>CAJQZP010001427.1:9260000-9656169 GCA_907164705.1 Parnassius apollo | reverse complement strand
TGAATCGTGTTTCCGTGGAGTACGTGTACTGAATACGGATGATGCCACGTCCGGTGTTTCCATTTTGCCGAGATTACAGCTGATAAAAAGATTCAAATGTAAATGTACCTTTAAGCCAAAATCACGTTATTATTTTCATGTGATGACAACGACCACGCTCAAGAAATATCAGCGTACAATAGCGCATGAAACTGTATGAATATTTACGAAAAAAAAAATTATACATGTTTTCATTCTTTCATACAGCCTATCAACAGTTCACTGTTAAACTTAGGACTGTCCAATAGATTGCCTCGTAGGGGAATCGCCACAGTTCCCACAGGTTGGGAACCGCATTTTGTTTATTATCTTCGGCTGTTTTCAGGAAGATGCAGCTGTACATCTCCTATTCTAGTTTCTCCTTGTTTCTGTTAGGACACCCGCAGGATTTTATAGTAATATTTTACTAACACCGTCACTAGACAGTTATACTGTCGTCTAAATAGTTATATTAAAAACTTGACCCCTATTTTGCCATGCGTAGATATAGAAGTTTTTCTTCAAATTTATATAGGACCTCTCGTGAATCTTTTTTAATAAAAATACAAAGGTTGAAGAAAATACTGCGTGACATAAATTCAATCAATACAATCGAATTTAATCCTCTATCTTTTTTAATGTCGGTTTACTACTACATCTACATCTACCTTCGATTATGAATCAAAATTCAGATACATTGTCGCCCGTGAGGACTAAGATGGAATGAATTTCAGGTTCAGAATATTCTTCTGATAAGGAAATACATTTTTCTTCGAAGTCAATCAAAAGGAATTTCAACAAACCATGACAATGAGTTGACCAGGTTCAGAAAAGAGTGTTTATCGTATTTTCCAAAAGATCGATTTTAACAAATCTGAAAAAATTACGAAAATGGATAACAAGTTTAAGAATGATGAAAAATAAACAGAATTCCGTAATATGATTTAAGTTTTTTTATTGATTAATTTTAACAAAATAATGTTGCCATAGATTTCATGGCATAATGTGTCCTGGCGATATTTGTCCGATCATAAGACATTTTGATTCTCGGCTCATATACGTGACTTTTCAAAATTCATCAGTTCTTCATATCTTTAAAATAAAATGATTTTACTTTAAGTAATTTTTGCTATCTTTAATACTCACCGCTTATTCACCTAAAACTCTCTGAGATAAAATAAGCAAATCTTTCTCTTAGTAAAACCCTCTCAGACGTGAGAAGCCTGTGATATATATAGTATGACTTAGAGGCTGTTACTTTATTTTGGTTTTTATTATTCACGGCACTTTTTCTCCAAATCCTTTTATCCCCTTAGTGTGCTACATGTGAAATGTCAAATGTTAATGTTAGCTTATTAATTGAAAAACTGTTTAAAACTGTTACACGCGTCTCACAGTTGACAACTGACCTTTATCGTTGCTGACAGAGTTATGAGGTAGAGAAAAGCTCGCCATCATACATTTCTAGCGTTACATGTCCCAAAATATTCTTTCCTTCTTAGGAAACCTGCATTCCTCACTGTATTAGGTGGTAAAATTCCTTAGTGTTCCCTTGTGACCATGGGTACCATAAAATACCAGAGACGACGGAAATTAAAATTAGTAAAAACAAATCAATAAAGAGTAAAATTTGTTTTATTGGATATCTAGTATTCGTATAAATATAAGATATTACGGACTGCACTAAAACTACTAGCTGGTGGAACTCCTTTTCTCCCTAAGAATCCTGGGTCTGGTTTGCCGTGCCGCTAAGCCACAGCGCCTGCCCGGTGTGTTCCAGTCTGAAGGGAGAGCCAGTACAATTACGGACAGTGAGGCATTCCATCTCAGTCCTCAGAGGTGACGACGCATCTGTAGACTTCCTTGAAGTTGGCTGCGGGTTTCTATGGACTGCAGAAACTACTAAGCCAAGGGTATAAGTTTTTTTTTGCGCCCGAAGCAATTATGGGCAACCCTTCGGAAAGCGGGGGAGGGAGGTGGGGAATGCTCATAGCATACCACGCAGCCGCCTGCGTGGTTATGTTTACCCACAAAACCCCACCTTTATGGATTGGCTTACCGATCTGACGAGAATCTCTAAGCCGTACACGGACGCGACCCTCCTTGGCAGAAAGGAGGGCGCAGAGTCCAAGTCAAATACAGTACATAACTGGCTTTAACGAAACTATTTTAAAAATCAAATGCAAGAAGTTCATTACGTTCACGTATTCTTATTTTTTAAAGTCATATATTTCCTATTATTCTTTTTTGTAATTTTTAACTAGAATGCTTTTTACATGCCCTTTGAAATTATGCAAATTGGTAATATCGAGCGTCACTTACTTTACTGCAGAAAGTGTACCTACTCCAGAATTCATTTTTTGGGGCTAGCGAACTTATAATTTCTAATTTTTTTTACTATTGTTATTCCAATAATAAAAATACTACATCTTTTATATAAAAAAATAGAGAATCTTATTATGTAAGGAGTTCAGTTACAAACACACGGACCGAAGAATTATATAAATATACTTAGTATATATATATATATATATATATATATATATATATATATATATATATATATATATATATATATATATATATAATCACTTGCCCGCATTATGTTCGATTTAATGCCAATCCCATAATATTGTATATTCGGATAAAGTGTACGAAATAAAAGACATCAAATTGTTTGCTATAAAAATATTTAAATCCGTTATGTCTTTATTTATGATGACGTTCAATATTCACGATGGCTCGCTGGCATAATTTAATCAGAAAGGGGCGAAGACGAATTTTTTTATCCGATTACAATGCTGGTTACGAACGCTGCGAAATAACGAATGACTAGAAAATTTGAAATTATGAATATTATTGCGACCCTGTGGAATGTAGGGATAAGGAGGATCCTTATCCCTACATTCTACAGACACGTATTCATTATTCATTATTAAGTAATTTACGTATACATTACTAAGTGGTAGTCACGCTGCAGCTATATAGTGGTGGTAGCACGAATGGTTCGGCCCGACCGGGGAAAGACGCTTTCACATAATACCAGCGTTAAATAGCAGCCTAATGCTGTTGAGTTTCGTACGGTGATTGTAGACTGTAGAAAACCGGAGACCCTTCTTACTGGAAACAAGGCATTCCACCTTAGTCCTCAGGGGTGAAGCCTCTGTATTTTGATTCGTAATTGAGGATATATTTAGATGTCTGTGGGTCACATCATCCACTTACCTTAAAGTGGACTGTGTGTTATTCTATAAAAAAGTCTTACAGGCTGGATTTTAGTGGGAAGTAAAAGGTTGCTGGCTAGGGTTAATTTAGCAGACTTAAAAACTCCTATTAGTTATGACAATACTATTATTACATTTAGTGATTCTGTTAAAAACCTTAGCCTGTATATTGATAGCTCTTTGAACAGGAAAGTGCAGGTTATCGCCTTAAGTAGGAAAGTCATTGCCACCTTACGTTCTTTTTATCGTCTTAAATACTTCCTTCCTATTAAGTCTAAGCTCATGCTTGTCCAAACTCTTATTTTACCTATCTTTGATTATACAGATGGGTGCTACCCCTACCTGTCCCAAGAACCTCTTAACAAGCTGGAGCGCTTGCTTAATAACTGTATTAGAATTTGTTTTTGGTCTGCGTAAGTATGACCGTATTTCTCATTATAGATCTCAGCTTAAAGTGGCTTACCATAAGGCAAAGGCGTAACTCCAGAATATTACTTGTTTTTTTTTTTAATTCTAAATGATCCATATTCACCTTCATAACTCAAAGAACGATTTCAACATCTCTCTTCTTGTCATCATAGTGTTCTTCGATTTTCTAATAACAAGATTTATATTCCTACTCATCTCACCGGGTTCTATGGTAGCTCCTTCACTGTGCAGGCTGCACTTCTCTGGAATACCTTGCCTGCTGATATCAGAAAAGCGCCTAACCGATACTCGTTAAAAAGATGTTACGCGAGCATTTACTGAAGAATCATTAGAATTACAATATCGTGCAATAGTCGTATTTATATGTATGTATTAACTTTGTACTTATGTATATTTATATCTATATGTGTGTATGTAAGAGCCAACTATCAAAGCTGAAGACTGAGTGTGGCAACATCGTTTCCGGGACACTTGAGATTCTGAGTGAGATTGAGAGGTTCTATGGGCAGCTGTACACATCATCGTTAGCCACATGCAAGTGTGAGTAACGATCCAAGAGCAAGTCTTATCCGACACTATTTCGATGATATCCCGGATGTCAGTCTGAGCGAGATTAGAATGGCTCTCCATCACCTTAACAACGGCAAGGCCCGGGGCGAGGATGGAATTACAGCGGAGCTTCTGAAAGCGGGGTGGAACACTGGTACTTCAAGTCCTTCAGAAGCTCTTCAATTCCGTCCTCCATGGTGGCACTACTCCGGAGGCGTGGAACAGAAGTGCGGTGGTCTTGTTCTTTAAGAAAGGCGACAATGCTCTTTTGAAGAACTACAGACCGATTTCCCTTCTGAGCCGCGTCTACGTGCTGTTTTCGAGAGTCATTATGAATCGTCTCGCACGCAGACTCGACGACTTCCAGCCTCCCGAACAAGCCGGTTTCCGAAAAAGGCTTCAGTACCATAGACCACATACATACCCTGCGGCAGATTGTACAGAAGACCGAAGAGTACAATCTGCCACCTTGCCTGGCATATGTGGATTCCGTCGAAATTTGGGCGGTACTACAGTCCCTTCAGCGGTGCCAAGTAGACTGTCGGTATATCGAAGTGCTGAAGTGTTTGTACAGTAAGGCTACGATGGCTATCCGAGTACAGAACCAGAGTTCGAAACCTATCACCCTGCAGAGAGGTGTAAGACAGGGTGATGTTATATCCCCGAAACTCTTCACCGCTGCGTTGGAAGACGTTTTCAGGCTACTGGACTGGAAAGGATACGGTATTAACATCAATGGCGAGTACATCACTCACCTTCGATTTGCCGACAATATAGTCCTTATGGCAAAATCGCTGGAGGACCTTAGCACTATGCTCAATGACCTCAATGGTGTCTCCTAACGGATAGGTCTTAAGATGAACATGGACAAATCAAAGATCATGTTTTAATGTCCATTTCACACCTATGCCGGTAGTTGTTGGGAGCACTATGCTCGAAGTTGTTGACGAGTACGTTTACCTGGGATAAATACTCCGACTAGGTAAGTCCAACTTCGACCGAGAGGTTAATCGACGGATTCAACTCGGCTGGGCAGCGTTCGGGAAATTACGACACATCTTCTCGTCAGGTATACCTCAATCTCTGAAAACTAAAGTTTATAACCAGTGCGTGTTGCCGGTGATGACTTACGGATCTGAGACGTGGTCCGTTACTGTTGGCCGTATGAGGACTTTCAAGGTCGCTCAGCGATCTATGGAGAGGGCTATGCTCGGAGTTTCTCTGTGTGATAGACTCAGAAATGAGGATATCCGCAGTAAAACCAGAGTGATCGACCGAAGACAGTACGCGAACCAGGGACCTACGATTTCACGACGGCCCGATATCCACTTGAGCTATTACGATCATTAATAAAGCGTCAAAATTTACCTTTTTATATTGTAGCAGTTTGTCATTGCCTGAAAACACGGACAAAACAACATTTTATATAAAAAAAATCCTAGCTAGATCGATTTATCGCACCCGAAACTCCCAGGACACTAAATTTTATGAAAATCGTTAGAGCCGTTTCCGAGATTCCGATTATATATATATACAAGAATTGCTCGTTTAAAGGTAAAAGCACCATGAGTGCAAGTAGTTTATTTAAAATTTTAGTGTTTTTAAAAAATACTATAAAAAAGGGGCTCGAAATAATAGATTTTCTCACAAAGGAAGGGAACTTGAAAAAAAAAGGAAAAAAAATCGACCGAAGACGGGACGCGAACCAAGCCATTACGATTTCGCGACCGCTCAATAACCGCTTGAGCTATTACACAATGTCAAAATTACCTTGTTAAATTGTAGCAGTAACACGGACAAAAAGACACTTCCTAAAAATAAATCCTACTCCTCCCTAGACATAAAATTTTATGAAAATCGTTGGAGCCGTTTTCGAGATGCCGATCATATATATACAAGAATTGCTCGTTTAAAGGTATAGGATGTATGTATATATATATATATATATATATATATATATATATATATATATATATATATATATATATATATATATACACGCATTCACTTACAATTTTATATCATAATCTGTTTTGTTAAATATAGTAATGTGTATCAATTTTAGTTTCTCTTTTTTTTAATTGCTACATTGCTACACCTACGACAAACTCTCACCACTCCATGGGTTGACTGGTACAGAATGCCTTTAGGCATTAAGTCCCCCCTTTGTATCCTTTTTTTCTAAGAAGACGCAATAAAGTTTTAAAAATAAAATAAATAACCTCATATTACCTTTATTCCACAGACACCTATTAAAAATTTCTAGAGAGAAAAAATTGTATTACTTTCTCTTCACGTATATCACGATAGTGTTATCTACCCCTTGTAAAAAGGAATCCCTTGTAGCACCTCGGGCGATTTAAGTGCGGCTGAACCTTTTATGAGATTGAACTAAGGGAGTGAAAATGATTTTGTTTTTATCCATGTTTTTATTTCCATTATATTATAGTGCATTATAATGAGAGCTTTAGTTTTTCACAACAATGGAAATAAATTATTTACGGGATGCAGTCGTGGTAACTTAGGAGTTATGCAAGTACTCGCCGTTTAATTCACATTCCGCGAGAAATCCTGGTTAGTTGCCAACGGCAACAATGGAGTTTTGGCGGGAATTTAACCGGCGGTAAAAGTAGATTTTAATACGTAAACGAGATGGGATTTTGTATATTAAGTGTCTATTAGTCGAATGTGACTTACGGCCGAATACGACGCGGATGACCTTGCTCGTTTCGCAGCAAAACACGCGCCGCCAGTACCTACGCTTTGTTTATATAGACATGTATAATACCTATAATCAAAGCCGTACGAGCTTTGATTATATTTGACTGAGCTAGCTCAGATGCAGAGTAATAAACAACACAGAGAGCATTGCTTACTTCTTAAATACATTTTTCTTATTTATAATGTTAGTTCCTATAGATTATAAATTCTATACTTTATTCGTTATAAAATATTGTTCGAAAAGTTATTGAATTGATAACGATTTTTTTTCTTAATTGGTGCATCGTACGTAAAGAACCTCATATAACTGAAAATGTTTGTTCTTGTGAGTCTTACAAGATGCCGTAATGCAAATTGCATGAATAATAAAAAAAAAAACGAAAAAGTCGGTGATTGCCCCATAGTGGGGATAGGTACTGTGTATGTAAATTCTCACAAGACTACTCCGACTGGTCAATCACTTCACATCCGAAGTATTTCGGTTTTTCTTAATTATGTCTTACCCCATGCTTTCGGACAATACATTGACTGACATTATTTGCGGTCTCTGTGCTTGTACTACTGTGTACATTCTTTTCCGACTGGGTCTTGATATTTACATTTTTAGTGTTTCTCACTGGAAACTAGAAAAGTATAAATGATCAGTTTGGCTAATGTAAATGAGTAAAAATGCAACCTATTAGGCAGTCTCAAACAAAAAATTACCTTACAAAAATATAAGTATTAACCTCAAAATACAACATTCGAGCAGCGTTCATGCGATAAACTCTCTTTGTTTCACCACTTAGGTAACATTTATTTCTTTTCCTACCCATATTTACATTTATAGACACTTAAACGCGTATAAAACACTAAATTAACGATTTTCGCTACAGACACATCAACTGTTGTTACCTTACGTCACACGTCGAAGCGCCTGGTAATTTATTACGGCAAACTTTTATCTGGCAATATACGATATTATTATTAGGTGTTTTTAATTAAAACGAATTATGTTAATAAATAATATTTTGTATCGAAAATAAAGATAGCAGGTACCTTCGGAATCACAATACAAACATTTTTACGTAAAAAGAATTTTTTCCTAAATTAAAATTCACAGAGTTTTGGAAGAACAATAATTTTATATATCATTTCTTAACATTTTTTTATTTGTTGGTATATTCATTTATTTTAAAATTTTAAAATGACGGTGACCTTGTGAAGGACCCGAACAAACCTACAAAAATGTTTCAAAGCTTAGAATTACTTCAGGTCAAAGTTCTAGTCAAGAAAAATACATTAGTGGGTAGGACCACGCTCTCACAGAATATTAGCGTAAAGTAGCATCTCAAGGATGCTGTGTTTCGTAAAGTGAGTGTAGAGAATCGGAGATCCTTTTTACTGGGAATGAGGCATCCCATCTCAGTCCACAGGTGTCACAAACGCATCTGCATTTTGATTCTTAATCGAGGATAGATGTATGAAAATATTTCTATGGGCCACAGCATCCACTTACCATCAGGTGGACTGTGTGCTCGTTAATCACTCTCATTCAATAAAAAAATAGAGATAGCAGGCTCACTGTTTCCACATTAACCTGCTTCTGAACATCAGTGAGGTTATACTGTACCGAACGCGAAACTATCCTCCTCAAGCAAAAGTGTTTCAATCTGCAATATATGCTTACTTTCATCATTAATCATTCAGCTAGTCTCTTTATTTGAATTTTCAAGCATTGAAAATTCTAATAATGCTATGCACGTTTCCTTGCATAACAACCATCAAAGAGCGACTACTCTTTGTTCATTTCTCAAAGATAGACGACCGTGTTGAAATTTGTTATATCTTATATACCGTGTACTGTTGGTTAATCTATATCCAACGGCACACGGTTGCTTAAGAAGAGCATTTCTGCATGAATGGCATTGGCAGTCTATCAAGTTCAATTTAAGGCGACATTAAAAACGTTAAAATGTCCCACAATTGGACTTAGGCGTCCACTCATTTCCGAGAGGGTTTTAGGACAAGGCAATACAGCCGCGCTACCCCAATGCGTTTTTTCGAACTTCACATTTCTTCAAAATACTTTAATTTTAATTTTTCAGACATGCCTGTTCCCTGTGACTATGTTTTCCTTCATCGCCGGGTACGTGGTAAATCAGCACTGAAAATTATAATTGAAAATTTCATTGGTGCCGACGAGGATTGAAGGTGTTTTGCTCACGTACTGTGAAAAATGATATTTTAATTTAGTACGTACAAAACGTGAGCGAATTTTGAAATTGGAAGTTATAGGTTGATAGAGAACCAGAGACCTTTTTACTGGAAACAAGGCACTCTCATTCAAAAAAAGGAGCCTACTCCTTTTTAATAGGCCGAAAACGCATCTGTAATTCCTCTAATGTATCAGTTGATAATGGGCGGCGGTAATCACTTACAATCCTATAAACAAAATCCATCCGAGACCTGAGGGGTAACATTTTGATTGAATATGCATTTTGATTTTTAATCGAAGCTTAGATGTTGGGCCTCAGCATCCACCACAATCAGGTGGACTCTATGCTCGTTTGTCACTCTTATCTACTTGCCAAGCATGTCTGAGATATTAAAAATTGTTGAAATGACATGGTAAGGCCGCCAACGCGTAGCGTTACAGACTCATTCTTACTACTCAGTAATGTGAGAATACACATTCTTAAAATGTATGTGAATTTTGTTAAATAACCGCCCCGGTTTCGCAGGGGTGCTTTCTGGATCTCGACAATAGCGCCACCTACTGACTGCAATTGTGAATCTCAACTATCCATAGACCCACTTAAACACACAAATAATTTAATTAAAATTGGTCCAACCATTTTGGAGTTTTTGCGAGGCTACCGGACAGCAATTAATTTTATATATATAGACGAGCGACTCGCTCTGGCTTCGCCTGGGAATTTATGAATGTGGCGTTATTTAGATTTAAGATAATCTAAGACCATTTATTTTATCGTAAAATAAAGCCTAGGTCACCATCCACATTGTATCACCCCTGGAATTGCTCTCTATCTGATCGCAATGTTTCATTACCATCGTTTCAGCCATCCCGAATGTTAGCCCGGACAGACAGACAAAAAGACAAAGAAATGTTTTAAACATAGCTATTGATGTCTTAATAGCGTGAAAAATAACCCTCTGAGCTTAATATAAGCCAGTTATTTCTGTATTACAGACAGACCTTTTAATTTTATTTATATGTATAGATTAAACATGTAGGGGTCTTCAAAGAAATAATGAATAGGCACAAGTGGAACACATCGAAGCCTAAATCGCACTATCAAAGTTCCGAAGTAAAACAGTTATATAGAATAGCTCGGAGCTTTGGTCGCTCCCCGGATTGAATCTTTAAGCTAAGTTTACACTTTACCATCTTTGGCTGCTTTACCACTTACCAACTCAACATTAGATAGTAGTGAAGTGAAATATCGGAGTCAAACCCACGAACGGCAGTTAATAAGTTAATAACTCTCAAGCATTAAAACATATTTTGGGAATATAATTTTTTCTATTAATTCCATTAATTACAGCCCTTCACAAGTACACTGCTGATCATTGGCCTCCCCCAAGGGAATGTCACAAAGCACGGCCCTGAGCCACCTGTATACATCGAACCACCTGCGTGTATTACCAGGTTGTCGCTCTATTCAGCGGGAGCTATGTTGAGTGCTAACTTCTTCTTCCCTATCGGTCGTCTTTTATATGGCCGACCCATTGCCACTTCAGCTTTTAATAATTTGGGCTATATTGGTTACTCTGGTAAGTCTATGACGCAGATAAACTCCGAGCGTAGCCCTCTCAATAGCTCGCTGGGCAACCTCGAGCTTCCTCATACAGCTAGCAGTGAAGGACCACGTCTCAGATTCATAAGTCATCACTGGCAACAAGAACCTAACGAGAAGATGTATCATAATCTCTCGAACGCTGCCCAGCCGAGTTGAAACCGTCGATTGACTTTTCTGGAATAATATAGTTATATATACTTAATGTTTGTAGTGAAAATTATGGTTTAGTAAAAAGGGCCTTAGCGAGATTCATAGTTAAATCAATTATAATTCGAACTTTACTACTGTTTTAGCGTAAACCAAGCGGACATGCTAGCAGAGAATAAATCGAATAAAACTAAGTTTGACGAACCGCAATCAACTAAACCTTGTTTGTATTTCATTTATTGCACGCCTCATAAGCGAAGCGTTGAGGTTGTGCTCTACTCTCACCTAATGGAAATCCAGTAATTTTCTGAGATAAAAATGTCTTTATTTTTTCTACTATACTACTTTTAGAATAATAAAAATACACATATATCGAGAAAATCAGTCGTTTTCATGTTTCTCTTATTTTTAAAAGTAATTTTCTGTATTTAGTGTAAAATCAAACTGATGGAAAAAAAACTTCGAGGGTGTCTGGATGTGTGGATTGCGCGCGATTACGGTCGTTTGAATTAATGTATCAAAATAATAATTTTTTTATTAGGTTTAGAATATCAACGCAGCGTGATAAACTCAGAAATGAGGATATCCGCAGTAAAACCAGAGTGACCGACATAGCCCAAAGGATTAATAAGTGACAATGGGCCGGCCATATAGCTCGAAGGACTGAAAACCGATGGGGAAGAAAGGTTGTCAAGTGGCAGCCTCGTACCGCTAGGCGTAGTGTAGGGCGACCCCCCACTAGATGGAGTGACGACCTGGTAAGACATGCAGGAAGTTGATGGATGCAGGTGGCTCAGGACCGTGCTTTGTGGCGTGTTTTTTTTTTGGCTCTCCCAAGGCCATGGCCTATGTTCAGCAGTGGACTTGTGAAGGGCTGTAATGATGAATGATGATCAACGCACAGGTTCCTTTTAAAAATCACTGAGTAATTTGGTCTCGTTTAATTGTAATCAATGAAAATGTAAAAAACAACTGGTACTTTTCTACAAAAATATACTCATGGGTCTCTTCTTACGTCTCAAATATGGAAAACGAGATATTTTTCTTTTTATATAATCAAATGAGATCATGAGGCGTGCACTTTTGGATTTTCCAAACTTTTTAAAAAGAAAACAAACCAAATAAATAAAATACATTATTCGTCCCGTTATCAGATCTTTAAAAATGATAAAGAAGAAATGAATAAAACTCTTGGAAATAAGTTGGTTGGTACCATGTTTCATTAAAATTTATTATAAAATTTCATTATAAAATTATAGATATCATTAAAAAATTTCATGTTTATCAAATAACCCTGCTGGGTTTCTTGCTGGTTCTTCTCAAGTCAAAAGTATGCTGTTTTAGCGTAAAATTAATTATAGTATTTATTACAGATTTGAATAAAAATTTTGTTTTTAATTCATAAATAATTTTCCAACAAGGTGTTACGCATGAAGTTTCTTAAAATGATTCGTTACATAAAATACTTTGTTACAGTGCAATATCTGGATTATTTCATCAAAAGCGCTTAGAAAGGATAATTTCCTTCAATTTATACATTGATTTTTTTGGTTGTATGATTAAAACAAAAAAAAATCGATGACTATTTTATTAATGCAGCATTTAGACACATAATTTATTTTTATTTTCTTAGGTTTTCACCATCATTGACGTTCTGTTGATATTCTGTGGACTTTAAAAGCTGTTACAGCTTATTAAAGTCCACTGCTGAACATATGCCTCCCCGATAGATTGCCGCTTCTGTCCATCTCCTGATTTGTTTTCGTCTATCGCCTCTTACGACACCCACGGGATGATATGGGGTAGTATTTCCTTACACCGCCACTGCACGGTAAACCATTAATATTCATGGTAGTTCTCTTTCAAATCTCTTTAGTTGAATGATTTTGTTTAAATTCATGTATAAATGTACGTGGTAGAGCCACGCTGCAGCTATATTATAGTTGTAGCACGAATGGGTCGACTCAACCCAGGCAGGACCACGCTCTAACAGAATACCAGCGTAATGCTGCTGTGTTTCGTATGGGTACTGTAGCGACCTTGGTCCTCAAGGGTGACAACACATTTGCATTTTGATACTTAATTGAAGATAAATGTGGTTCCAATCCGCAGGTGGACTTTGTGTCGTCAAGGTTTTTTTATAGCATTCGCTAACCAATACTATAAAAAAAACCTTTAGTATAGCTTTTATTTGGAAGCCAATATGCTTTCCAAATAAAAGCCATATTAAGGTGATAAAGGATATAAACTGGTTAAATACGTCCCAAAGCACTAGCTTCTTCTCTATAGAAAGGATAACACTTTTTAAAACAGGGAAAATTCCGCTACCACACATTTAGTCAGCTACAGTAAGTAAACTTAAAACAGGATCATGGACAAGTCTATTGGAAGTTGCAAGACTGGGATATACGTTTTATTTTTAGTTGTAATTATAAGTGTATAGCATTTTGTGCATTGTGATTCTAATATTTCGGAATGCAATTATTTTGTACAATGTAACCAGGGTTTAAACTAAGAGACTACGTAAAAAAGGCGTGGGAACGATATTAAAAAAAATTGGTTGACCCTGCATGCCATCCGTGGAACTTCCCGCTAATTTCAATATCAAAGCGCTCCAAATTCCACTTATTAAAACGTCATAATTTTGGAAAACCACATTTTAACATTTTTTTTTAAATTGAATATTTCACAACCCAATCAACCGATTTTGATGTAATTTACGACAGTCGACGCAATTTTTTCAGCGTTACAAAAGACTTATTACAAAAAAAATTGATTTCAGGGAAAGTTTTCAAGTTGTTTTGAAAAAACACTTTTAAAGATTTTTTACGTCAACGATACCTCTCCAACGAATCAACCAATTTTGAAGCGGTTCACGGCAATCGTCGTCGTTTTTGAGTAAAGAAGCTGATTAGATTAAAGAATTGATCAAAACAAGGGTGTCGAAGTAGTTCCAAGAAAACTACCTTTTGAAAATTAAATTACTCGAATTTTTGAGATTTTCTCAGAATCCACCGTGACGATTCGATCTAAATTCACAGAAAATCTAATTTCACGATTGCTTCCTCATTTTTGAAAATAATTGATTTTCATAGCGGGAAGTTAAAAACCAATTACAATAAATGAAAGCCAATCTTAATAAATTTTACTTTTTTTAAATGTAATCCTTTACTAGATTACACTAGTCTAGATTTTATATACGTGGTAGAGCCACACTGCGGCTATTTTATGGTTGTAGCACGAATGGGTCGGCTCGACTGGGGAAAGACCACACTCTCACAGAATACCAGCGTAAAGTACCAGCTTAATACTGCTGTGTTTCGTATGGTGAGTGTAGAGATCCCTTTTTTACTGGAAACTGGACATTCCATCTTATTCCTCAGGGGTGACAATGCATCTACGTTTTGATTCTTAATCGAGGATAAATGTAGATGTCTATGGGCCACAGCATGCACTTACCATCAGGTGGACTGTGTACTCGCTTTTTACCCTTATTCTATAGAAAAACTAGATTTGGTTTTCTTCTTAAAATTCTTCTTTAACAGGCTGTAAAAGTCTTAGACTAGACTAGTACTAGGATAGACGTAGAGCTCTTCCGTATGGAAATTTACTTATCTTTATCCGTAATTATAAGTTTTAGTTCAAAAGAAATTGACCTTGAAGAAAAATGATACATTCATCCGTCATTTTACTCTGCTCATGCCACATGTCCTCTAAATATTTGTTAACTTTCTGACATGCAGGTTTCCCCACTTTAGTAGGTAGTAGGACTTCTTTTCTGCCCAAGAGTCCATCTAAATAGGTACCATCCTCTTTATCTATGTCTGTGCCCAAATAGCAGTGCTTACTGTGTTTTTATCTGACGAGTATTAAGGCATTAGACCGGCAGCACACTTTTAATTCCCCTGGTGTTGCATGGGCGACAGTAGTCACTTACCATTAGGTAAGCCGCATGCTGGTTTACACCACTTTCATAAAAAATAGACATTTCACATTCTTTCCTTCTTTGTCTGAAGTTGTCTGCAGGTATTTTTGAACTGTAGTAGCTACTTACCATCAGTACCACCAATAAAATTACTAACTTTACTAATATTCCCTTTAAATACTCCTGGTTAGCAACTAAATAAAACTAATTTTATGAATTTTATCACGTACTTACGTTTATATTATTTTATGGTTTTGA
Organism: Parnassius apollo; assembly: GCA_907164705.1. Classification (NCBI taxonomy): domain Eukaryota; kingdom Metazoa; phylum Arthropoda; class Insecta; order Lepidoptera; family Papilionidae; genus Parnassius; species Parnassius apollo. The sequence goes on along the minus strand of CAJQZP010001427.1, from coordinate 9,641,095 downwards.
GTGCATGCAGAGCAATATTAAGAGAATAATTAAGGTACGCAACGTTCTGATGTTATCATATTTAATCTGAAAGTTAATTAATATTTAAGTTCAAAGTGTGGTATTGCGAAGCAATCCAAAAGTTGAATTTTAAAATAAATTGAAAAAAATAAACGTGACAAAAACCACAAAGTTTGTTTCATTCAACGTGTAGTACGAGTACACGCTTAAACGTGAGCAACCTTCAAGTTCTTAATCTTAACAAAAAATGTAAAAATTTCTAATTGAGTTTCATGGGCTTTAAAAAAGAGAATTTTTATTCTCTTTTGTTTGTGCTTGTGCTTAGCTGAACTTGTGGCAATTGTTACAAAAAAATCAATTTCAATACGGCGATTCAGCGAAAATTGATAAAGTTGAGGCAACTTGTAATAATATAAAAAATAAACGTGTACCGTTGCTCCGAGCGTTTTATTAAAAATTTGGTTTCTTGTAAACTCTGGTAGTTAAAAGTTTTCTTTGTTCACAGGAGGTCGACAGCTACAATGCATTCCAGCAAAATACAGCGAAAGAAATGAGTTACGAGGTAAATTAACTGCACAATATCTATCAAGCAAGCATCTTTTTCAAATTGGAATAAAAATGACGAACGTTAAATTAAAATTAATGTTCTTTATATTAAATGCCGTACTATCACCGGATATTATTCACGCAAGACCATACTCTGGAATGAATACAACAGATGCTGCGTATACATACTACCATAACAATCGATCTTTTACCTTACCTGTTGATAGGAACTATGACACATTAGTTGTCGCAAGTGACGAAGAGACTCCAGAAGAAACTAGAAGTTTTAAGACACAGTTAGATGATATTGTTAACGCTGAACAAGATAGAGACGAAGCGTTATCTGAAAAGGTGATGAAAGATCAAATAAGCATTCTGGAAATGCATAAAAATGACGCCGAAGGCATGGAGAAACAATTAAACATATCAAGTTCACTTTTAGAAAAAATTATTGATTCAGAGACAAACAGAGAGGAATCAATAACAGATATTCAATTTAGATCTTACTCAGATTTTGTTGATGGGCCAAAATTTGAGTTTTTGATAGCGGCTAAACCAAATAATAGTGATGCAATTAACTCGACTTTGACCGCTAAAGATTCAGGGTTTAGTGATAATAAATTGGACAAACTGGACAGAAATAGCAGTGACGGACTAAAGAAGGTGGACTATGTAGAATTAGTGGAAGTTTTAAAGCCATCAAATGAGAACAAAAGTGCATATAATTTGGCGAATATGACAGGTCACGAGGTTGACAACGATTTAGCTCCTGATACAAGTGAGTTTATTTCTTTTATATTTACGAGTACTACTAACTTAACTAATTAAACAACACAATGCGTAATACAATGGTTCAGTGATCAAACTATTGCGAGGCTTCCTTATAACTACCACCCTTCATGTTAAGAAAGGTTAATGAATTTAATGTAATGAGATTCTTAAATAAATTTTACGTGGTATAGTCATGCTGCAGCTATAATATGATAACGGGAATGAGTCGATTCTACCGAGGTCGGGCCACGCTCTCACGGAATACCAGCCTAAAACAGAAGGTTAATGGTGTGTTTCGTATGGTGAACCGGAAAACCTTTTACTGGTAATGAGGTACTCCATCTTAATCCTCAGGGTTAACAACTCATCGACATTTTGGTTCTTAATCTAGGATAGATGTAGATGTCTATGTCTATATTGGTCGCAGCATCAACTTACCATCAGGATTGTGTGCTCGTTTGTCACCCATATTCTATAAAAATATTTTTGTTGCTTTTTAATAGTACAAGAACTTTATTTGTAATATTTTGAGCTATACACAGACATACTAATAGTGGAAGAGATGTAACAACACATTTTTTCCAAGCGTATGTTATAGTAGAGGGTGGTAGACAAAAATATTTTTTTCTTTATTTAATTTTTAAGTTATTATATTGTCTATTTTTCTTTTTGATATAGAAACAAAACAGAGTTAATATAGAAATAATTTAAGAATTAAAAATATATGTAGAATAGTAAAACATGCATATGATCGAAATTGTCTGTTATCTAGTAAATTATTATAGTTATATTCTCTCATGCATTTATATGGAGTAAGTATAGATAGACCGCGTCAACCATAGAACGATTTTTTTTAATTAATAGCACTTTAATGATGACAGCGTCAGACCCTAATTAAATAAGAATGGCCACTCAGGGTTTTCTGTAAAGAGCAACGTTAAATGAAATGAATAATACTTTTCGGGTTTTTTTTTTCAATAAAATACCAACGAAACGATTATCGAGGAGCTTTTACTGATGTCAATACCGCGTAGTTCTCTTGACTTGTAGACATTATGTTTATGCCTGTCTCCCTTTTCTTAATCTTTGTAACAATATCCGACCGTGTCGTGGCGGTGTAGGAATATCCAACACCCCATATTATCACATGGGAGTCGTAAGAGGTGGCAGAAAGAAATTGAAACAAGCGATGGGCAACAATATCTTCTTTATAACAGCTCAAAATAATAAAAATTGCGGTTGACAATCCGCTCTTTAAGTAAGTAGGCGAAATCCACCAGAAGTAATTGATGGACAATGCCGTTATCAAAAAAAATTTTGTGATTATATTAAATGAGGATATATAGTATCGTACTATATTTCAGTCAATTATCATCATCATCATTACAGCTCTTCACAAGGCCACTGCTTAACATAGGCCCCAAGAAATGCCACAAAGCATAGTCCTAAGCCATCTGCATCTATCGACTTGCATGTCTTACCTATATATGTCTTACCAGGTCGTCACTCCATCTAGTGGGGGGTCGCCCTACAATACGCCTACCGGTACGAGGTTGCCACTCGAGAACCGATTTTCCCCATCGGTTGTCGGTTCTTCGAGCAATATGGCCGGCCCAATGCCACTTCAGCATACTAATCCGTTGGGCTATGTCGGTTACTCTAGTTCTATATCCTCATTTCTAAGTTTATCACGCATACAAAACCTCAAGCATAGCCCTCTCCATAGCTCGCTGAGTGATTTTGAGCGTCCTCATACAGCCAGCACTGAAGGACCACGTCTCAGATCCATAAGTCATCACTGGCAACACGCACTGGTTGTACAATCTAGTTTTTAGTTTTTGAGGTATACCTGAGAAGACGTGTCGTAGTATCCCGAACGCTGCCCGGTCAAGTTGAATCCGTCGATTGACCTCTCGGTCGAAGTTTGACTTACCTAGTCGGATTATATTTTGTCCCAGGTAAACCCACTTGTCAACAACTTCGACCTTAGTGCTCTCAACAACTACCGGCATAGGTGTGTCATGGACATTACACATGATTTTTGTTTTGTCTATGTTTATCTTAAGACACTACTGAGTTCATTGAGCACAGTCCTTAGGTTCTCCAATGATTCTGCCAAAAGTCAAAATATATCGTCAGAAAATCGAAGGCCATTGCTGTTAATAACGTATCTTTTCCATTTCAGTAGCTTGAAAACATCTTCTAATATAGCGGTGAAGAGTTTTGGGGATATAATGTCAACCTATCTTATACTTCATTGCAGTTGGATAGGTTTTGTTCTCTGGTCTGACCGACTTCGACTTCGATATACCGACAGTCATCTTGGTGCCGCTGAAGGGACTGTCACACCGCCCAAATTTTGACGCACACAACGCATGCAAAATACGCAAGGCAAAGTGGCAGATTGTCTCTTCGGTCTTCTGTACAATTTGCCGTAGGGTATGTATGTGGTCTATGGTACTGAAGCCTTTTCGGAAACCGCCTTTTTCGCGAGGCTGGATGTCGTCGAGTCTGCGTGCGAGACGATTCGTAATGTCTCTTGAAAACAGCACATAGACGCAGCTCAGAAGACAAATCGGTCTGTAGTTCTTCAAGAGAGCGCTGTCGCTTTTCTTGACCAACAAGACCACCGCACTTCTGCTCCACGCCTACGGAGTAGTGCCACCATGAAGGATGGAATTGAAGACCTTCTGAAGGACTTTAAGTACCGGTTTTCCACCCACTTCCAGAAGCTCTGCTATAATTCCACCTTTGCCTGAGGCCTTGCCGTTTTTAAGGTGCTGAAGAGTCATTCTAATCTCGCTCAGACTGGTTTCCGGGATATCATCGGAATAGTGTCGGATAAAACTTGCTCATGGATCGTTACTCACACTTGCGTGTGGCTCCAACGATGATGTATACAGCTGCCCATTGAACCTCTCAACTTCATTCAAAATCTCAGGTGTTCCGGAAATGATGCTGCCACGATCAGTCTTTACCGTTGAAAGTCGGCTCTTTCTGGCACACAGATCTCTGGCAAAGACTTTGGAGCCCTGGTTAAGCTCGATCGCTTTTTTAATACGAGCAGTACTAAAGTTGCGTAAGTCCCGCCGCATGCATTTGGAGATCTGTCTGTTCAGTTGCCTGTATACTGTAGAATCTGCTGATGACTGCAGCTCCGTCTCCCAACTAACCGCCATGAGATTAAGAGTGCGATCGGGGAGTTTTTGTGTTTTTCTGCGGCGGGTCTTGCAAAACTTCTCAACTCCGACCGCAGTTTCCACAAGCTTGTCATTCATATCATCTCCTGCAGTGCAGTCGTCTAAGCTATTATTAAAGAAACTATTTTCTTAAAACCTGTAAAAAAATAAAGAAAAGAACGTATGTCTTTGGGAAGAAGGTCTTCGGGATCTAGGTTTGACACCTATGGGTATAATTTTTTACAATAAATTAATCACCAAACCATGGTCCGTCTGTAAACAGATGAAACGAGTTAAGATCAGTTTGAGATTCGGTGTAAAAATTACTCCTTTATATAATTATTGATTAGAGGTCAAATATTTGCCAAATACTTTATTGGTAACTGCCTTCGATCGGGGTTTTAAATCCACTAGTAGATTGGATTACACGAATGGATTAGCTCAACCGGAAAAAATCACGTTCGCATAGAATACTGACCAAAAATTGTAGTGTTTCGTATGGTGGGTGTAATGAAACGAAGAATCTTTTTACTGCAAATGAGGCATTCCATTTTGCTAATCAGGGGTGACACCGCATCTTCATTTTGATCCTTAATCAAAGATAGATGTAGGTCTTTATGGGTCATAGCATTTACCTACCATCAGGTGAACTGTGTGCGATAATTGTCACCCTTATTCTATAAAAAAAACTTTATTTTTCGTTACTCAGTGGTCAGCCAATCATAACATTATGAAAGGAATTCTCACTACCAGTAAAACAGAAATTCTACAAAGGTTCAAAGCGTCGGAAAAATTACTAGAGGAATGTATTTATTCGTCCGACAACCGCAAATTAATTCGGCGTTAAGCTCCCTATTGTCGGATACCGATCAAATGAGACTAACGTCTGTCGTTCCGGTCTGGTGTTAGGCTCCCTTTCATGTTCAACGTTCCGAAATGGAATTAAACCATTATCTTGTTATTAGAAATCAATGTGTTCAGAATTTTGTATCGTCCATTCATCGCGAGTATAAAGCAACGCGTGATATAGATCTCTTTTCATTTCTGAGAGGGTTTTTTTAACTTATTACTAGCCAGTCCTTGACCACAATCCCACCTGGTGGTAAGTGGTGATGCAGCCCTAGATGGTAAATCGCACTGTCTTAGCGTAACAAAAACCCATTCACTCTTGCCTTGAACCTACCCAGATTGTATTCGGACGGAAAGATAGACGCCGGCAAATTATTCCACTCCTTTGCTCTGCGGCAAAGGGAAACAACGTCAATCCTGAATGTCTGAGAAATTAAAAAAATACTTGAAGACCTGTGTAATCCACCACCACACGCGCGACGGTTTTTTCCTTGCACTAAAATCCTTTTAGAAGTGAGAGTGGGATTGTGTCCAGCTGTGGGACGAATATAGGCTGTAACTTTACTTTTATCAGGAAGATGCTGTTGTCCATTCCATGCATTGAGTTATACAACACTAGAGGAGCAAACCACATTACCGCGCGTCGAAAAAAGTGTAACCACTATCCAAACGCGACGACGTAGCTTTGAAACTAATAACAATTTTAAGTAAACATATATCTATCTCACTTACACAAGTTGCGAAAACAATATCGTCGCTAAGATTAGATAAAGATAGACACACAAACATGCAATTGTGGGTTGGTGTGGCTTACTATATGAAATTTTACCTAAAATACGCAATAAAATTGAGTTTTTTTTTAAGCTGCAGTTAATTGTTTTTATATTAAAAAAAGTATATTTTATTTTAAAATCTTTATTACGCCCCCTTAGAAAAAAGGATACAAAGCTTATCAGATGAATAGAAGTAAACATAATGATGAAATAAAACATATTTTTATGGTACTAATAAATCAAACAATATAAAATAGGTAATAAAATATAATTAATATAAAAATTTTATGAAATTATAAATAATATAAAATTATTATTATAAAATAGGTAATAAAATATATTTAATAGATAATTCATGAATAAACTAAAATAAGAATAATTAATTATTTTGTAAGAAAGTTAATACATAGTTTTTATTATAATTTCCAAAATATTTAAAATCAGAGGTAACAAATTAACTTACTCCATTAATTATATAGTCTCCCGTTAATGTAAGATAATCATAAATGCGGAAATGTGGCAACATTGAACCTAAATGGCAATATTCGATAATTTTATTTAATTATTTGAGGTTTTTTACATTTATATGAAAACTTTTTTATTGAATCTTTCTTGTTCTTTCACTACGCATTTACCCATGTTTGTCGCGGCTCAACTCTGTTGGCGACACATTGAACAATGAACTCACGTTAGCTAGGCATATGGCTGTGGCCATATGTACAGTGGCAACGCTTTGGCGCGGTTATTACTGATCTAGTGTTATAAATCAATGATTCCATGTATCATTTTCCCTATGTCGCCTTTTACTCACGGAATGGCTTAACGTAGTGGATTCATTTACGTCGTTTCAATACGGTTAATCTCTATAATGGTGAACGTAAACCAATAAATTACATATATAATTAACGTATTGTGTAATTAATTCAAATTAGTTAACCGAGGTGTTCAGAAATTCGGTCATAAATTTTAAACGGTCTCTCATTAATTTGTTGGTTAGCCTGTCGATCGGATAGAGCGAGATATTTTAAAGAGCGTTTTTCCTATTTTCATCGTTTCGGTTCGTAAACCGAAATTAGATATAATTTTTTGACTATGCCCGATTTTTTTATTCAAGAAACGTCTCAAATATATGTATATACAGACACATTCCAACATATATATATACATATATATATATATATATATATATATATATATATATATATATATATATATATATATATATATATATATATATATCCAATAATAAACTATGAAAAAATTTTGTTTCTCTATGACGGTCCGTTTTATTATATAAAACGCTCATGCTTACAGAATTTGTGAGGAAAAACTAAGCGTTATTTTTTAAATAAAACCTGGCGTAAATTATTGGATGAGAAATTATATGATAAGCGAAAATTGTGGTTTTCAAGATGACAAGTCCCATGACTAGAATTGAGATAGAAATGTTTCGGTGGCTTGGACAGGAACAAAGAATGAATAAGGAAAGAGTGATAAATCAAATTTTACTGTAGAAGTGAGAGGCGGAGTTGGCAAGGGACGCTTTAAATTTACGAATATTGACCAAATTGGCAATATAAATTGAAAATGGGTCAATTAAGAGTGTCCATAGCCGACAAGCATGTTGCACGTCTATATAAAATAGATGTGGTAGAAACGAGAGAGCAGTGTCAGAATTGTGCATAATAGCAGTGCGTAATCTCTGCTAACACCTCCGGATGACAAACGTGAGAGCTTATGAAATATTTTATGTATGTTTATTGTTCTCCATATTCATGATACAAGAAAAACTGATATCGCAAAACCGTTATTTGAGCGTGATAACCAGCGAATAAAATATGAATATACATTATAGTATTCTATGCTGGTAACACTTCACTTCACGTTTTACTTTACGTAGTCTTTATAATCATACAAACATTATTGTTGATTGACAATAGTCCATTATGATTTCTTACATTTACACGAACACTACACGTTGAATAAAACTCTATTTACGGATTTTATCGAGTTGAATTAACTATTTAACTTGTTTTTAATTCTCGACATAAACATCTTACCCTAACTGTGATATCTAACGTCTAATATCGCAGCCCCCCCCCCCCCCCGTGACCTTGGGTGGTGTACAGTACCCGAAACGTTGGGAACCTATATATATATAATAAATCTGTAGAAAAGTAGTGTCTGTAATTCTATTATATTTTTGAAAAACCAGTCCAGGTGACTAAGTAAAAGGTACTGAAGCCAAATTAGTGGTTTTTAATATTTTTGTCTGTCCGTCTGCCTGTCCGTGTATTCAAGATTCACGCAAAAACTACTGAACCGATCTATGAAATTTAAATTAAAATAGTCAGTAACCCGGGACAACTTGGCTATTTTTATCGGATTATGGAACTTTAAAAAAAGAAGTTTAAGTATGTTCCTTCCTTTAGATGTAATTTTTCTATTATATAATATGATTCTGTTAGTAACAAGTATGCAGGGTGACTGGTGTTTTTCAAATAAGTACCATATTTATAAATAAAATTTCTAATTTATTTTAACCTTTGTTTAATAGTTTCAAACTACGCCGACGATCTGCATTTTAGTTCTCTAAACACTACAATCTATTGTCAAATACAAAAAGTACATTTTGCCTTCACTTACTAATATTATTAAATAATATAAAATATAATTAAATAACTTATATATGTTAAAATAATGAGATTCATAAAATTATTTAAAAATCCGAACGTTTATTTCTTAGCTATTTCGTTATTTCATTTTAAAAGTGTAATAATTCAAATAGATAGTATAGTGACGTCTATGAAAAATATGAAAATGGATATGCTTTTTAGTTCAATTACTAATGTAACTAATATGTAAACTGCAAAATTCTCATTATCCTTATAGTTCAATCAAAGAGATTTTTATTCATAAGTCGTGACCAGGCTGTAAAGTAGCCCGCCTTTTCGTGAAATATTAGTAGTTATTTAACACTATTGGTGAACATGATGTTATAATATAGCTTGTCTGAATCAACGAATAGAGATCGTTTGATGATATTAAACAAAAATAACTAAACAACATTGCTATTTCATGATATTATGGTCATATCTTCAAAGTTTTTCACCGCTAGCGGCGCTGATAGCATATTTTAACACAAACAGCAGAGCAGCATAAACGCAATTTTATGCCTTATTTATAAAATAAATGAAAAAAGTTCGCGGCTTTCCAGTTGTACCCAAACCTTCTATCGCTGATATTATTAGACAGCATAGTTTTGGCTTTCATTATTTCATCTAATAATAGCGCCATCTACTTACTGCTAAATAAACTAATGATAAGCCCCTGGTAAAATTAAATAATAGAGGCTACTGAATACTTATTCATTTCGAATCAAAACTTAAAATAGGAACCCAGACTGGTGTCCATTATCGGAATAAAGTTACAGCCTATATACGTCCAGTCCAGCAGTGGCTGGGCACAGGCCTCTCCTCATTTCTGAGAGGGTTTTAGGGCAAGGAAGTGTCCGCCGCGCTGCCCCAATGCGTGTTGGCGAACTTCACATGTCTTCGAAATATTTTTTTTCTTATTCCTCAGATATGCAGGTTTCCTCACGATGTTTTCCCTCCACCGCCGAGCACGTGGTAAATCAGCACTTAAAATTGCAATTAACAATTTCGTTGGTGCCGGCAGAGATCTATCTAATCCGGGTTACTTGCGTTCTGTTATATTTACAATTATTATTGCAATTATTAAGTTTGACAATATTAATAACGGAAAAACTGTGATTATAAGAGAAGCTCTTTAGTTGAATTAATTGGGTGTTTCATTTGTTATCAAGTAGTCGGACGTAAATAATTGAAAATTAAGTGCAGTGAGATTTTTAACTCTATTTGATGAAATAGTTCGTGGCATCGTTGGCACCAATCACACAAAAGCTTTGTGTCAGTTTTCATGAATTTTATTTAAACATATACGAGAGCCATGTAGCAGGCCGTGAGAATTCGTCATGGTACGGAAGCAAAACGTGTACGATTTCCTCGAGGACAAATTAATCTGCTATAGGAAATTTTACGTGCTGACTTATCACGTGTCCGGTGAAGTGGTGAACGATAACTTCGTGGGAAAACCTAGATTTTTGAGTAGTTAAAAGGTTTATTAATTGAAATTTCAAGTGTCGATTTACTACGTTCTCAAAGGTGAAGAAAACATCGCGGGGTAACCTGCATATTTGTTTTTCCTGTTGAGATCATTCCTTGCGCAGCGAAAATATTTTTGACCAAAAATTGTCTGCGGCCTATGCTCATTAATTGCGATGACGATGGATGCTACTTTTTTTAATTTTAATGGGGCAATAATGCGTAGAACTCATCATCGTCATAATTACAGCCTATCAAAAGTTCACATAGGACTCCCCATAAATTGTCAAATAGGCTGGATATTTGCTATGAATTCTCTTTCGCCGCCACAACAAGGCGAACATTTTTCTACTTCCGTTCATGAGTGTGGTTCTTCCCACTGTGAATAGAACTTCATTTGGAATGAACCTAATTTTAAGAATTTAACTTTTTAATACTTTACAGCACCCATGGTCACGGAGGGACTAAGGTATTTGAAGCCCTGATGTTATAATTAACGAAGACTATAAGTCTTGCGGTAGTTTTCCTGGGCTTAAATTTAATTATAGTAATTATGCGATCCCAAGCAGATGGTAGCACCCAGATAAGGTCTCTGTTGAAATTAGGATGTGTTTTTTTTTTAATTTCAATAATCTCGAATGGTAGGAATTGCAATTCTTTTGCGAGGATTTATGGTCTATCACATCTGATATAATGGTTGGGATTATACTGAACATGTTGACATACTTCAGACTTCCTGGAGTTTCGGTGTTTTACATCAACGATATGTTTTTTATGCGGCTTTTTTATGGATTTTTCATCCAATGATGCGTATAAAACCCACGTAAAAAAAGTTAAAATTAAATGCGATAGAATTTGTAAATTTAATTTTATTATATGTGCAATATTCGTGTATATATAAAATATCGTTATGGAACTTCATTTACGAAATTATTCAGTCTACTGAAACGTAAAAATAATATCATCATTTGTTTTATGTTGCCAATTAACATTAAATGGTACCATTAATATGAATCAAATATCGCAAATAAACGTCATATCGTAAATTAATAGACGACAATGTAATTCGATTTGCCGACTCACCCTCGATTTGCCGACGATATAGTCCTTATGGCAGAATCGCTGGCGGACCTAAGCACTGCGCTCAATGACCTCAATGGTATCTCCTAACGGATTGGTTTTAACATGAACGTGGACAAAACAAAGAGTATGTTCAATGTCCATGTCATACCTATGCCGGTAGTTGTTGGGAACACTATGCTCGAAGTTGTTGACGAGTATGATTACCTGGGACAAATAGTCTGACTAGGGAAGTCCAACTTCGATCGAGAGGTCAATCGACGGATTCAACTCGGCTGGCGCGCCGGAAATTAGGATACATCTTCTCGTCAGGTATACCTCAAACTCTGAAAACTAACTTGTACAACCAGTGCGTATTGCCAGTGATGACTTACGGATATGAGACGTGGTCCTTCACTGCTGGCCGTATGGGGACACTCAAGGTCGCTCAGCGAGCTATGGAGAGGGCAATGCTCGGGCTTTCTCTGTGTGATAAACTCAGAAATGAGGATATACGCAGTCGAACCGGAGTGTCCGACATAGCCCAACTGATTAGTAAGCTGAAATGGCAATAGGCTGGCTATATAGCTCGAAGAACCGATAACCGATGGGGAAAAAAGGTTCTCGAGTGGCAGCTTCGTACTGGTAGGCGTAGTGTAGGGCGACCCCCCACTAGATCGAGCGACGACCTGGTAAGACATGCAGGAAGTCGGTGGATGCAGGTGGATCAGGACCTTGCTTTGTGGCATTACTTGGGGGAGGCCTATGTTCAGCAGTGGACATGTGAATGATGAAATTTATAATTTATTTATTTATTTATTTACGCTTTATTGTACTAAAAGGTACAAACGGCGGACTTAATGCCATATGGCATTTTCTACCAGCCAACCGGAAAGTTAGTGGGAGATGTGTGTACTGCAGTGGGCTAAGATGAAACCTAAAATTGTTAAATTTCACTTACCCCTCCCCACACACACATCATTTATAATATAATTGTTTTGTTAAAACTAAAATAACTTTAATGATGAAAGAATGTAAAATGTAAATAACGCAATTTTTTCCAAATGTAAAAATGTTTATAAAAAATTGATTCCAAGACAATTTAGCAATGGATAATTCCTTTCTTATGGATATATCGGAAGACACGCCTGATATAAAAAATAGCAGATGATTATAGACATAAGATATTAATGCAATTTATTTACATGTTCTTATAACATATCTAGGCTAAATATCAATCATCTACGTCTTTGAGAATTCAAATAAAATCTTTGGCGAACAGACATAAAGAAAGATACAGACTATCGAATTTTGCCAAATTTAGAACAGAACGATATTAATAATGTTGTTAAATTAAAGGCCACGCGACTGAAGACGCGGGTAAATAGCTAGTTAAAAATAAGTTAAATAGTTAATTAAAGGCGATAAAATCCGTAAATAGTTTCATTCAATATGTTCCATTAATTTATTTTCAGTAGTTAGTACCGAACCGTGCCATCGTGCATATTTATGCTATATGTGTGCTGTTTTTCCAATAAGCGCGCAGCTGCGGTTATCTTATATACGTTTAATAAGTATAAATTATAAAATAATATTGAACACGTTATAGACGGAAAATGTATGTCTGTGTGTATATAAATATGTTAATTCTGTTTATTTTCTGTCATTAAAAAGTTAAAGTTGAAGTTACAGCCTATATACATCATGCTCAGAAGTGAGCGGAGGCCTGAGCACAGGCCTCCGCTCACTTCTGAGAGGGTATTAGGGCAAGGAAGTGTCCCTAGCGCTGCCCTAATGCGTGTTGGCGAACTTCGCATGTGTTCGAAATAATTTTTATTTATTTCTCAGACATGCAGGTTTCTTTACGATGTTTTCCTTCACCACCGAGCACGTGCTAGATCAGCACTTAAAATTGCAATTAACAATTTCGTTGATGCCGACAGGGATCGAATCCGGGTTGCTCGCGTACTGTGAAATTTACAGTGAGCCTTAAGTCCCTGAGTTACCACAGCTTTTCTATTATAAGGTTGCCACTAAAAAAACGGGGCTATGGCTAGGATGACACGTGTTGGCATGTCCTGAGCTAGTCCTATTTTTTATAGGATAGGGTGACAAACCAGCACACAGTCCACCTGATGGTAGGTGGTTGCTGTGGCCCATAGACATCTACATCTATCCTCGATTACGAAGCAAAATGCATATGCGTTGTCACCCGTGAGGACTAAGAAGGAATGCCTCGTTTCCAGTAAAAAGGGTCTCCGGTTCTCTACACTCACCATACGAAATACAGCAGCATTAAGCTACTATTTCACGCTGGTATTCTGTGGAGCGTGGTACTTCCCCGGTCGAGCCGACCCATTCGTGCTACAACTATACATCTAATATAACTGCAGCATGGCTCTACCACGTATAGATATACTATTTGGACCATTTCACACAAAATCAGTTTTAAGGTTGGGTTTTCGTTTTTACTATTATTTTGAATCAGAATTTTTTCCACGATTTATTTTTCCTTTTTAATGTTTACTTAAGATGTGAATGGGATTATAAATTATTCTTTATACAATGTTATATTTAGTTGCCAGTGCCCACCATTACTTGTGAAGAAATGGCTAAATAAATATTTACTTCTCTCTTTCAATATTACAGTGAACTTTGACATACACGGTTTATCCTAATCAGCAGCGGTTCTTAACCTCGGGTCGCGAACGATACTTAAGAGGGTCGCAAGAGGGTCCCAAGTTAATTTGAAAGTAGGTAAAATAAATGGATCAATTTAATGTAATTTACATATAAATAAAATTGAATTCTATGAGTATTAAGCTTAGAAGGTAATTGTTTGTTACTAAGACCATTGAATAAAACTATTATTTATGGATTTTATCGCGTTAAATTATTTTTATTATCCCGACGTTTCGGGTGCTTTACAACACCTATGGTCACGGGGGGACTGAGATGTTTGACGTCCCAATGTCATAGTTATTCCGGCTACCTTCAGTTTTTGAATATTAATTTTTGGTTCGATTTACGCAAAACGAGCTTATAGTATCATGAAGTCTTGCAGTGGTATGCTTGGGTTTGGGTTTAATTTTGTTAATTATAGGATCCCAAGCAGCTGGCAGCACCCATCCATCTTCTCTATTGAAATTTGGATGTTTTTTAATTTCAATAGCCTCGCGTATCATCCTTGGTAGGAATCGGTGTTTTTTTTTCAAGGATTTGTGATTTATCAAATCGAATGTAATGGTGGGGATGATCTTGAACATGTTCGCAGACTGCAGACTTCCCGGAGCGTCGGTGCTTCACGTCAGCTATATTCCAGTTATAAGCAAGTTACTTCACGCGGGTTTTTATAGATCTTTTTGTTTGACCTGTGTACCGTCGGGATAATAAAAATAAATTAAAGTAATTAAACGCGATAAAATCCGTAAATAATAGCTTTATTCAATGTGTAGTGTTCCCGTAAATTTAAGAAATTAAGAAATCATTACATAAATAACCAGTTAAAAAAATTTACTGCCTTTCTGTCTGTGTGTCATCGGAATGGCTAAACGGATTGTGAGGATACTTTACATAGAGATAGAGATCAATGCTAGTAGGGAACAAGGCCTTATTTCATCCAAAGAAAAAACAAAGCGAAAAATTGATAAAATAAATAGTCCTTCATTATGTTAAATCTAAATAACGTCACATTAATTGATCCAATATTACGGACCGCGTAGTGGCGGTGTAAGAATTTCCACTACCTCATATCATGCAGTGGGTGTCGTAAGATGCGACAAAGGGAAACAATCAGGAGATGAGCAGCAGCGTTTTCCTAATAACGACTTAAAATAAAGAACTGGGGGGTTGTCAACCCGCTTGCCAAGCGTGGCAACTATGGAACATTTTCCCCAATGGGGCAATCTATAGGGGAGGTTCAGCAGCGGACTTTAATAGACTGTAACGGTGACGGAACGGTTATGAATTCTACCAGGCAAAGTCGTTTGGATTACCAACATACTGTTACGAGCTTGAGGTTCGTGACAATAAAAATTGCCGATAGAATTACCTAAATTAACACTTTAATTTTCTTCACACCAATTAAAACTTAAAACACTTACAATTAATCACACTGATTCACTTTATTCCGCTCCGAAGCTTCGCTTGTCTCGCCATATTCAATACTTCCCCGATCGCATCTTGCAGCGCCCTTATATAGGGCTCTTCTGTGTTGTCATTTTCTTTGTCATTTTCTGGAAAGCTCTCTCCTCGCTCTGTTACCCGACACTAGATAGCGCTAGTGCCAGATGTCAACCTAGCCGCGCAACAATACTAATAAATTATCTTCGCTAATTACAACTAACTCTACTCGTATTATTTAGTGATTTCTTATATTTACTAGACATTGATTTAAATTTCTGTGGTTGGGACCGTCTAGGATATGATCACAAACTGCAGACATATCCTAGACGGCCCAAACCATTACGTCCACACACCACAAATCCTCGCCAAAGAATATCGATTCCTGACAAGGATGATACGTGAGGCTATTGAAATTAAAAAAAACATCCTAATTTCAATCGAGAAGGAGGCTGCTTGTGACCCTATAATCAATAAAATTAAAACTAAACCCAAGCATACTATTGCAAGACTTCAAGACACAAAAGTTCATTCTGCGTAGATCGGACCATAAATAATATTTAAAAAGCTGAAGGTACTCCGGGTTAACACTGACATCTGGACTTCAGTCTCCTCAGTCCCCCATGACCACGGGTGCTGGAAAGCAATCGAAACGTCCGAAATTAAAAATACTATAAATTAAACGCGATTAAATCAGTAAAAGTAGTTTTAATTAACTCTGTTATTAATAAAGTTGCCAAGTTATGATTGATCACCTAACTATTGGTAGTATTGGTACTTCATTTAAATAACAAGGTAAAGGGTCATCTAATTTAGAGTCATCGATCAAAGAGGTTAAGCACCGCTGCTACTCAGTGTAAGCTCATATACAGTGATGTCCAACGACTAAAACGCTGCTAAATTTTAAGTTTCGTGTCGTTGTCTCTATCACTTTAAGTGAAAGTAACAGAGACGATGATAGACCACAAGACTTAACGATGCCGGTCTATGGTGTACAATGTACTTTAATACGTTAGTGGTAGCGCCATACTACAGCTATATTATGGTTGTGTCATAAATAAGTCTGCTCAATCGGGGAAGGACCACGTTCTCAAAGATACGAACGTAAAATAGCACTATGTTTCGTATGGTGTGTGTAAAGAAACGAAGATATTTTATTTCTAGAATAAGAATGAGCAACGAGCACATAATCCATCCCATAGTAAGTAGAAGCTATGGCCCGTAGATATCTACATCTATTTTCAATTAAGAATCACAATACAAATGAGTTGTCACCTTTGAGGACTAAGTTGGAATGCTAGTGAAAAGGGTCTCCAGTTCTCTACACTCACTACACGAAACTACGCTATTTTACGCTTGTATTCTGGGAGAGCATGGACCTTCCCCTAACAGGTCGACTCATTCGTGCTGCAACTTTATAAAAAATTAAGCATAAACTAGTAATACCAGGCGTAAGACTCCACAGAGTCAGTAATTCATTCATGGGGCAAAGTGTACGCCTTTAGATATAATCCTCAGAATGCCAAGTTCAAAAAAAAATTAAACCAAAATAGTATAAAGGTTTTATTGTAATATGAAAAAATATATCGATCATCGTAACTCCTGGGAATGATAGCTAACATTTTGCCATTTTGAAGCCATTTTGAAATACCCACGATTTGTATATTGTAATTTTATTACAATACATATACTACAATACAAAATAGAGGCAGTCGATTGATACAAGTGATGCAAGTGATGACACAAGTGGTACAAGTGATACAAGTACCGTATCTTGTGGCTGTCTATGGGCGAGGGGGTTAGCTATGTTCAGCACTGGACTTGTGGTGAACTTTAGTGATAGTAACAAAAATTTTAGATAGTAATTGTATATTAGTAGTAATAGTACGTGATATCGCCATGCTGCAGCTATATTATGGTTGTAGTACGAATGGAACGACTCCTACCACTCGACCTGGGAAGGACCACGCTCTCACATAATACCAGCGTAAAATAGCAGTTCAATGCTGCTGTGTTTCGTATGGTAGTGTAGAGAACCTGAGATCCTTTTTACTGGAAATGAGGAATTTCATCTTAACCCGCAAGGCTGGCAACGCATCTGCTTTTTATTCTTAATCTAGGATAAATGTCTATGGGCCACAGCTCGTTTGTTACCCAAATCCTGTAAAAATATATCAAAAAGAAGCCCGCACGGTTTCCTGACTATTCTTCCAGAGTTAGGGTTAATTTCCAAATAAGAGGTTGTTAATTTAACTGTATTATAAACATAACGTTTCAAAACCTTTTTTAAAGTTTAATTTTTTTATAAGAAGTAACAATGATAAATGAAAATACGGACATCTCCTTCTTTTTTTTGTAGTTGGCTAATAAAGTAATATATATGTTTCGCGTAGGTAAGATCAGTGTGTAAAGTATTGGCATGTGACCTGTCGCAGTTCTCTCTGTGTTCTCAGGTTTCACGGATCTCCAGACGCTGTTCCTGGCCTGCTTTGGGACGCTACTGCCGCTGCTAGCGGTGCTCTTCGCAACTCTGGCCATAAGGTGAGAAAATAGTTTAAAGATGAGATTTTTAATGATAAAAATAAATTTAAAACATCAGGATTCTCTTAGTTTGTCATGGTTAGAATAGATAATAATAATAAATAATGCCCTCCAGTACGAATTTTTGTGAAATTCCCTCACTCTCATAGTCCAACGGGACGGTAAACCGACACGAACGGAGTGAGATCAGGCGCAGGAGCAACGGCTTTACGAGCTTTCCGAGGCGCGGTAGCATGCTGCCAATTTCCTGTCTCCGAACTGCTACTAAGAATTCTCAACAGAAAAATAACTTATTTTTGACCTGACCTGGGATTCGTACCCGCGACCTCATGATCAGCAATCGCATTCACGACCACTAGACCAACGAGGCAGTCTTGTCAAGTCAATTCTTGGAATAGATGAGCAATCCTCATACCAGGTTCCTATTTCAATAACCACCGCACCCCGTACCTGTAGTGAAAAATTTAACTTAGACGATTTGAGATGTACGACTATTGGCCACAAGATTTGAGGTATACTCCTTAATTGATTAGCATTTTTTTTAAATTTAATTGAAAACAGGACTTACAGTCCAACTGTGATATAACTCTTTCAATTAACAATGTCTAGCGGGCTTTACTCGTGGTAAACTTATATGTGTTAAAATGTGCGTGAGAACAAATTCGGGTATGTTTAGCGAGGGCACGCTCGCAACTGATCGCTCCGACTGTCACGCACACTATCGCAATGTGTATGTACACGTTTAACCACGAGTAAAGTCCGCTCGACTTCGTGACACCCTGAAATATGTACCAATATGCTACCAACTTTCAATAAAGAAGCTGTCTGCACTGCTATGTTCCTGCTGATTGCAGAAATAGGTACCAGGGTGTAACCCATCCGGATGCACTCCTAGGCAGAGAAGAGGTTTTACCACCTTCAATGTGGTGGAGCCACGCTGCAGCTATATTATAGTTGAATCACGAATAGTTTGGCTCGACCGGGGCAGGACCGCGCTCTCTCAGAATACCAGCGTAAAATAGCAGCTTAATGCTGCTGTGTTTCGTATGATCAGTGTAGAGAACCGGAGACCCTTTTTTACTGGACTCGAGGCATTCCATCTTAGTTCTCAGGGGTGACAACGCATTTCCATTTTGATTCTTAATTGAGGATAAATGTGAATTTCTATGGGCCACAGTATCCACTTACTATCAGGTGGACTGTGTGCTCGTTTGTCACTCAATTTTTATAAAAAAAAACATAGTGAAGGAAGACGCTAACGCAAATCTCCTTGTTTTTTTTCCATCTGTCGCCTCTTACGACACCCATTAATGATAGTTTACTTTTACTTAATAGAAACTTTCATCAAAATATTTACGTCGTACGAACGTACGTCCATCATAGAGTCTATTAAAAAATATAGTGAAATCTGATGTAAGCCTGTGGGTATTGGGGCAAAGTTTAGACACTTGCGTCTTAAGAAGTTTGGAGATATTGGATTGTCCTTCTTTTATCTAACTTTTGTTTTATTTGATTAGTAGAATGGATATTATCAAGAGATATTTTCTCTCTTAATATAACTAACTGATATAATAAGAGAGAAAAATATAGCTTTTCCTCTTCCGTACATTCACCATAATATGACCAGGTTTACGCTGCTATTTTACGATATTATTCTGTGAAAGCGTGTTACTTCCCGGTATAGCGGACCCATTCACGCTACAGTTACATATACAGAGTTATTTTGAAATAATTGGCCAAAATTAATTGAAAAATATCTCAAACATTCTGCCATTTTTATCCTTCAAATTCAAAATGCGTGGTTATACACTATTATAAACTGATTTTAATGCGCACGCACACACTGGTAAGCGACGATCAGTAGGCAAAAACGTTGATACCCATAAATTATTTTCGTTTTGGGATAATTTCAAATAAAAGTCTTATTTACTCGTATTTTAGAAAAAACATCATGCATTAATAATTAATCTATACGTCATTTCTATAGAAATACGTGACAAGTCCAAAGGTTCAAACAGTAATTGAAAAACCCGAATGCGTAAAAAAGTTTACTGAAAAAATAAATGTTTTATATCCTATGTCACTACTACAACTAAGACGAAAAAAATTTAATGGCTTGGCCACACTATGCTCCTCGCGCTGCTCATCGCTCTGCTCTTCGCGCTGCCGCAATATTGCCCTATACTACTATAATATAATACAAAATAGAATGGCTGTCAACCTTATTTTGTACGACGATAGGCGTCGCCGGGAGTACACATACAAGCAATAGCGTCGTATTATCACTACTAAAAACCCGATTCACTGTGTTGACAAACAGATTTTAATATTTGTAAATAGCGTGCAATATGGCATTTTCTAAATAATTTGCATGGGAAATTTGGAAACGATTGTAACGTCAAAACACATCTCGTGTTGACATTTATACGTGTGAATTGACGTGTTAGTGACATTTTAGTGGCTATACGGGCTCCGCCCACTCCCCCGTTCTATTATGTATGTATCATAGTATTCTATGGCGCTGTCTGTACACACACTGCTCTACTCGCGCAATTAATTGTGACGCTCTGCACGAGGTCGCTCGCGTCTGCAACACAATGGACGTTGAAACTGTTGTAGTGTACGAGCTATGCATATTTATTATAGCTAATTATATCAATGTCATAAAAAGAAGTATACGTTGTCGTCGTCGAGATAACTTTTTCTCTGTATATTAGTTACTCATGTGATAATATGGCTGAATAATGATGATAGCTACACTATTTATTATTTTTAAGTGATACATGACATGCTTCCATACCGAGCGCTCGACTCGGACTGCTTTTGCGCGAGTGTGTGGCCAACCACTCGCGCTCATATTGTCAGTCCTTTGATTCGCGCCCAAAAAACCGACAAAACAGGGAGCGATGGACATGACGAGGAGCGTGACGAGTATTGTGGCCACACTAAGTCTCTGCCTCTTTTCCTTGCTACTAGCCATGCTACTCGACGAGTGTGTGGCCGAAGGGATATGTTAAGATCCATCAAGCCATTTAGGCTACCCTCAAAAACATTACCATCCTTCTTTATGGAACAGTCATGTAATAACAGCAGTAGTGAACCGTTTATAGCCCACAAATATGAACTTAAAAGAGCTTGGTATAGTACTGTAAGTAGAACTAGTTTAATAATTTAAGTAAATATTCCCTTTGTATATTTATTTACTACTTATATTATATACTTTATTTTTTTGTTAGAGCCACGCTGTAGCTATATTATGTTTGTAGCATGAACAAGTCGGCTCAACCGGGGAGGGGCCATGCTTTCACAGAATACTAGCGCGATTGCTGCGGTGTTTCGTATGGTGAGTGAAGAGAACCGTCCCCCCCCCTCCCCAATGCCCCGTTTTTAATAAAATAGGTCTACTTCCAACTTAGTCCTCAGATAAGTCCTTAATCGAAGATAGATGTAGTTGTTTATGGGTTACACCATCCACTTACCATCAGGTATAATGTGATCATTTATAAAAAAATATTAGGTTTAGTGAAGAATTTTATGGAACAAAGAATAGTATAAGGATTTTGGTTTTACGTGGATACATATAACTAATGTTAATGAATATGCTTTAAGTATGACTTTTAAATATTACGCGCAAATTATTTTACATTATCATTAAATGTTCAATTTTATAAATATTTGTGCACCAAGACGCAGTCACTCGTTTTACCTTTAATTTTATCATAACCGTTCACAATGTCGCCACCAACGAAATACAAGAATACGGAAAATTATAAAAACAAAAAAACTTGAGAGGTGTCAAGGGACACCCGGATGGAACGAAGTTCCTATATATATATATATATATATATATATATATATATATATATATATATATATTGTTATTTTTTAAGGGGAGAGAGAGAGAGAGAGAGAGAGAGAGAGAGAGAGAGAGAGAGACAGAGAAACACGCGCACGCCGCACGGCTTACAACTATAGCAAAAAGTGTCGTTACAACTTTTGGTCTTAATTTTTTCTGTTTAGCCCCTTTTCGCAACGCACAATAAGGAACTTCGTTCTAATAAAGGAAAGCTAGTTTAATAGCATAAATAACGAAAAACAAATGATAACCCATCAGTGAAAAATGTGAATGTGACATTTAGCCATTAGGAAAAGTATACCGATAACATTTCCAAGTAAAGTAAGTAAGTAAAGTAAGGGCGAGGGAGTAAAATTTTCATATTGAATTATTCATAAAGAAATGATTTTATTTTATGATTAAGTCCATAGACTTTCAGTTTGTTCCATAGACCAATGCTGATATAGACTTACCATCACTGAGTCACAGAATACATGAACGTAGCATAGTCAGTTAGTTAGTTTATTGTATATAATATATAAAAATTATAACTACCTATTAGAATCAATGTAAACTTTGCAAGTGTACTTAATAAATATAAGTAATAAAATAGGTAATTAATGATGTCCAGTGATTTCTCGGGAGTCGACTTACATATGTGCCGGAGCCAGACCGAATATCACTGCTGTAGTATCTTTGTTACCGTAACGTAATGCCAATTAGAAAGCCCTTTTTGTTGATGCAATCTATATAATTTTTTAAATATTTATTTAAGGTTTTTTAAAGTAAAGATTTGTAAAAGTAGGTTGCAGCAACGAATAAATTTGACTTTTCTTTTATTCGTGATTTTTTTGAAAGAGGATAAAGGAGGTTTAGATTTCATTGTATTGTCACAATTTTTATAGCTCACTCACAAAGTCACTCACCACAGCGCTTCACAAGTCCAATGCTGAACATAGGTTTCCGCACAGATACATACGTGAGCTCGATCTTAAGTCATCTGCATCCATCTATCTATTCTTCCCCGCAAGAATTATTTTGGCATCTTATACCACCTGCGATTTTTCCGGGCCGATACGACTGAGGTACCTTCAACACACGAGCCACTGCTCTGGTGTTTCAATTGCTTTTGTGGGGCGGTCGACACATACCATCAGGTGATGGGCTAAATGTTCGTTTGACCCTTCTTACTTAAAAAGTTATCAAATCCTCAGGACTACTTCTGTCTTCTTATATGACGTGAATACCACGTAAGAGTGAATAGGGTTTTTAATAAGTTAAGAATGGGATTTTAGTAGTAGTCCAAAACTGCCTTACAGTTAGTAATTAATAAATACCTGATCGGAAAACCAAATTATCTGGACAAAATTTTAAAATGTCGGGATTTTGGAGTTTTTGTCGGGAGTAATTAATATTAAAAATAAAAAGGGGTGTGGTGGTTGTTTTTGTAAGATCTAAAAGTTTATTTTTTAACTCAGTTTTTTTTTAGGCTACAAAAAGACTTAATATTATTGATATATAACTAATTTAAGAACACTTCATTTTTAGGTTGCCACATATATTTGGCCACCAATTGGGATTCTGATCATTAAAAATGGAATTAAAATTGATATAGAAAAGAACAATACAACTGCTGACTTGGTTATATGAAGAAAAATACTGTGATTAAATGAGTGCTTACTAAAATTTTACTGCGTTGTAAAAAGAGATATAAGGAAAAGAAGGAATCCAGACGAATTCCGACCATCTGGCAACCCTACTTACAGTAGTTAAGAATTACTCATACATATTATAATGCTCCTAGCGCAGTATTAAAAGCCGCTTGGCATTTTCTACGTAGCTTCCAGTTACCGAGTTGAGTATTTTACACTGAGCATATTAAATAAAACCAAGTATGTAATAGGTAATTTACTAAAGATAATCTTTACAAAAAAATATACTCAATTGATTGCCTTTAATTATTGACAAGCACTGCAGTATTACGCCATAATTTCAAAAACTACGTTGATGATGTTTATTTGAAGTGAAAATTTCTTAAGCGGCGTTTAGCGATTTTGGTAGGGCAAAAACTTATCGGTTTGTGTTACCGATGATCACGACACATCACGAGCATGTCTAAGACGCATGACTTGCGCCAGATATCATACGCATGTATAATTGAGTTTTCACTTCTGTTGGCAGCCCTTATTGTCTGCAAAACATTTTGTCGCATACTCGTTTACGCTCTCTCCTATAAAAAGAATCTTACATGTTTCTTCAGGTCGTCACTCCATATGTCGGATCACCTTACTGTCCTTATCAGTAAGAGGGTTCCATTTTAAAACAGTAATACAAAATCCATTCCATCGCTCCGAAAAATCCGATGGAGTACCATTTAGAAGTTAAAGAGTTCGGAGCTAATTGAGTGAAGTTCGGGCGCTCCCGTACTGTACGAAAAAGTTCGGCAATATTAGATTTCTGTTCCAGAGTTTTCCAATGTCACTTTCAGACTTGGCAGCATAAAAAACCAGTCAATTCACACATTTCTATTAAATACGCTTTTTCTTTATTAATGTTTACTAGTGAATTATCTAGACTTCACCTGGATCTGCTAAAGTAGCGTTATTTAATATAATCATCAACGACTAATTTATTTCATCAATTTTAGATTTCTCAAAAAAAAAAAAAAGATTTTCTCCCAGATTTTCGGATAAAATATCTAGATTACACCTGGCAATGCTCTCTATCTACTCGTCAAGTTTAATTTTAATTGCTCCAACCATTGTGAAGATTAGTTGTACAGACAGATTGAGAAGTTAAAAAAAATGGATATTCATAATGATTTCTTATATTTACGCAAACTTTCCACATTGATTAAAACTACTTTTACGGTTTTTATCGCGTTTAATTTATTTTGTTTTATAATTCCCCACGTTTCGGGTGCTTTCCAGCACCCATGATCACGGGGGACTGAGGCAACTAACGTCCCGATGGCAGTGTTAACCCAGAGAACCTTCAGCTTTTTAATTATTATTTATTCTGCTTGGTTTAGTTTTAATTTCATTAATTATAGGGTCCCACGCAGCCGGTAGTACTCAGCCTCCTTCTCAATAGCCTCACGTATCACCCTTGGTAGGAATCCATGTTTTTTCGCGAGAATTAGTGTTCTATCAAATCTGATATAATCCTTGGGGACATCTAGGATGTGATCACAGGGAAAGTCTGCAGAAATTCAGCCTTGACTTCAGCATAGATCAGCATAGATCGGACCATATATATATATATATATATATATATATATATATATATATATATATATATATATATATATGTTTTTTTTTTTTTTTTTGTACCCGGAAAAAGTTGAGTATTTGTGCGCCATACAGATACTTGTTCGTAAGTAGATTTGAGCCTGCGCCCCGTAGCACCGTAGCCAAGCGCTTAGATACTGCGCTACGAAACCGTCTTTTAATTAAATACTCGTAGAATAGTACAGCCGCGTTGTGGTGGTGGCCTAAAAATATCAATTTTTTTTAAAATATAATTATAAGTCAGTGCTTTATAACAACTCCACCTGATGGTAAGTGGTGATGAAGCCCTAGATCGAGAAATTGCACTGTCTTAGTGTAACAAAAACCAATTCACTCTTGCCTTTAAGACCGCCTAGGATTCAGACGGAAAGGCAGATGCCAGCAAATTATTCCACTCCTTTGCTGTACGCATTACAAAAGACGAAGCTAACTGTTTGGTTCTAATGAGTGCAATGTCGACAACGAAAGAAAGAAGACACGCCAAACTCCTGGATATCCGATGATGGATAGGGAATAGAGGAATTAAAACATGCAATTCCTGCGCACACTCCGAAATGAATAGAATACCGAGAGACTGAGAGACTGGCTACTCTGCGCCTGTGCTCGAGCCTGACAAGGTTGGTTTCAGCCGAATTAAGGTTACCAATAAGCCTCATACGCTTTCTCTTTCTACCGAGTCTAACACTGCTAGGTGGCATTTTGCAACTCATATGTGACTGCAGCACTCTATGCACGTTCGGATTTGCAAATCAATCTACAAGTATTAGCAAATCTCAGATCTCTCTCACATATACTGTCATTTCGTTTGTCACTTCCGGTTTATATGTAGATATAAAAAATATATACAATAGTTTTGTAGCGGCGGTGTAAGAATATCCACGACCCCATATCATCCCGTGGGTGTCGTAAGAGGCGACATAATGACACAAATCAGGGGATGAAGCAGCAGTGTCTTCCTAATATAGACTTAAAATAAAAAACTATGGTTTCCAACCCACATTGCGAAAATTTGCAAATATCCCCCTCAAAAGACAATTTATGGCGGAGGCATAAGTTCAGCAGTGGACTTTAATAGGCTGTAACGGCAACGGTAACTGTCACCATCCTTTATTCATCGAGCGAAACACAAGAAATTGACTCCGCAAAATCTATTATATAGCTTATTTTATCTACGATGGCATATTTCGGTAAAGGTAATCTAATTTACTGGCGTTCAAAGGGATCAAAGTGATCCCTTTATGCGACACGTTTTTGGCCTAACTTATAGGAAAAAGCCCTCAAGGTACTCATAGACTAAAGTTGGTATGACAAACTTACCAAAGACATAATAGATATATGTACGATATTTTTTATAAAGTTTTTGTCTGTTTTTTATTTATATATGGATATGTAAAATGACGTGTAAGCTGGAGTAACAATGGGTCGGCCATATAACTCGAAGAAACGACAATTGATGGTAGCGGTAGGCGAAGTTTAGAGCGTCCTCGCACTAGATGGAGTGACGACCTAGGAAGATAGACAGGAAGTCGAATGATGCAAGTGGCTCAGGACCGTGCTTTGTGGTATACCTTGGGGGAGGCCTATGTTCAGCATTTGACTTGTGAAGGGCTGTAATGATGATGATGTGGCATGATGTTACAGCCCACCATGGACCAACTTCAAGCATATAAGAAGGCAGATGGATTGCGACTTCTGATGACTAAAATTCGATATATTATGATGATAAAAATGTCTCACAGCATGTAATGATACTGGCTGTCTACACGCTTCGGCCCAGATTATAACAGTGTGTGCTCTATTACTTGGTGACAGATATAGGTAAAAGAGTTGTATAGATCACCAGCGTAAAATAGCAGCTTAATGCTGCTGTGTTTCGTATGGTAAATGTAAAGTACTGGAAATCTTTTTACTGGTAACGAGGTATTCCGTCCTCAGGGATGACTACGCATTTCTACTTTGATTCTTAATCGATGTATGATTTATGCGTGGTAGAGCTATGCTACAGCTATATTATGGTTGTAGCACGAATGGGTCAGCTCGACCGGAGATGGACCACGCTCTCACAGAATACCAGCGTAAAATAGCAGTTATATGCCGCTGTGTTTCGTATGGTAAGTGTAAAGAGAACTGGAGATCCCTTTTTTACTGGAAGCGAAGCGTTCCATCTTACTCACAGGTGACAATGCATCTTCGCATTTGGTTCCTAAAATCGAGGATAAATGTAAATGTTTATGGGCCACAATATCGACCTAACATCAGGTGGACTCTGTGCTCGTTTGATACCATAATTCTGTAAAAAATGTAGATGTCTATAGACCATAGCATTCACTTCATATCAGGTGGACTGTGTTCTGGTGTATAAATAAATGTTAGTAACGTGTTTTTACCATCGAGTCATAAAATTTAAATAGGTGATCAAGGACCTCTTTCGTGAATATGTCTTCATCATCACCCTTGGCTAATGAATTGACACCCATACTACCAGACGTCACGTACCTTTGACGCCGCTCAAGTACTTTTCTTTCCCATTGGTTGTTAGTTTTTCGAAGGGTTCTTATAATCTGTACGTTCAAGTAAAAGCAAAAAGTAAATTAACAACCTATATTTGTCACTGATAGGCATAGGCTTCTTTTGATTCCTCATAGGGTTTAATACGAGGAAGGGTTTGCCTGTTCAAAAGCCTTAGCTCAGTGATATATTTTTTATCTAAGATATGTTTTCTTACACCGCCGAGCAAATGATATAACAGAATTTTAATTTACGAATACCGATTCAATTACATCGGATTTAACCTATATATTCCACAAATCCTCGCAAAAGAACACCAAATCCTACCAATGATTTTTTTAAAGTTATTGAAGTAAAAGGAAAAACCTAATTTTATTTGAAGAGATTTATACCATTCATTCGTTTAATGTTACAAATAAGTCGCGGAAGATGTTTAAGATCTCTGTAATACCAAGTTTGAATTTAAAAAAATAAATGAGTATATTCACCCATCCATCTATTACAGCCTATAAAAACATAGCTGCAGCAAAATCATTATTAATCATCGAATTCATATCATTACTACATTCATTTTAATCACAGACTTATTTTATGAAAAAGTTTCTAAGATTACACTAGAACTATTTAGTTAAATTCCCAAGCCCTATTTCCTTTTTTCTTCCAGCAAATGCGACGTAAATTCTTTGTTTGCTCCCGGAACCGGAATATATTACACGAACTGAAAATATAGAAGAGACTATGCTTTTCACGGTTCGCAAGTAATTGAGGTTACTGTTGTTAGGGTTAGGTAATATTTTTTTTTATAGAACACGGGTGACAAACGAGTACATAGTCCACCTAATGGTAAGTGGATGCTGTGACCCATAGACATCTACATCTATCTTCGATTGCGGATAATCTATGCGGATTAAGAATGGGTGAGTTAACCGTCAAATACCTTATGTACGCCGATGATCAAGTTGTTACGCGTCATCGGCGGCCGAGTTGCAAATGATGATTACATTAATGAACAGGTCTTTAAAAGTTAAAGTTAAAAGGTAAAAGTTAAAGTGAACGCAAGTAAGACGAAAGTTATTGTTTTTGAAAGAGGAGAAAGTAAAACAATATGTGAAATAAGAATAGAAGGGGAGTGGGTCGAGCAAGTAGATGAGTTTGTATATTTGGGATGTGTATTCAGCAGGAATGGAAGATATGATAAGGATATAGAACGACGAGTGAACGCTGGAAATAAAGTAAATGGGGCTCTACACTCTATTGTTAAAAGAATGTGTCAAAAACGGCACGTAATTCACAATGCTGTGTTAGTCCCCACTTTAACGTACCATACGTTAGTAAGAGTTGGGTGTGGCAGAAGAAGTACGTAGATTCAGAGTAGAATCATTGCAGTAGAAATGCGGTCGGTAAGGAGTATGTTATCGCTGAATTTGAGTGACAAGGTGAGAAATTGTGTGATAAAAGAAGAGTGTATTTTGCAAGACGATGCTGTGGCCAAGATTAAGAAAGGAATGCTTCGGTGGTTTCGTCACGTAGAAAGAATAAATAAGTAAAGAGTCACAAATCAATCGTATGTTGCAGAAGCGAATGGAAGAGTCGAAAAGGGACGTTCTAGGCGAAAGTTTTTGACCGAATTGGTGATATATGGAAAATGGGCTAAATTAGGAGTACCCTTAACCGACGAGCATGTATGCGTAGGTATATGAATGTGAAGGAGGCGAGAGAGGTGTGTCAGGATCGTGCCAAATGGAAGTCTGTAATCTCTGCCTACCTCTCTGTGTGGCAGACGTGAGTGTTTATATATTATGTATTTATAATAATTTTATTAAAAAATCCTGAGTTTACTCTAGAACTATTTAGTTAAATTTCCAAGACCTATTTTCTGTTTTCTACACGCAAATGAGACGTAATATTTATGTTTACTGCCGGAACCGGGTATATATTACACGACCTGAAAATTTAGAAGAGACGATGCTTTTCACGGTTCACGAGTAATTTAGGTTACCTAGCGGTAGGGTTGGCTGCCATATTGTTATTTATTATTTATGAATGTGAATGGAGTAGAAACCTATGGCAGTAATATTTTATAAAAATAAAAACAAAAATTTTGATTTTAATAAATAAACTAATTAAAATCTATCGAAATTTAAATCAATATGTTATTATGTCAATATTTTAATTTCTATAATAAAATTCTTTACGAACGACAATAAAACAATTAATTTAGTAGGCATATTTGACCTTGTCACTTCATAGGGTCGCAAGCTAGGGTGGATATGATTTGAATTTCGATAGATTTTTATTTATTTATTTATTTATTTAATTGATAGTACAGTAACAGTATTTATTTATTTAATTCACAGTAAAATTCATTTAGTATACAACTCCTAAATTATAGTTTTAATCGACTTCTAAAAAGGAGTTTTTGTGTATTCAAAGAGTACGTTTTCTTTGTGTATGTTTATTGATTTTTTGAAAATAACCGAACAGATTTTTCTTCTATTGAATAAGTAAATAAATACAATTGCAGGGTGGATCCGTATACATTTAAAATAAGGTAAAATTAAATAATTTGTGCAGCCGACTTCAAAATAAATAAAATGAGAACGTTATCAATGTAATCGAAGTCGATTAAATACGCATTATTAGGGGATAACTCAAAAAATTATAGTCAGATCTTGATCAAATTTATATGGGATCAAATTTATATTAAAAAAACAAGTTCTGAGGTAACACATATTAAAAAAATACAGTCGAACCTCCCCCTTTTTGAAGTCGGTTAAAAATAAGGGTTGACGTTTTAATATAACTAAGTATTTAGATGACATTTTAGTCGTAAGCCTTGAACTTGTAATTTTCATAGTCCACATAATGATTTTTTATATTTAAGCGAATAGAGTTACAGCCTATATATACGTTCCACTGCTGGGCACAGTCCTTCTCTCATTTCTGAGAGGGTTTCTAGGGCAAGAAAATGTCCACCGCGCTGCCCCAAAGCGTATTGGCTAACTTTACATGTCTTCGAACTTTTTTTTATTTCTCTGACATGCAAATTTCCCCACGATGTTTTCGTTCACCGCCGATCATGTGGTAAATCAGCACTTAAAAAATGCAATTACAATTTCATTAGTGACGGCGGGAATGGAACTCGGATTTTTCTCGCGTACTGTGAAATTTACAGCGAACTTTAAGCTCTTGAGCTACCACGGTTCTTATTTATATTTAAGCGAATATTACGCTTTAAATGAAACTAATTTTGTGGATTTTATCTCGTTTAATTTTAAATTTTCACTTTTGATATCACTATCCCGTGGGAAATTCCCACATACATTATATAGGGAAAAAAGAGGATTTATTTTTTGCGACGCAGGCCCAGATAATAAACAGGACCTATTTATCAAAAAGTTTAAAATTTTTATTTAGCAAAAATTGTTTAATAACGTTTATTATACTGCCAAAGAGTACATCATTGGTTATAACCCCTGTGAATGAGGTAATCGCTAACGTGCTGTTTTTAAATGTTTTCATACTCAAATTAAATAAAATATTATTATTATAGTATTGTATTTTTTTAAAGTCCCGCTAGGTTTCTTGCTGGTTCTTCCAAGGACAAATGTTTTTTCGGAACTACTGATAAAGCTTAAATTACTTATAATAAGTATTTTTATATTTTATATTGGATGAAAATGATTCTATTCTATTATATCGAAGTATCACCCATAGTACCATTATAGGGCTATGCCAGGAGGAAATGAGAATATCCGAAGTGAAACCAGAGTGACCGACATAACGCAACAGGTAAGCTGAAGTAACAATAGGCGGTCAAATAGCTCGAAGAACTGACAACCGATATGGAAGAAAGGTTCTCGAGTGGCAGCCTCATACTGGTAAACGAAGAGTAGGAGAGGCCGATTCACTTTGAAATTGTAAAATTATTTAAAAAAAAGTCCCGCTGGGTTTCTTGCTGGTTCTTCCCAGGACAGAGGTTTTTTTCGAACCAGTGGTAAAGTAAAAATGACTTTCAATAATAATTACAACATGTAATCTATATTGAATGAAAATTATTCTATTCTTCTATTCTATTCCATTCAGTGGTCTGTGGTGGGGTTTTTGATAAAATATGGTTGGCAAATTTCCAATTCTACGCGAGTGAAGTCGCACCTTAACCTAATGACGCTGATATCAAACCCAAGTTTAGCCGCGAGTAAATCGAATACACTTAAGTAGCCAACTACGGTTAGTTTAACTAACCGTAGTTGGCAGGACCTAATAAAATAAGTGACATTCACTCTGTAAACACTAGGAACAGACACAAGGTGGTTAGTGCCATTTACTCGACTCCACAGAGCGTATAATTCTTTCTTGGGGGGATGTATACGCTTTTAAAACAAAATCCCTGATTATATGCAAAATCTGACTTCCATCATGTTTAAAAACTTTATTAAATAAAGATTGTATGAAAAGGGTTTTAGTAAAATCCCATGGGAATGAGTGTTGTTAATTATTGTGTAACTTCAATAATCGTAAACTGTTCTTTATTTTACAAAAAAAAAAAAAATCCGCTGGGTTTCTTGCTGGTTCTTCCCAGGTCAGAGGTATTTTTCGAAGCAGTGGTAAATTAAACATAAGAGCGAGACTTTCAATAAAGTATTATTTACAAGTATTATTTATAATCTGTATTTAAAATAACTTATTGAAAGTTATACTAATAACTGGAACTATTATAACTATTTCTATTTAAAACTAGTACTATTTATAACTCTTCCTATTATGTAACTATTTTATCTACATACATCGATCAGTAATAAAAAACTTAGTGCGAGATGTCTACATACTTAGTGCACGATATTTATTTATTTATTTATTTAATCTTCATTATACACCTTATATACTAAGGGATATAAAGGGCGGACTTAATGCCTTATGGCATTCTCTGCCTGTCAACCCTGGATGATTTGAGAGACTGTGGCAGGTGTCATAAATCACTTCATAAATAAATAATAATGATATAAAACAAAATGAAATGCAAATGAATAGAATAAATATATAGTTAGTAAAATATACATACTTACTTAATATATAATATAGGATAAATAATAAATATATAAACGGGTACTTCTATACAAAACTATAAGTAAATAAAATATTATGAGACAAAAAATAAAATAACACAATACATATTAAAATACATTATACAAAATATTACTTATAAAGTCAAAGAGAAAAAAAAACACAAAAACAATAGTCGGATAGTCAGGTGGTATTACTCTTACGACTGAATTCTCGAACTAGTCTTTTAAAATAATTCTTGTTATTAGTTTTCTTGATATCAACAGGCAAGGCATTCCAGAGCAGTATAGACTGCACAGTAAAAGAGGAATTATAGAAACCACTCCTATGTGGTGGAATACGAATTTTAAGACAATTTTGGGAACGGGGAACTCTATCGTTAGTGGAATACAAATATTGAAAGTTATCCTTAAGATAAGAGGGAGAATTGGGGTCATTTAAAATTGAATGTAGTACTTGCAAAGTTCGGGAGCTACGCCTTTGACGAATAGATAGCCATTTAAGCTTAGATCGGTACTGGGAAATATGGTCATACTTACGTAAGCCAAAAATGAATCTAATGCAATTGTTGAGAAGGCGCTCCAACTTATCGAGAAGATATTGAGATAGATCTGGGTAACACACATCTGCATAGTCAATAATGGGTAATATCAAAGTCTGGATTAGCAAAAGTTTAGTTTTAAAAGGCAGAAAGTTTTTGAGACGGCAAAGAGAACGTAAGGTGGCAGTTACTTTACGGCTTGTTTCGGCAACTTGAACTTCCCAGCTTAAAGTATGGTCTATATGTAAGCCAAGATTTTTGACAGACTTACAAAATGGCAACAACGTGCCATTGTAAAATACGGGAGCAAGGTTATCGTTATTAATCTTAGCTAACATTCTGCTACTACCTATAACCATTGCTTTGCATTTGGTTGGGTTAACTAAAACACCATGTCTGTACGACCAATCTCTAATGGCATCGAGGTTGTGGTTGAGTTTATGAATATTATCATTAAGGTCGTTAACACTAGATTGCACATAGAGCTGAAGATCATCTGCATACAGATGGTACGAACAGTTGAGAATTGAAGTGATAGAATTTATGAATAAAGAAAACATTAAAGGAGAAAGTATTCCGCCTTGCGGCACGCCTGTTTCAATGTCAGCCCATCTTGAGAACTCTTGTCCTAATCGTACTGATTGCTGGCGGCCGCGAAGATAGGATGAAAACCATTCCAAAGCTGGGATTGAGAATCTAAGATTAGTTAGGAAGGCTATAAGGATATCGTGGTCGACTGTGTTAAAAGCATTTGAAAAGTCAACAAGCACTACCACCGTAAGCTTTTGCTCATCCATTCCCATTCTAATATCATCTGTAACCTTTATCAATGCAGTGGTAGTACTGTGACCTGCACGAAAGCCTGACTGATATTGCTGATGTTTATCGTAATAACCCTTTTTAAAAATTTGTGTTCAATAAAGTTATTATCCTCTCGACCCCCTCGCGGTCTCATGACACCGCGGCCATATTCCGTCAAATCCCTAGCGGTCTCATGAGGTCGCACCCACCCACTTTAACCCATAAAAACTTATATATAGAAACTACTTTTCTAGGAAGAAGTTTGGAATCATATAATCAATATGAACTACTCTATCCTCTAGTGTAATAATAAAACTGTTATCCTATGAATTTATTTATGATTAGATATTAATGAATTTATTTATAATATACGTTCATTTGGTACGCCATTTTCGCGTGAATATTATTGTGTTGATTTTTGGATTTTTCTAGTGTTTTAGTATAGTGTTTTATTATAAAATTGTAATGAAAGTTTTTGTGTGAATATAATTTATCTTTTTACGTAAGTAATTTCGGGTAATGTATATTGAAATAATTGTGATTTTCACGCTGCCGACATTCGCTTGGTATGTTTTTTTTTCTTATCAAAATACAATAAAATCTTTTTGTAATGAAGTAAAACCTGGCTTTTGTTTAGGCCACAAGATAGAAAATTTTGTATAAATTTTATAATGCTAAACTTCTTCATAGAAAAGTAGTCTCTAAATATAAGTTTTAATGGTTTTAAGTGCTGTGGGTGGGTGCGGTCGCATGCGACCGCTCGGGATTTGCTGGGTGCACGCGACTGCATGGGATTTTTATGGCGCTTGAAGGGTTAAACTTAGTGAAACTTGATTTTGTATATTTTCTGGGATTTAATTTTAAAAACGTATACATAATTCTAAGAATGAGTTACTGACTCTGAATCCTAGTAATTGGTAAGTAAGAACGTGTCTTAATTTTTCGAAGATGGACGAACACTAATGAAAACTAGCTCGGAAGGCTGCAATGACGTGAACTGGAACACTAAGCAGAAAAAAAATGGTTAACTCCCTTTAAAATTGTGTGAAATATATGAATATATCAAGGTCAAATACCATTTCAAGTCTACTTGTACGTTTTAGCGTTAGGAAATATATGTTAAGAGGATACTGGAGAAACAGGTTACTAGCAACTCCAACACTTAAAACGTTAAATATAAAATTAAAAGCACGTAATACAAACGTAGTTAAACGAATATTTTTAAAACGTTTGAAGCAAAAACTGTAATTGGAAACTAGATGAAATCTTTCTATATATCTATAGAATGATATAGATATTCAATTAGTAGTGTTTAGGTGGGTTTAGGCCATCTAGCGACTATTTTACGTTCCATCTATATTACCTATAGAATGAAGTTGATTATGCCATTACAAAGCAATTTTACTCGAAAGAAAATATTCTTTTGATGTATTATAAAATGTAATAACTCAAAAAAATATTTTCCTATATAATATGTATACGATAGACGGAAACGGGATGGTCTTAAAGCCCACATCGCGAGATATGAGATCTTTTTGGCATATTCTTCATCTCATACGACATCCATGGAACTAAATGGAACGTTGATTCTTTAAGTGACAATGAAGCTCCTAGGTTTAGAGTGTGTAAAAGTTCAAAATGAAATTCAATTTGAATTTGCATAATTGCACACAAAACTTTTTTTAGCTCGCTGAATTAAAATAAAAAGAGTATGTAGACTTTCATATCCACAAACTATCTAGAAACACTCACGTACATGACTAAAAATAAGGATTGTACATTTTTTTCCTGAAAAATTAAAATTTTAAACTTATACCAGCAATCTGCCCCAGCTTCGCGTGGGTGATATCTGAATTCTACAACAGCGCCACCTACTGGGTTCAACTATGCCTTTAACCTTCGCGGAAGTGCAAGCAGTATGTTGACAAAGTTTCACCGCAATCTGATGAACGGTATGGCAGCACATAAAATACGAACAAACAAAAATTAATTTTTATATATTAGATATATTTTAGACGCACTTGTGTTTGAAAATTATCCTATTCAATAAATCTTTTGCCGTGAAATATTCTTAATTATTTCATTTCATTTGATGGTTTCACTTCTATCGTATGTGAACTGGATACATGTTTTTTTTTTTATGGAAGAGGAGGAACATGTGCATACGGTTCACCGGATGGTTAGTGATCACCGTCACTCATGAATATCTACAACACCATGGGAATTTCAGGCACGTTGCCAGCCTTTTAGAAATGAGTATGCACTTTTCTTGAAGGTTCCTAAGTGGTATTGCTTCGGATTAACCACTGGCGACAGTGAATTCCACAGTGTGGTCGTGCTAGGCAGTAAAATTTCACTTAAATTGCACGGTAGTGGACTGCCAGGCATGGGAATGATGAGGATGGAATTTCAAGATCTGTCGCTATGTACGATGTTAAAATTCAGTAGTTGGAATAAATCAAGCTATTCCTCTGAGTATTCCGGTATTCCGGCTTAGAAATAATTTTATGTAAACAAAAATATAAATTACTAAAGATAATTTTATTTTTACCGCGAAAATTTTTGTGAACTGCCTAGTGTTTTGACGTAACATGACTGAGTCATGCTACAACTATACTATGGCCTTAGCTTACGTAGTAACGATATTTAATCTGTGCCTTAGAACAAATGGGTCGGCTCGACCGGGGATGGCCCACAGCCGCAAATAGTATCTTACGGTTATGATAAGAATCGGATACTAGTTTTACGACAAGAAGTCGTTTGACCTTAGTCGTCTTTGATGACAACGCATCTGGATTTAACTTTTTTATACTAGATGTAGATATCAATTAACTGCTTTCTTGGTATAGTGGTCTTAAGCGTGATTGCTGATACTGAGGTCCCGGGTTCGGATTTTGAATTCTGGGTCGGAATAATTTATAAGTTTTTGCTAAAAACAAATCTTAGTATCAGCCCGGAGTCAAGAAGTTGACGGTGTTTCGCCCGTGCCCCGAAAAGCAAGTAAAGTCGACGTCATGCGCCTGACCTATCTCCGGCCGTGTTGGATGGCCGTCCCATCGGATTATAAAGCTAGGAAATGGAAAGTTTACCTGTGCTCATCACAGTCGTGTACTACAATCCCGTCCAGCGCAGATGGCTAGTCTACGTTGAGAATAGTTACGTGACAGGACATTATTAGATGTCTAGGGACCAAAGATTTTTTATACCTTTATTCATATAAAAAACACGCATTTACAGTAATAATAATCATTGCCAAACTGTGCAACAGTTTGTTGATGATAATGGCGCTCTTTTCTTTTACACACACGCAAACACACACACGCAAACACACACACACACACACACACACACACACACACACACACACACAACACACACACACACACACACACACGCATATATATATATATATATATATTTAGTATATGTTACTTACATACTTATCTTAGTAATATTATATTACAATAAATATTTCTTTCTTTAATTTACTAGCCTAGCCTTACTAGCCTATCTTTAATTATTACTTATTGTTGGTAGTATATAATACCTAGTTATTAATTAACTTACATAAGTCATATGGTGTGTTCATTGTCACCCTTACTTCTACGAAAAGAAATATACGATATATTTTATTTGCAAGTGATCATCGCATCAAGGAATCAAGCTAAACGCAAGTATTAGGTTGCCCCATAATGATATTTGGCTATGACCATACCTAAACCCTTCTCACCCTTTGTTTCAGCGATTATAAAGTCTATTCAGCTAGAAAATGACCTCACTTCTGCTGCATTACGACTAACAGATTTAAAATTTAATCTTCATCTTTCTAATTTCTTGGCCGTGCAGTTTCCTCAAAACGATTTTTTTCTTCAGCTTGTGATGAATCAATACTTTAACTTGCACCTTTATTTGGTACGCAGCTTGCTGGCGTACTATGAAATTTAAAGTGAGCCAAAAAATATTATTTTAAACGACTTTTACTTGACGATATCACTCTCGAAAATATGCTCAATTTCTGCTTCCTTTGATATTGCCTTTAATTATTGTCAGGCGCTGCAAAATTGCTCCATATTTTCAAAAACTGTGTTGCTAAGTTTTATA
Source organism: Parnassius apollo (assembly GCA_907164705.1). Taxonomy (NCBI): domain Eukaryota; kingdom Metazoa; phylum Arthropoda; class Insecta; order Lepidoptera; family Papilionidae; genus Parnassius; species Parnassius apollo. Next base: position 9,602,991 of record CAJQZP010001427.1, on the reverse strand, counting down.
TTGCACGCTAAGCATAAAATTTTTCGTTTCGCGATTAAGAGGTTGTAGGTATTCGTGAAAAATTAGAGCAAGTGGTTTGGATTATATACCATCATAGAAAGTAAATGTATCAATTTATGATTAAAACATGTAAAACTTTTGCGTATGTAATATGTATATCTGATTGTTTTTTAGTAATTGATAGATTGTAGCTCTTCTATAGTATTAATATCAAATTGAGTAGAATTCATTCGGTCATTAGTTATTCCTCTGAAGAATTCTTCTAATAAATAAAAACTAAAATAATGTTGTTTTATTTGGGGATATGATGTGGGGTGTGCGGAAGGACCACGCTATCACAGAATACCAGCGTAATATAACAACTTAATGCTGCTGTATCGTATAGTGAGTGTAGAGAACAGGAAATCCCGTCTTACTGGACGAGGCATTCCAACTTAGTCCTCAGGGGTGACAACGCATCTGATTTTTTATCTATACAAATAAAAAACTGAAGTGTATGTTTTTAATGTCAACAGCTTTTTACCAAATGCACATGGAAGTATATACGGTACTTACAACAAAAACACAATTTTTTAAATTTTTGTCTGTCTTTCTCTCTGTTTGTTTGTTCCGCCTAATCTTCAAAGTGATTGGACTGATTTTGATGGGACTTTCACTGGCAAATAGCTGATCATATGGATAACTTAAGATACTTTATTTTATAAAAACAAAGAGGGTTTCGCGCGGAAAAATTAAAACCCGAAATGACACACGGGCGAAGTCACGGTCGAGGATAAATGTAGATGTTTATGGGCCACAGTATTCACTTACCATCAGATAAACTATGTGTTCGTTGGCACACTTATTCAATAAAAAATATTGTTGTTATGTTGAATGTTATGTTATGTACTTCTAAAATGTAGACCACTATTCACGGCTCAGTAGCCAGGTATCCACAAACTAATCAATAAAAAAGTTTTAAATGTACAAAGCTAAAACGTTAATAACAAATTTAATTTTAAAATATGTTGAAAAACTTTAGTACTATAACAGAGCAACTGCGTGCTTCCTATGCAATTTACTCGATATACAATGCATAGACCCTTTAGGGGTTTAATCATTATCACTTTAATGACTACAGCCCGTCAGTCTACTGTTTTATTTTTCTGAAAGTGTATGCTGTTGGCCCTGTCGCCTTTACAGCTTCATCGAAAAAGAATCGTTGCACTCAATAGCTATTGAGTGCAACGATTCTGCCGGCCGCGAGACTTCGCGAAGCGCCGCGACGCCGACTGCAGTTCCGCGGCTCTCCAGCCCCTGCTTTTGGAGTGAGGCTCCTCTAACTATGGGGATCTCGATGTGATTCAAGGGCCTCTCTAAAGTAGTTACTAACCTCGGCTTGAACCACTATCATAATGTGGGGTCAGTCTACTGGTATACATAAGCCTCTCTTATAGGATACCGCATAGGGGGAACGTTTGCGATAAAAATGCCTAATGGTATTTTGTTCACCAGATGTCGCTAGGAGGGACTGAGGTATAGGTTTTTGTTACACAATATGATGTAACTGAGATGTTGCTTTTTAAATAAAATATTATCGGTTTGTAGAGTATTCGAGAAATACACAAAACAATGCCATAGGCGGTTTGTTCCTTAATCGTTTTTAATTTCTCTGGTTTAAAAACATATGTTGATTGGTTTATTTATTTTTAATCTGATTAATATAAAATATTACTAATCTTACCAAAAGAAACTTACATTTTCTTAACAAATTAATTTCTGCGCCATCTAATTTGTTAAATATTTCGTTTCTTAGTGGCGCCGCCCTAGTGGCAGAAAAAGTCGTTAATTGTGGAAAAGTCATTGCTACGTTTGGCAGACGGGTCATGACCAATATAAGAAAGTGATTACTAAAGCCTCGTCACGATAAATGACAACGAATCATATGAACGGAGCCCTATTGTTAAAACTAATTAAAAAAAAAAAAACTGTGTAAAAATTAGTAAAAAAGAAATTTTTGTACTCTATGCCAATTTCACAATTAAGACGAAATAACATTTCGTTTTTTTATTTGTTTAAAATAAAAATGCTGATTTTTTAATCACTGTAGAATATTAGTATGATAAAAATAAACTTCATTTCTTCTTATAAAACTATTAATTAAAATTGAAAAAATTTGCAATAAAACAAATTTTACGGATTTTATCGCGTTCAATTTTAACCTTATTGATTCCCAACGTTTTGGGCACTTTCCAGGCAACCTTCAATTTTGAAATATTAATTTTTTGTCCGATCTACGCCGGAATGTGCCCGAAACGTCGGGAATCATAAACGCGATATAATCCGTAAATGTTTTCCATGTAGTATACGCGTAAACGTAAGATTTAAGTCGGGAGACTGTGCAGGCCAATCCAAAACTTGAATATCTTGGTCTTAGAGAGCGGCCGACACCAGCCGCGCCGTATAGGAAGGAGCATTATCGTGCATGAGTAGAAATTTCTGGCCCATTTGGATTCTGTGTGGGACAATAACAGGCTCTACTACCTCCTCTTGGTATTTTTGTGCAGTCATGCTGCTTCTGATCCAAACGAGCTGGGTTCGTCCGCCAAGGCGAATTCCTGCCCACACCATGATTGTCCCGCCTTGGTATGAGTGGACCTCCTGAGAGTGCTGTAGATGGCAAACTTTCCCTGGAGTTCTCAAAACGCGTGATCTTAGTGAATCTATCAAAAATGAGTTGCTGTCTTCGAGCATGACGACCAACTTCATGTAAACTCCATCGCACGCTTACCAGCAGCTGGTGGTCCTCCTGAAGCCTTTGTAGTAGTTGCATCGTTGTAATATTGGGTTGTCTTCTGGCGTTAATTTGGAGAAATCGACCATGTCTCACAGTAACACGATATCTACCCGTGTGCCGTTCAGCCTGCTATAACGTAACCACAACCTTGATATTACCGTTTTGACTGGTGTTTGGGTTGGGCCTCAGCAACGACACGTGGAATAGCACCATTTTCTAACATGCCCAAGGCCCGTAACATTTCATCTCGACCCAATTGACGACGTGATATGACTCTTAAATCTCACATGGCACGTTAAATTAAAAAATAAAAACAATCTAATCCCTTTTCATTAATTAATATCAGTACAACAATTTTAATTTTCCTTGACGAAACGAATGACTAGCAATTTTGCCGCCGTACTTTTGATTTTTTAATTTTCATTTACAAAATTTAAAAATATAATAAAATAGGTTTCAATCTGTATAAAAACTTTTTGTTGAAACTAAAAAGATTTTAAACTATAAAGTTATAAATAATTTAGGATTAAGGTATCCCTATATTCTTTTGATGTGTTTACATACACACTCTCGATAAACATTACCCTCATTCTGTGGGAGTCGTGTGAAGAACTGTTTCGTAACTTCAAAGATAGATTCTGTGAATGAATTTCGATGAGATTGAAAGGCTTTGTTGAACTACATTGAATGAGTTCTTGTGAATTAAGCATTTACAGAGCACAGTACACGTTCTGAAAGAAGTGTTGACCTTTTATCAACACGTTTTTAATAGATTCGCGTGTATTTATCTGTCTATCTACGTAACGAAATCTTTTAATGTAATTATCACCAACTTATAGACCGATGACAGTTCAATAATTTAAAAACTTTGTCTTAGTATCCTGATCAGTATCACAAGGATAATTCTCTCCAGTATCATCACAGCTCACGATCAATGCGTGTTTCAATCCGGTACCTACTTGATTTAGATAATGTTTTGACTTGTTAGGGTTAAGCTTGAACCTATTACACTGTTTTTAGATGTCGGAAATGCGTTTTGAATTAATTACGATAAAAACAAATTTCACAAAAAATTGTGTAATAACAAAACGCAAATATGTCAATTTGTTCTCGTAATATGAAGTGGATGTCAGGTATATGAATTTTTAATTTTGTTTTCAATTTAGAAAGATTGTCAGGGTTAAGCTCGAATAATTTACACTATTTTTGGATTTCGGAAATGCCTTTTGAATTTATTACGATAAAAATAAATTTCACTAAAAATTGTATATAACGAAACGCAAATATCTGAATTTGTTTTTTAACACAGGTACACTCATAAAAAAGTTAATCACTCGGACCCAGACAATCCATTTGTGGCTGGAGACGGGACTTATATACATACAAAGTCAAGGGGTTTTTTAGAAAACAAAATTATAACAATTCACATTACATTATTTCATTTACCTACTATCATAGCAGAGTTTAGGGCAACCACCTACTTACTATCATAGCAGAGTTTAGGACAACCAGACTTTATAGATAAGATTGGTCGAATCGGTTCTAAAACCGAATTGGCACACCCCGACACCACGTAGTCTGCCCTACCCCTAGAGTATTTTTGTAAGGCCATAAGCACTGAGGGAGAGCAAGCCCCACCCGCTGCTCGCCTCCCTAGCGTCGGCTAATTGGTCGCCTTCGGCGACCAGCCTCAGCCGCTACGGCTCACTTAGGTGCCTGCGATTTGTTCCGCAAGGGCGAAGAGGTTGCACTTCCCGCAGTACCGAAGCCGTTGCAGAAGTAACTTCACTTCCGCAACGGGGGAAGGGTAGGAGAGGCTGCCCATGATCCCCCCCTCCTCCTCTTTCCCCCTCTCAACACCGTACGGCCGTTGCAGAAGTAACTTTGTGTCAATATTCCCGTATAAAAGAGTGAGTTTATAATTTTACAAAAAAAATTATTACTCATAAAATATACATTTCCGCAACGGGGCAAGGGTAGGGGGGCTTCCCATAAGCCCCTCCCTCCCTCCTCCCTCTCCCAACACCGTACGCGAGTACCGGACGTCTATAGTTTAGGACATCTGTTCCCGACGCCTCGGCAGCCTTGAAGGTCGACGAGGACGAAGGACGACCATCTCCGCGTCTACAGGTGCCTCTATAGGTTTCATAGTGGTAATGCCGAAACAGACTGACTCATTGAAGCTGCCCAAATGGCTGCAGACTCCGTGGTACAATAGGTCCCATCTGTAGAGATTATGATGCTTAGTGATTTTAACGCCCAGCACGCGAATGGCTTGGTTCCCGTTTAACCGATCATGAGGGTAGATCTGTTTGTGACTTTGCTTTGGCATATTAGGGGGTCATGTACCGTTCCTGTAGTAACTTCTTCTGACTGCTCACCCGGACGGATATTTGTCATCGTCGATGCACCTCTTAGCTCCTCAGAGCTTTGTCTGATCCGAAATTTGGTGCCACACACGCTTTCATCGCAGTTGCGTTCTGTAAGTTGCCACCGGGCACAAAAAGCTTGGCGTGCTTAGCAGAGCGAGACAGTATTTCATGCCGACACACCGCCTACAATTTACAGGGTGCAGGTTCGGCAGCACATGGAATATTGTTCCTATTTCTGGGCTTGGAGCTCCCCAGTGCAAGTTCCTTACATTTGATCGCATTCATCGCAGAGCCGTTCGAATTGTCGGCGATCGAGCTCTTTCTGATCGGCTTGACTCACTGACACTGCGAAGGGATGTGCATCTCTTTGCGTATTTTATCGCATTTAACACGGGAAGTGCTCTGAGGAATTGTTCGGACCGATTCCAGCCGCACACTTTCACCATCGCACATCGCGGCAAAACTCGCGATACCATCCATACCATCTGGATGGTTAGCGGTCCACCACTATGCGATTTTTTCAAAGAAGTTTCCTTCCTCGCACAACTTCCCTGTGAAATCTACTACCACCAGAGATTCCCGAGATTTCCGGACCCATACGACTTAGGGACCTTTAAGAAAAGAGCCTATTCCTTTTTAAAAGGCCGACAACGCACCTGCAATTCCTCTGGTGTTGCGGTTGATCATGGGCGGCGGTAATAATTTATCATCAGCTAAGCCGTGTGCTCGTTTACCCCCTCTCCAATAAAAAAATTGTCCAGTTACTTTAAATACAAAGCATAGGTATTAAGTATCTTGGAATAATAGATCTTATTTTTAAATTTAAAAATCACATAGACCAGCTGTGCAGTAGAGTCCATAAACTAAAGTTTGTTTTTAAAAAGATTCGTTCTTTTGCTGATATTAAGGTAGTAAAGCAAGTATATTTTGCATTATGTTAATCAATTCTCACCTATTATAAACTTCATGGGGAGGAGCAGCTAAAAATACAGTGCTGCCACTAGAACGCGCTCAAAGAACGGTGTTAAAAGTCGCAACATTCCGCCCTATCTTATTCCCGTCCCATCTCTTATATAAATCCTGTAATGTCCTCTCAATGTGCCGATTATTCGTTATGAGTACGTTACTTTAGCACTTAAAATTGCCCTACAGAAAAGAGGTCACTGTTAAAAGACGCAAAGATAAATAATTATTTGAAAATAACGTTAGAATAAGGCACTCTTTCATGCATAGATTTTTTACATTCCCTGGCCCTTTTTTGTATAATCAAGTCATTGAAGTTTTGTAAATTTATTTATTAAAAATGACAGATTGTAAAAATGTAATTCGAACCTGGTTACAAAATTTATCATACGATGACTCGGAAGCGTTGCTGATTGTATATTTTGCCGAAATTAACCCTAATAGTATATAATAATAATAATATATTATTTATTTATTGATCAAAAGTAAGAAAACATTTAAAAGTTTTACTACCTAATACAAAAATAATATTGTAAGAAGGACAATGAAAGGGTTCCGACTAAGCATGTGTTGCAGAGAATCTACAACGCTGTTATTCTGTCAGCATCCGTATACTTAATTAACTATAGTACGTGAGCGTAATATAGTCATCCGGTTAATATGTTCACTTTATTGTAACTCAAAAACTACAGCCTTGTTTGCATATATGGCTCTGTGATACGATAGCTCTTCATCGGTCAACAAAATACTAAAGGATCTAAAGGGCGGAGCTTTATCGACGTTAATTTGACAGTTGATATTATAGTAAATATTTTAGTTAATTTTAGTCAGTGATAGTTAATGTTTCTGTCCTCATTTTTTTACAAAGCTTGTTTGCTATTTTTTTTTCTTAATAATATACCAGTTATAATATACGACTTTGTGTTTTTGCCTCTGTCATTCTCTTAGTTTTGGTTTTAAAGGGCGGCAAAGCTTAAGGTACATCACTGATTATATTATAAATTAATAGCAATACATTTGTTTGATTTTTATTCGGCCAGTACAAGAACTATTTAATCAAATATACCAGCGTCAAATAGCGGTTCATGTGAGTGGCAGAGAACTGGAGACCTTTTTTACTGGAAAAGAGGCATTCCATCTTGGTCCTCAAGGCTGACAACGTATCTTCATTTTGATTCGCAAACGAGGGTAGATGTAGATGTCTATGAGCCACAACAACCACTTACCATCAGGTGGACTGTGTGCTCGCCTATCACCCTTTTCTTTTTTTTTTTTTTTTTTTTTTTTTTTTTTTTAAACTATAAAAATTTTTGGGGGGGTTTTCCCGTTTACAACTTGTTTGGACTGTGGGTTCTTCTAAAAACCAGTACAGGAAGTTTTCATATTGTTACTATTAGTTGTTTAATAATTAATATTAATGTGCAAAAGATAAACATAATATAACCAAAATATAAACGAAGTATAAACAAACCATATGTAAGAAACAGAAAATAATAGTAAGTGTATTAGCATATATCTACACCAGAAATAAAGGTTTATTTTAGTCCAGGTACCTGTTATTATAGACTATATTAGATTAAGGCATTTTTTGAATTAATTGAACAGGTTATTGAAATAGAAAAATTAAATTAGTTAGATATAACTATAAATATACATGTTCCGTGCGGTACTCAAACCCGCGATCTTCGGCGCCGCCACTCAATATGCTAAGCCACGCTCGTTCACGCCTCGTCGCCTACTATTATGTCATAATCTGTGGATGTCTATTTTCAGCAGTGGACTTTCAATATGGGTTAGGAACTAATGAATAATATTACCTGTATATGTCCGATAAATATATTTATGAGTGTAATGGAGTTTTATTATTCAGTTTTCACGCTTTTCCGGACGTCTGAATAATCTGAAATTCTATAGACGTTTTGAAAACTGAAAACAATGCAATAATTTCATGACTTTGACCTGGTATTCTCATTAGGATATCACACCTCATTATCAATGCGTCTTGTTTACGTTTTTCAAATTCTAATATTATTTTTTAAGTTCTAGGTTAAAATTTCGTTCAATGAGATTTAGTGTAAGTATGCAGGTGCGTTGCCACCCCTGAGGACTACAATGAAATGGCTCGTTTCCAGTAAAAGGGGTATCCTGTTATCTACACTCACCATACGAAACACAGCAGCATTAAGCTGCTATTTATCGAGGGTATTCTGTGAAAGTGTGGTCCTTCTCTGGTCTAGCCGACCCATTCGTGCTACAACCATAACCTAGCTGCAGTATATCTCTACCACGTGAAGATATTTTTTTAGATTTTATCGCGTTTAATTTCCTTCGAATTTTTTAAAAAAAATATTGAACCAGTTGTAACAGGCATTTCATTTCAGGCACCGGGAGTGAAAAGTCATTTTGATTTTTAAATGTGGATGTCCATGATCTATCTATAGCAGTCACTTACTATTAGGTCGACGATGTGCCCGTTTGTCTCTCTTATAGTTTTTGTAAAAATGACTAAAAATAAACAAAAAAAAAATCGAGTCGTGAAAACCGCCGTAATAAAGCAACGGGGCGAACTTTTCTCTACTTAAAATTCCAAGGAAATGAGAAAAGGCCTGTCCTATTATTTTGCAATTATTTAACTTTTCATAATGCATACATTTACCTATTCTTTCCCCAGATGCAAGTTCGCGAATGCAGAGCATGAAGGTTATAGTTACTGTTATAAGTTAAGTGAACGTTTACTGCGCTCGACCTAATTCCCGGGTAGCCGGACGAAGTCGGTTGAAAAATATCCGTTCCGCATAAAACCGGGTAAAATTTCAGCCCGTCTACAATGATTTACTGAAAACGGAACAAAATATGGCAATTTGTAAATTACAGGCACTAAAACTCTAGCTTTACTGTTTTATTGTGCGGTTTTTTTAAGTAACGTTACCACCACACTAGGATTTTCTTTTATATCGTGGAGGTAGTTTAAATGTATAAATTTCACAGAAACAAACATCCAAACCAAGAACTAATTTAATCTAATTTAATTATTTCCATTTCTAAGTATATATAATACATACAAAAACAATCTGCCGACTGTTTGTCGACAGCCAATCTCGTAGATGGATACACAAATTTATGTACTACTTACGAGTATATGAATAACATAAAAAAGGAAAAATAAAATAAACAACACGTACGTAACGTCCTTAGTTAGATAAAAAAATTAAACAAATAATAATGAAGTTTTGATTCGTTATACAACTATGGACACAGATACAAGTAATGCTTTCTCTGGATATTTTTCACGTTATTTTTATATTTTTTTATTAAATCATGATTGAGGTAAGTAGCTGATTAATAAATACGGGCGTTATCCCTCGTCTTTCACGTTTTCCATTATAACTTTTGACATTTGGAACATACAGATTAGATGTTTTAGCTAGGCTTGTAGAGTTTTATATTGTTCAATTAAGACTTATCTTGTATACGTACTTGTTTCGGGCGGGATTCGAAAGCGCGGCTCTCAGCGGTTCAACTCAATGTACAGCCTCTGAGTCACAGGGCCATCTTTGCTACAATAATTTTATTTTTGATACTATGATCGCACGATAAGAACAGAGTTATCAAACTGAAATTCTTATTCACGTTGCACACTAACATCATGTTTGTTGTAAACAAATTAAACCAAAAATAATTTTTAAAGATTTTTTTCTTACATATAAAAGTCCACTGCTGAATAGCATATGGAGGTTTTTGCCACAGTTGCCACGTTTGGCAGGCGAGTTGGCAACCGCAGTTTTTTATTTTAAATTTCTATCAGGAAAGTTTTTTTTTATAGAATAAGGGGGACAAAAGAGCACACAGTACACCTGATAGTAGAAGGAAAGAAGAAATCTACATTTATTCTCAACTAAAATTCAAAATACAGAGGCGGTGAAATGCAGATTATTCCATGTTAGATATCAGGTGTGTTCCTGAGAACTAACATGGAAACATTTTCATTTCATTCCATCTTAGTCCTTAGGGGTGACACCCTTGAGAACTGACATGGAATCCCACGTTCCCAGTAAAAGCAGTCTCCGATTCTATACACTCACTATACGAAAGATCAGCGTTAAGCTGCTATTTTATGCTGGTATTCTGTGAGAGCGTGGACCTTCCCCGGTCGAGGCGACTCATTCGTGTTACAACCATAGTATAGCTGCAGTGGGGCTCGTAAACGTGGTAACGTTTAAATTATAATGATGATATAATATCGCATTAAAGGCGCATTATTGTTTGCAGGTGCATGTGTAGACGCTGGTGTCCCGGTTGGTGCAAGAAGTCTACTGGGTCTTCTGTCTCCGAAGGCAGTGAGAAGCACGACACAAACCAGCAGGTAAGGAAATATTACAGTTCTGTATTTATTATAACGGAAATACATGGAGCTGTATGTAATAAAATAGCTTTGGTAGTCAGGGGTTAAATGCTCAATGTAAATTTCACAGAGCACGCCGGTTCATCAGCGGCACTGAAAATTTCGGGAATCAAGGAAGTGACACAACATTACTATTTAAAAATGTATTTATTGCTTTTCGAAGTATGCTCCGCGAAATTTGACACATTTTTCCATACGATGGAACCAATAATTGAAGCAACCATTCCATTCGGACGTTGGGGTCTCCAAAATGGCCGTTTTGTAGGCGTCCACAGCTTCTTCAGGTGATGAAAATCTCTGTCCACGCAATTTATTCTTTATTTTAGGGAAAGTATAGAAATCATTACTTCTTAGTCGGGGCTATACGGCGGATGATCTAATAATTCTATGGTTTCTTGCTCTAAAAACTCTTTTGTTCTGTGTGCGGTGTGAGAACTCGCATTGTCGTGATGGAGGATGATGCGGCGGTTGCAGTTCTCTTTACGGAGTTCTGAAACGACCTGTGGCAAACAAATACTAGCATACCATTCTGCATTAACCGTTCTTTGTCCTTCAAGAGGAATAGTCGCAACATGGCCGGTTTTGGAGATAAACGTGGACCATTTTTTTTGCAACTCGTAACGAACAATTTTTGTTGGCTTTAACTCATTTTCAAACACCCAAACTCATGACTGGTTTTTTGTTTCGGGTTTGTACGCGTATATTCAGGATTCGTCAACTGATACGATGTTGTATACAGCATTTGAGGATCCTACGTGGAATCTTTCGAGAGTTCTGACGCACCAAGTAACGCGAGCCGCTTTTTGCTCTTCACAGAGAGAATGCGGTATCCATCGGGAAAACAACTTTTTTTACACCTAATTGTTCATGCAAGATTATTTGTATTTGACTCATGCCAATGTCTAAAGATGCCTTAATTTCGCGGTATGTCACATGTCGATTTTCCTCAATCAGCTTACGCACAGCATCAACGTTTTCTTGAGTGACTGCAGTTTTTGGACGACCTTGACGGGGATCATCACTGAGCTTGACTCGTCCACGTTGAAATTTAGTAAACCAGCGATAAATTGTGGGTTTGGATGGGGCTTCATCACCAAATGCAGAAATCAACCGGCCAACATACTGTTTTTGTGTTAAACCACTTCGAAAGTCATAATAAATCATCGCTCTTGAATTTTCTCGAGTCAATTCTATTTTCTCAACGACTAAACAATTTTGACAAAACATTGTGACAAGATCGAGAATCTTTTTTTGAATAAATAATTGGTATTCGATTTTTAAAACCAAGGAGTTTTCAATTAAAAAAGATTTTAATCATGACAGGAACAGTGGAAATATTCCATTCCCGATACTTTTAGTGCAGCCTAGTATTATAAACCGAAAGGTCTGAGAAATTCAAAAAAAATATTTTGAAGATATATGAAGTTCAGGAAAGATGAAGGGTGAGGTCAGCGCGGTGGCCATTTTCTTGTTCTAAAACTCAGAAATTAGAGAAGACCTGTGCCCAGCAGTGGGACGTATGTAGGTTGTAACTTCACTTCTATCAAAATAATACAATTCTTAAAGTAGCATTAGTCTCTCAACCCCTAACGGTCTCATGAGACCGCGGCCATATTCCATCAAATCCCTAGCGGTCTTCGAGGACGCACTCAGCCACAGCAATTTAACCCATAAAAACTTATAATAGAGACTACTTTTCTATGAAGAAGTTTGGCATTATATAATCAATATGAAATACTCTATCCTCTAGTGCAGTAAAAAAAAACTGTTATCCTATGAATATTTATATATAATCTAAGTTTTTTTTATTTTTCTAGTGTTTTAGTATAGTGTTTTGTTATAAAATCGTAATGAAAGTTTTTGTGTGATTATAATTTATCTTTTTACGTAAATAATTTCGAGTAATATATATTGAAATAATTGTGATTTTCACGCTGCCGACATTCGCTTGGTATGTTTTTTTTGTTAATAAAATATTTTTGTAATGAAGTAAAACCTGCTTTTGTTTAGACCACAAGATAGAAAATTTTGTAAAAAATTATAATGCTAAACTTCTTTATAGAAAAGCAGTCTCTAAATATAGGTTTTAATGGGTTTAAGTGTTGTGGGTAAGTGCGGTCGCATGCGACCGCTCGGGATTTGCCGGGCGCATGCGACTGCATGGGATTTTTATGGCACTTGAAGGGATAGGGGTGATGATGGTAAGTTAAGTGATGGTAGTGGCACATTGGAGGGAAGTGCTATTTATGCTAGTAAGGTAACTAATAATATGTTTTGTAATGATACAATACCAACTAGATGTCGGGTCGGCGCAAGAAATCCATCTCAGTAAATAAGAGCGCACATGAGACTTGAGCTCTTGCACGTGAGAGTGTAACTCGGAAGGCAATAACGGGAAAAAGAAATTTATTTGTTATAATTTAAGGTTGATTTCACACTAAATGTTATTTAATTTATGTCTTTTCATAGTTTATATTCATGCAGACAGTATTTAGCTATGATTTTGTACGTGACCCGTTATCTAGTTGGTATTGTTGATCGAAGAATAATTCCTTATAATTTCGCGAATACTGCACATTGAGTAAAACTTATTTTACGTATTTTATCGAGGTTATTTTTACTTATTATTAATTCTGATTTTTTTTTAATTTAAGTGACAAACAAACTAACAGTCCACCCGTTGTTAAGCTTCTGTAGTCCATAGATCTGCAGGCAATTTCAATCAAAGACGGCTACAGATACGTTGTTATCTATTAGAACTAAGATATAATGCCTTACAGCCCGTAATTGTAGTCTACGGGCTCTCTGTACTATTCAGAAGACCCTGGTCTAAAAGACAACACAGCATTGCAAGTATACCAAGAAAATTTGTCCGAAATTCCCGACATTTCAGATGATTTATGGCACCCTTTGTCATGTGAGAACTCAGGTGTTTGAAATTCTAATATCACGGTAACAAAGGCCAGATTTAACTTTTGAATATTAATTTTTGGTCTGATCTGACTGTAGAGAACCGGAGACCGTTTTTACTGGAAATAGGCGTTCCATCTCAGTCTTCATGGGTGACAATGTATCTGTATTTTGATTCTCAATTGAAGATAAATGTAGATGTGTATTGGTCACAGCATCCACTTACCATCAGGTGCACTGTGTGCACGTTTGTCATCCTTATTCTTTAATAAAAGCTACGTAAAACGAGCTTACTACTTACTAATGTCATGAAATCTTGGGAAATAAAAGTTGAAATTAAACGCGAAAAAATTTGTAAAATTGTTTTTAATTATTAATTTATTTCGAATGCGAATCTTAATTAATTAATTTTCATTTTATTAATTATAACGAAATTTAGTAAAGTAACTCTTGAATTCTATTAATGCAATATAAATATGTATATACTAATTTTATTCAAACAGAATTGTTTTTGATATTTTATCGAGAGTAATCGTAGCTTAAGGTCAGAAGCTGTTATGTATCTATTTTCAAAGTATGTTAATAATTTGAAAATTACTTTACAGTAAAGTGATACTTTTTGATGTAGCGTCTTTGAAAAATTAAAAATGAAATATTAAAATGTTGCTACGATATTTCAGGCAGGCGTTTTAAATATTTTTTGCTCATTTTACTGGTGTCGAATATCATAAAGTTATGACAAGCCTGTTGTTAAATATTAGAGCTCTTATTTAACTTGCTTTTTAAATTGAGATTTTTTTCAATAACGCAAAACACATATTTTTGTACGTACACTATAATTACGCATATCCTCGAGAAATCGTATTGGAGAGTTTTTACATCTGTAAAATATGATTTTTAATATGTTTTTCAACGTGATCCCTACTGCAAGAATCTTTTTTTATAATGATTTCTTATATTTACGCGAACACTACACATTGAAGTAACACTAGTTTTTACGGAATTTATCGCGTATATTTAACTTTTTAAATACCCGACGTTTCGAGAGCTTTACAGCACCCATGGTCACGGGAAGGACTGAGATATTCAACGTCCAGATGTCATAGTTAACCGCGGTTACCATAGATTAAAATTTAACTTTTGTTCCGATCTACACAGTATGAACTTATGGTATCATGAAGTCTTGTAGTTATATGCTTGGGTTGCGATTTAATTTTATTTATTATAGGATCCCAAGCAGATGGTAGCACCCAGCCATCTTCTCTATTGAAATTAGGATGTTTTTTGATTTCAATAGCCTCTCGAATTATCCTTGGAAGAAATCGGTGTTCTTTAGCGAGGATTTGTGGTCTATCAAATCTGATGTAGTGACGGGGGGCGATCCTGTACGTGTTCACAGACTGCAGACTTCCCGGAGCGTCGATTCTTCACATCAGCTTCATGTTCTTTAACGCGGGTTTTAATTGATCTTTTAGTTTGTCCTATGGTCCTATGGATGGAAGCGCGTTTCAAGATGTAGCCAATCTTGTCAGTGACTCCTCTAACATATGGCAGTACAGCAGGTACACGCTCGACTGTGGCCGGTTTCACTCGTTCTCTGTGACGTAGGCGCGGGAACCGAAGCTTGTTGTCATGCAAAACTTGCTTGACGTGTTGGAGCTCGGCAGCCAGGTGTTTACTGTCACAGATCCCTCGTGCTCTCTGAAACAAAGATTTACCCATGGTAGCTAACTGTGAAGGATGGTAGTGAGAATCACCGTTTAAATATCTATCTGTATGGGTCTTTTTTCTATACACAGTATGGCTTAAGGTGTTATCAGGATTCCGAATTACTAACACATCTAGAAAAGCTAAGGAATTGTTTGCCTCTAACTCCATTGTGAACTGAATTTTAGAATTTATAGAGTTAAGATGGTTTAAAAATGCAGTTACTTTATCTAACGGTAGAATTGTGAAAGTGTCGTCTACGTACCGCTTGTAGAATCTTGGATTTATGGGAGAAGTAAGCAGGGGTTTCTCCTCAAAGTCTTCCATGAATATGTCAGCGACAATGGGAGATACAGGTGAGTCCATCGCCACACCATCTACTTGCTTGTAGAACTCCTCCTTCCACAATAGGTAGCCAGATATAAGGCAGTGTCTGAGTAATACTGCATATTATACGGGCATGTTGTTTTCTTCCAGCCTTCTAGTTACAATTGAGGTGCAGTCTTCAACAGGTAAGCATGTAAACAATGACTGCACATCAAAACTGACCATAGTTTCATTGTCTGCCAGACGTAGGTCTTTAATCTCGCTGACAAAATGGTAGAAATCCTTTACGTGTGCTCTTGTATGTCCCCTGAGCGGTGAGAGTGTTTTCGCTAAGTGTTGAGCCAATCTGTAAGTTGGTGAATTGATTTGGCCCACTATGGAACGTAATGGAGCATTGGGCTTGTGTATTTTTGGTAACCCATACAACTTTGGTGACTTGGCGCACGTAGGTATTATCCATTTTACGTCCAGATTTAATTTTTCGGAGTGTTTCTTTATGAGGTCACTAGTTGTTTTTAGTGTGCTATTTGTTGGGTCGTTTTTAACCTTTTTATAAGTACTTACATCCGACAAAAGTTCTTGTATTTTAAAATTATAATCTGACGTATCCATGACTATCGTGGCGTTTCCCATATCTGCGCGGAGAATAGTAAGTTCTGGTTTAGGCATTGCGTAGGTTCTTTAATGCTATAAATTCGTCTTTGCGAAGATTCGGTTTAGGCACTGAACATCGACGTAATATAGACGAAATGTCTTGACGTATCGCCTCCAAATCTTCTTTCCGCATACTGTTTTTAAATGAACGGTCCCCGACACTACAGATAATTTCTTCGTACGGTAATCTGCTTGGAGTTATAGTATAATTGAGGCCTTTGGATAAAACCTTAATTGTTGCATCATCCAGTGTTTGTTTTGACAGATTATAGAACGCGATTAATCTATGATCTGTGTTTGTCAATGGTTGCTTTTGGTTATGGCATTGATTCAGATGTTTGACATTTGACTTGTTCGTTAATTTTTGATATTTTTCTATATGTTTGTTTTTGCATTCGTTATATTTACTAATTTCGCGTTTATTTAATGTTTCAATGCAAAAATTATAATCAAACGTCGTTAAAACTTTCTTTAATTCATCTTAAGTCTATAAATTCTAAAATTCAGTTCACAATGGAGTTAGAGGTAAACAATTTCTTAGCTTTTCTAGATGTGTTAGTAATTCGGAATCCTGATAACACCTTGAGCCATACTGCGTATAGAAAAAAGACCCATACAGATAGATATTTAAACGGTGATTCTCACCACCATCCTTCACAGTTAGCTACCGTGGGTAAATCTTTGTTTCAGAGAGCACGAGGGATCTTCGACAGTAAACACCTGGCTGCCGAGCTCCAACACGTCAAGCAAGTTTTGCGTGACAACAAGCTTCGGGTTCCGCGCCTACGTCACAGAGAACGAGTGAAGCCGGCCACAGTCGAGCGTGTACCTGCTGTACTGCCATATGTTAGAGGAGTCACTGACAAGATTGGCTACATCTTGAAGCGCGCTTCCATCAAAACATACTTCAAGTCGCCGAAGAAGATTGGTCAGTTTTTACCATCAGTCAAGTGTAACGTCCCTCTGCAAGATGCAAGAGTGTACAAGCTTGATTGTGAATGTGGTCTCTCCTACATAGGACAAACTAAAAGATCAACTAAAACCCGCGTTAAAGAACATATAGCTGATGTGAAGAATCGACGCTCCGGGAAGTCTGCAATCTGTGAACACGTACAGGGTCGCCCCCGTCACTACATCAGATTTGATAGACCACAAATCCTCGCTAAAGAACACCGATTCCTTCCAAGGATGATACGCGAGGCTATTGAAATCAAAAAACATCCTAATTTCAATAGAGAAGATGGCTGGGTGCTACCATCTGCTTGGGATCCTATAATAAATAAAATTAAATCCCAACCCAACCATACAACTGCAAGACTTCATGATACCATAAGTTAATACTGATCGGAACAAAAGTTAAATTTTAATCTTTGGTAACCGCGGTTAACTATGACATCTGGACGTTGAACATTTCAGTCCTTCCCGTGACCATGGGTGCTGTAAAGCTCTCGAAACGTCGGGTATTTAAAATGTTAAATATACGCGATAAATTCCGTAAAAACTAGTATTACTTCAATGTGTAGTGTTCGCGTAAATATAAGAAATCATTATAAAAAAGGTTCTTGCAGTAGGAATTACGTTGAAAAACATATTAAAAATCATATTTTACAGATGTAAAGACTTTCCAATACAATTCCTCGAGGATATGCATAATTATAGTGTTTAGGGAGACACCGAAGTAATACGAATAATCTAAAATTAATGTATTAGTAAAGTTACAGCCCATAATACACGTCCGCACATGAAAAGGTCATTTTATTAGGGCAAATAATCGTCGTCCGAGCTGTCCCAATGAGTGTAGGCGGACTACATATATCTTTGAACATATATTTTTTATTTTTAGGAAGAATATTCCTTATATTAGAATATTCGCGCACCACATCACTTATTGATGTATTATTGATATAGGTTAGACCGACTACCTTCAGTTCTTAGGGGTTGAGGTTTCCTCGAACCTCTACTTTGAACGGTTCGCTGAGTCCAAGGCCGAGGAAGTTTTGCGTTCTCACAAATGTGAGGCGGGTTATCTTCTATTATGAAATAAATGATTATGAATAACATAATCATTTATTTTTTGCATAACTATGAAAGACATAAAGTTTTTTTTTATGGAAGAGAGGGCAAACGAGCATGCGGCTCACCTGATGTTAAGTGACTACCGCCGCCCATGATCAACCGCAACACCAGGGGAATTGCAGATGCGTTGCCGGCCCTTTAGAAAGGAGTAAGCTCTTTTCTTGAAGGTCCCCAGGTCGTATCGGTCCGGAAAAATCGCCGGTGGTAAACTATTCCACAGAGAGGTTGTACGCGGAAGAAAACTCCTTTTGAAACGTACTGTGGTGGACCGCCGAGCATCCAGATGGTGTGGATGGTATCGGGACGTTTGCCGGGTAGTGCGTTCACGAAATTTGGCCGCTGGGATTAATCCGAACAATTCCTCAGAGCACTCTCCATGGTATATGCGAAATAAAATGCAAAGAGATGCAACATCTCTTCGTAGTGCCAGTGAATCGGAAAGCACTCGGTCGTCGACCATTCGAGCCGCTCTGCGCTGGATGCGGTCAAGTGGAAGGAGCTGGTACTGGGGAGCCCCAGCCCAGAGATGGGAACAGTATTCCATGTGCGGCCGAACCTGCGCCTTGTAAAGTCGCAGGCGGTGTGCCGGCATGAAATACTGTCCCGCTCTGCTGAGCACGCCAAGCTTTTTAGAGGCCAATTTGGCCTTATCTTCCAAGTGACCACGAAACTGCACGTCACACGATATGTCAACGCCGAGGATTCCGATACTGGCTGAGGCAGCAAGGGGAGTGCCTTGAAACTGAGAAGATACGACAAAGGGGTTCTTTTTAGCGGTTAACGCGCAAACTTGTGTCTTCTGGGGGTTAAACTGGACTAGATTTAGTCGCCCCCAATCCGAGACTCTGTTCAGCGAAGACTCGACTTCAGACACAAGTTTGTCCCGGCACTCGGAGACGTTTTCCCGATAAATATTGGCTTGGCCGGTGTAAAGAGCATCACCAGTGCTGTCATCTGCATAGCAATGAATGTTGCGGGTTTGCAACATATCATTAATATGCAGAAGAAACAGCGTTGGCGATAGCACGCAGCCTTGTGGAACACCTGCATTAATAGGCTTGCAATCGGAGCTTGCACCGTCCACAACGACCTTGATGCTCCGATCTGCAAGAAAGCTGGTGATCCAATCGCACAATTTCTCGGGAAGCCCATAGGAAGGGAGCTTCGAAAGAAGCGCTTTGTGCCAAACCCGATCGAAGGCCTTCGCAATGTCCAAACTAACGGCGAATGCCTCCCCCTTGGACTCTACTGCCTCCGCCCATCTGTGAGTTAGGTAGACCAGAAGATCACCAGCTGACCGACCACGGCGAAAACCGTATTGGCGGTCACTTATCAGCTGGTGATCCTCAAGGTACCTCATGAGCTGGCAGTTTACAATAGACTCCATTGTTTTGGAGAACAAGGAGGTGATGGCGATAGGCCGGTAGTTGGACGGGTCTGAGCGGTCGCCTTTTTTAGGGATCGGGTGGACGAAAGCCGTCTTCCATGATTTTGGGACTACGCCTAGGGAGTAGGAGTACCGGAAAAGACGCGATAAAACCGGTGCCAACTCTGTAGCACACGTCCTCAACACAATTGGGGGAGATTTCGTCAGGCCCACTCGACTTGTGGATGTCCAGGAAGAGTAGTGCTTTGCGAACCAAGCGCTGTGTGAACTGCACTTCCGGCATGGAGTACTCACACCGCTGGATGGTCGGCGGCGTACTCCCCCCGTCATCGAGAGACGAGTTGGATGCAAAGAAAGAGCCTAGAAGATCGGCTTTCTCCTTTGCGGTATGGGCCAGTGAGTCGTCCTCCCTGTGCAGAGATGGAAAAGATGGCTGACAAAAATTCCCCTGGACAGCCTTGGCGAGAGACCAGAATGCACGGGTTCCAGAAGGAAGGCGAACTAGTTTCTCGCCAATTCTGCCTATGTGCTCTGACTTTGCCTTGGCAATGACTCTTTTGAAGGACCTAGAGGCGGAATTATACTGCTTTTTTATAGGCTCGGTAGCACTCCTGCTTATAGCATGATGCTATTTTACAGGAGCGACCAAACCATGGCTGAGATTTGCCTCCAATGGGCACCACAGAGGAAGGAATAAAAAGTTCCATACCCTGAAGTACCACATCAGCGACAGAATCCGCAACAACGTTGGGATCGTCCGGCGAGAAGCATACCCGCCCCCAAGGGTAGGATGCAAAGAAAGACCGATCCCAATCGGCTGACCTATAGTGCCAAACACGGCGGCAGCCTGCAGAATGCAACTGCGATTTGAGCGTGAGTGGCACCACACTCCGGACAAGACAATGGTCCGTGGAGTCTAAAGGGGCTTCGACGGAAATCTGATATCCGTCCGGGTGAGAGGTCAGCAGAAGGTCCAACAGGGAAGGTGCATGATCCTCCACATCTGGAATCCGCGTAGGCGAAGTAACCAGTTGTGTCAGACCATATGCCAAGGCAAAATCATGAACAGATCTCCCCGCATAATCAGTTAAACGTGAACCAAGCTGTTCAGTGTGATGGGCGTTTAAGTCGCCGAGGATCACGATTTCTGCGGAGGGGATCTGCTGTAGCAACGAATCTGTAGCCATTTGGACGTGGTCGAAGAGTCGGTCTGTTTCGGCATTACCGCTATGGGACCTATAGAGGCACCCGTAGACGCGTGAATGGTCGTCGCTGTCTACGCGTAGCCAAAGGATGGACAGGTCCGAACCTTAAAATCTGCTGAAGCGTCGAGAACAGATGTCCTCTCTGACGTAAACGCAAACTCCAGCCCGAGGCACAAAGGATTGTTCCAGTTTGTACCCCGGGTAGGAGAGATACGAGACATCAGCCGGAGAGGACACCTGCGTCTCGGTCAGGAAGAGCAGAGCCGGCCTCGCCGTCTCGAGATGGTAGTGGACGGCGTTTAGGTTAGAGTGAAGTCCCCTGATATTGCAGAAATTCACGGACAGCGTGGCAGGGGTCGCCTTGGTCTTGTTGCTCCGTTTGCCCCGAGCAGTTGTAGTCTTGAGCGGAATTTTGCCCCCCCCCCCCCCCCCCCCAGAATACGCGGGGGCAGCCTGAGCACCCACACTCAGAAGTGGAGAAACATGGTTGTGGATGCTCAGCGAGGGATTCTCCAGGGGTGCTGGTACCCTCCTGGGGTAGTCTATCATTATTTAATTCCGCTACCATGTTGATGGGGGATTTGGGGCCTCCGGCCACCTGCACTCACCAGACTAAACGCGGAAGCAGAGCTTCCACTTCACGCCGGTATTCTGTGAGGTCGTGGTACCACCCCGGTTTGAGCCGGCCCATACGTGCAACAGCAAAGCTGCCGCGTGGCTCTACCACTGTCAAAGGTCCCTTATTTTTGTGAATTCTCGCATACTGTGAAATTTGCAGCGCTTTAAAACCCCCTTAGAAATAAGAGGAGGCCTGTGCCCAGTAGCACAGAATAAGTAATAGTATGCCACTAGTGGGACGTATATTCGCTGTAACTTTAACATTGTCATTAATTAATACAGTCCTTAAATAATTATTTTGGTGAATTTTTGCCTTCATCTCTTTCTTCGTTATACAGTGTGTCCGGTCACGGACTAGCGATATTTTAGGTACTTATAATACAGCTACTTTAATATAAAAATACACTACACACTGAGGTCTAATCCCCCTCCCCCTATATTTGGCAGCCATTTTGTTTTTCTCTTGAGATATTCTCTACGCGTTTACGAAAAAAGGTATAGAGATATAAAAAAAGGTTCAGAGATGAAAGTTTTAGTCTTACTGAGATAAAAATTAACTCATTCGGAGGCCAATAATAATATCAAAAAAATATGCTAATCGGTAAATTATTGTAAATTACTGCAAAAAACAACCCGTTTACCCTTCTTATTTTTATACTAGATCGACAGATTTTGAGTTAAGCTACAATGCAACTTAAAGTTTACAGCTGTATGTTTATTACTTTAAGAATTATTGTTGTTTGAACATGGCGTATGCCCAAACACAAAAGGCCTTCGTTAAGTGACAACTGGCACTGCCTGCCTAGGAGTAAACTCAAAATCTGTCGATCTAGTATAAAAATTAAAAGGGTGAACGGGGTTGTTTTTGCAGTAATTTTTTTGATATTTATTTGAAGTTAAATTTTTTTTCTTCAACGTTACAAGTATGTCAACAAAAATTTTGATGATGTAAACGATAAACAATATTATTGTCCTCATAATGAGTTAATTTTTATCTCAGTAAGACTAAAACTTTCAGAGATATGACTTTTTTTGTGAACGCGTAGAGAATATCTCAAGAGAAAAACAAAATGGCTGCCAAATAGGGGGGGGAGGGGATTAGACCTCAGTGTGTAGTGTATTTTTCTATTAAAATAGCTGTATTATAAGTACCTAAAATATCGGTAGTCCGTGAGTCCGTGACCGGACACACTGTATAATAAAACCCTTTTTAATTAAGATATTAGCATATCTAAACTAAAATTTAGATATGCTAATATCTTTACACTCTATATATGTATATGTATATACTGGATGACCTTTTTTACCGTCTGGGAAAATAGAGTGTAACATGTGAACGGAGTGGAAGCCTATGGCACTGATATTTTACAAAAAATAAAAACAAAAATTTTGAATTAAATTAATTAATTAATTAAAATACATCGATATTCAAACCATATCTACCCTAATTTACGAACGGCAATAAAACAATACATTTAGTAGGCATCGTTGACCTTGCCACCTCGCAGGGTCACAGGCTAAAGGGCAAAGGGCAAAGTAGTTTTTCAAAAATATTTTTTTCAAACGCTTAATTCAATTTTTTGCTTTTATTTTTAAATATTAGTGCTATAGGCTTCTACTCCGTTGACATGTTCACCCTATTTTTTTCCAAAGGGTAAAAAAGGTCGTCTAGTATATGAAACTCAAAAATGGCTCGACCAATTTTGATGAAATTATTCGTGTGTTTGAACGACTCCCTAGATGGTTTAGATTCACAATTGTACCCGGTAGGTGGCGCTGTTGTCGAGATCCAGAAATCACCCGTGCGAAGCCGGGGCGGATCGCTAGTTACCATATAAATTTAAAGAAAATTGGACTCGGTAGGTGGCGCTGTTGTCGAGATCCAGAAACCACCCTTGCGTAGCCGGGGCGGATCGCTAGTTACTATATAAATTTAAAGAAAATTGGACTCGGTAGGTGGCGCTGTTGTCGAGATCCAGAAATTACCCGTGCGAAGTCGGGGCGGATCGCTAGTACATTAACTAAGTGCAAACCCGATCGTTCGTTGAGGACTGCTTCGTTTTAAAGAAGTGCAGATGACAAACGAGCACCCAATCCACCTGATGGTAAACTTCTACTGTGGCCTTTAGACACGTTCATCTTATCATCGATTAAGAAGCAAAACATTGATGTGTCATCACCTCTGAGGACTAAGATGTAATGCATCGTTAGCATTAAACGGTTATTGGTTATCTATCCTCACGATACGAAACACTGCAGTATTTTACAACAATTTTACTCCCACTCTCCACATTTACTATCTTTCACTCTACTGCTCCTACAAATGTTTTTTTTTTAAATATAGAATAAGGGTGACTAACATGCATACAGTCCACGTGATGGTAAATGGATGCTATTGCCTTGCTGTTTAAAATCCAGATGCGTTGTCACTCCTGAGGTGAGGATTAAGATGGAATGCCTCGTTTCCAGTAAGGTAACTTTGGAAAATCTTTAAGTCTCTAAAGTTAGTAAAATTAAGTAAGTTAATTTAAGTAAAAATCTCTAAGTATTGTTAAGTGTAATAAACTACCAGTCACATACTCCCCTCGGATCAAGATACTATTTTTTATTTATTTATGACTAGTGATCCGCCCCGGCTTCACACGGGTGATTTCTGGACCTCGAGAACAGCGGCACCTACCGGATTCAATTGCGAATCGCTTAGATTATTCAGGGACCCATACAAACACACACAAAAATGTCTTTAAAATCGGTCCAGCCATTTTCAAGCTTTTGGGAGACTAACGAACAGTAAGGTACGTGAGGGTAATGTGGTCACCTTAAGCTTTGCCGCCCTATTAAACCAAAACTAGGAGAAGGACACAAAAACACAAAGTCCTATACTATAACTAATATATTAAGAAAAGAATAGCCAACAAGCTTTGGCAATGATTAGGAACACTTCGAAAAATCTAATTAAAAATCTAACTACACTACACCATACTAAAATCGACTAAAATATTTACTATAATGTCAACTGTCAAAATGGCGACGACATTTATTATGTGATTAACTGATGAAGAGCTATCGTATCACAAGGCTATCTATGCAAAAAAGGCTGTAGTTTTTGAGTAATATGAAAGTGACCATATTAACCGGATGAGCATATTACACTCACGCACTATAATATAGACATAGAGATATATAGATACCATAATACGAGAAGCTTAATAGGGTTGCTATTGTAAAATAATCTATACATTTAAATAAAATTAAAGTATCTATGTGTAATATTAAATTACCTGCCTTCTATTGGGCTAAGGGCTTTTTTTGCAAGTCATGAATTTTCAATTTTTTTTCTGTTTGTTTTCTTAGTTAGCCCGGACAGTCCCCTAACTTCGGAATGTCTGAACTTTACGAACAGTTACAGAACAATGTCAAGAAGGATCTAGAATATGTTTTATCCAAAAAAATTATTATTTATCATATCATACTTATCATATCATTATCCAACGAAGGAAGAAATGCGGAGCGAATCGCTAGTTATAATAAAGCATTAAAAATATTTAACAGTAAAAAAACTACCAAATGACACACTCGACAAAACATTACGTATTCAAGGTTCCTCCGAAGTTTATCGAAGCATAAGATAGGGTCAGGGTATCGCAATTATGACAGAAGCAACGCATCGATCATGCTCACTATAATTCATAATTGAGCAAGACGTTTCGCCATCGAACAAATTGCGTGCAATCTTTTTTAATCTACGCATAAGCAAAATGGAGGCGAGCCTACAAAAAGTGGCCAAAAAATTCTCATTGCATACTTTGTGTTGTCGGGTCGAACTGCATTTTTGGCTGCAAGTTCTAGAGAGCATCTGATTCTGTCTCTTTCTTGCGTGTAGGAGAAAAGGGGATGGGTGAGTGTGCTTGACCTATGCGCTTGGGCCGCTCCGACTGATTTTCGGTGGTTTGGTTTTGCATGGAAGTGCTTGGATTCTGTAAAAGTAGTTTTTCTTCCACATAAAGCTTAAAGAACCAAGCGTGTTAATTTAGTTCAAAAATATTTTTCACACAAAATTGTTTTTTATGACATGTTGCTTAATGATATTGATGGAAATGATTGATGAGACCCCGTGGGATTTCAGAATCCTTCCTTACCCCTTGTCTACATTAAAAAGGGAACCTCTGTGCAAATTGTCAGGGCTTAAGCTGGGCGTTGAAGAGTCAGACGTTAGGTGAGTAAGTGAGTGATTACTTACTCACCTTTCTTTTTTTTTTATATATATATATATATATATATATATATATATATATATATATATATATATATATATATATATATATATATAACACAAAATGTAACAGTAAATATATTATAATATTGTAACAGTAAATTTAATTGCTTAGTACTTATTATAAAACTACGGCCATGAAACTTTAAGATTTTCCAAAGGTACTATGACATAGATGTGCAGAAATATATACATGATATTGTGTGTTGCGTTAAGGTAGGTAAATTTACTTTTATTTATTGTTTTTTTATTTTTAGGTTGAAAATTATATTACACAGAATTTAAAAAAATATTATTATTAAATAATGTAATTATTATTAAATAATCGAATTTCGATCAGTCGCGATGCTAATGTTAACTAATACTTTTTTTACAAGGTACACAGAAAGTCACTGAAGTTAGATCATCATTTATTTTCTAACAGTGTGGTAGATTTATTGATCAACTTACAACTTTTCTAGAACATATGGTCAGAGTGACCAAAAGTAGTTAAGATGACTGTATTAAAATAAAAATGAAATAACAATTTACATATACGGCCTACTGGTGGGCACAGGCTCAATGTCGTTTCTGAGAGGATTTCTGGAGGACGTAAGAGTCATTCGTACTGCCGAAATGCGGCACTTAGTTATGTAGATGTCCTCATAGTATTTTCCTTCTTTGTCGAGCACGTGCTTAATCAGCACTTCGAATTGTTTGGAATATTTTATACTAACTTTTTGTAGTATCCTAATTAAGTATTCATTAACATTCAGTACAGATAAAGAATTAGAGGAAACTCGATTTCTTCTTGCAATTTAATCGAATAATTATCCGGATCTGGAATTTTGACCTGAGACACTTTTCCTAACTTTATGTAGTCGAGCTTGTATTTACCTTATTACTAGCTTATTTCATCAATATCATCATTACAGCTCTTCAAAAGTCCACTGCTCTTTTCTGAAAAGTTATTTCTATACATTAGAATACTGATTCTGATAACGCACTTAACGGGAACCACAGAGTTTTTGTTATTTATTTGCAGTTTTCACAATTAAATCAAACAAAGCACTCTCCTCAAAACACAGAATAAATAATAGATTACAGTGAAATGTTATTTATAAAATAGCGGCCTTAGTTCTAATTTTGTCCACCTGAACAGATAAGCTGGTGGCACTGTAAGTATGATAACAGTAAAAATGTGGCGAGTACAAAATCTTTCTACTGACTAAGTATTTATAACGAGCTTTTCCCGACATCCGTCAATCTTCAATGTCAAAAGTCATCTTTTATATCAAAAACAATAATGGGCGCGCGCATAATAACTCACCAAAGTCGTCTCAAAAAAATCGGATGAAGTTTACATATCCTTTACCTTTCCTTTACAACCTATAAAATTCTACCACTGAACACAGGCCACCCTCATAGATTGCGTCGTGATTTTGCCACCAGGATTATCCACCAGGCTTGGTTTTGATTATTTTGAGTTATTTACTACCAGGAAGATGCTGCTGCTCATCTCCTGTTTCATTTTCCCATCTGTTGCCTTTACGACACCCACAGGACGGTATGGGATAGTGGATATTTTTACCACCTCACGGTGCACTATATCTCACCAAAATTTCATCTTTATGGTATGGGATAGGAATATAAACGAGACAAAATAGAAAAAAAAAACATCATTTATTGTCATCATGGACATCGTATTGAATATCCACTGTTGAACATTGGCCTCTTTGCTTATTATTTGCCATAATTGCCATGGTTGGCCACTGCAGTTTTTTATTCTGTCAAGTTGTGATCAGTAGGATGCTGCTGTTCACCTTCTTTCCTACTTCATTTATGTCTATCGCCTCTTAGGACATCCACGGGTTGATATGGGGTACTGGAATCTCTTACTGCACAGAATACCAGCGTAAAATAGCAGCTTAATGCTGCTGTGTTTTGTATGGTGAGTGTAGAGAACTGAAGACCCTTTTTACTAGCCACTCGAATGTCGGGGTCATTTTGGCCAATATGGCGCATCTGTCGAGTACTTTCCGAAATACTTAGTATATAACAAGTATACTAAGTATATATATATACTATGTAAGTATATTGAAATCATATATCAATGGAAACGTTATTAAATAAGCTATCAGATTATGCATAACAGATATATATGTGTGCGGGAAATAGAGTAAATGGGGCCCTGCACTCTATTGTGAAGAGTCAAAATGTGTCAAAAAAGGCACGTATGGCAATTCACAATGCTGTGTTGGTCCCTACTTTAACGTATGGTAGTGAAAGTTGGGTGTGGCAGAAGAAGCACGAGAGTAGAATCAACGCAGTAGAAATGCGGTCGTTAAGGAGTATGTTAGGGCTGAATCTGAACTACAGGGTAAGAAATTGTGTAATAAGAGAAGAGTGTGGTTTGCAAGATGATGTTGTGACCAGGATTAAGAAGGGAATGCTTCGGTGGTTTGGTCATATGGAAAGAATGAATGAGGAAAGAGTGACAAAGAAAATTTATGTTGCAGAAGTGAATGGCA
Source organism: Parnassius apollo (assembly GCA_907164705.1). Taxonomy (NCBI): domain Eukaryota; kingdom Metazoa; phylum Arthropoda; class Insecta; order Lepidoptera; family Papilionidae; genus Parnassius; species Parnassius apollo. The sequence continues at coordinate 9,574,811 of CAJQZP010001427.1, read as the reverse complement.
GAGTCGGAAAGGGACGGGAAAATTGGCGATTTATTGAAAACGGACCAAATTAGGAGTACCCTTAATCGACGAGCATGTATGCTAGGTGTATGGATGTGAAGGAGGCGAGAGAGGTGTGTCAGGATCGTGCCAAATGGAAGTCTGTAGTCTCTGCCTACCCCTCTGGGTGATAGGCGTGAGTGTTTATGTATGTTATGTAGATATATATGTTATATATATTCATACATATGTTATAAATAGTTTGCTATCACTCGACGTCATATTATGGCGTTTGACAGATGCGCATATTGTTTGAGACGCCTGAATATGGCGTTTGTACAGACGAGGGGCTAGAAATAAGGCATTCCATCTCAGCCCTCGGGGCTGTCAACGCATCTGCATTTTGATACTTAATTGAAGATAAATAAAGATGCCTATGGGCCACAGCATCCACTTACCATCACTGTGTGCTCATTTGTCATCCTTATTCTATAAAATAAAAATAAAAAAACACAGCCAAAATATACGTTCACTCTTTATATAGATATTCAGGAATTAAATCTATTAAACCGTATGTTAATCGGCAAAACATTAAAAAGTGACACTTGATAAAAAAATTATTACTTACTAATACGTAGCCACACCCTTTGTTACTTACTATAAAAATATTTCATTTTATTTCTCTATGAATTTTCACGTTTATACATAATTCCATCTCGTACAAAAATTATGATGCAGTTAAACTTACGGAAACAAGAGTTTTAGAAGAACAGATTGACAAAAATTTTCTGACCCATTTTTAAGAAAATGCAGTCATATTTACGTAAATAACCGAAGTTTTTTTAGGTCTGAGATTCCTAATAAATAAGTCTCATAATATACGAAGTCTTAGTAAGTTTAAACAATATTTCTGATTAAAACATTGATTAAAACTACTTTTACGGATTTTATCGCGTTTATTTTACTATTATTTTTAATTCCCGACGTTTCGGGCGCTTTCCAGCACCCATGGTCACGGGGACTGAGATGACTGACGTCCCGATGTCATTGTTATATTATATACAATATTTCTGTTTAATTTACACAAGATAATACTAGAATATATGAATAACATTTAATTTAATTTTCCGAATTAATAATATTATTGAAATAGTTTGTTATAAATTTTAACCACTCACATTTTCGGCACTGTACACCCAAAATCTATATGTACAGTCCTCTCTATCCTCTAGTACTTACAAATAATGATCGCCTTTAGCGTTTACGCACACTGCATACATACACACACACACATAAGGCATTACAACAACATTTGCATTTGAGCCGGAACAGCTAATACGCTGCTACAGAGTGCACACTTTTATTCTGTTTTTTTTTTAATACTTATAACACCGGAACATTATTGTATACTTTAGTATTGTAAATATTATTCAGAAAGTGTTATGTTTCTACATTCAGTTCAATATTTAAACATTATTCCTGCTTCATCAAAAATAACTTTTTAATGTTGTAGAATTTATTATGAAAATGGATCTTTTGTATATTATATTATTAGTGAAGATTTGAATTAGTGAGAATCTTTTGTACATTATATTATTAGTGAAGAAAGAAGTGACATTGAAACTATTATAACCGACCGACATAACGTAACGGATTCCTAAGCCAAAGTGGCAATGGTCATATAACCCTCTCGGGTGTCAGCCCCACATCGGTAAACGAAGTGTAGGTAATGATGGTAATAGATGGAGAGACGACCTTGTTAGAGATGCAGGAAGTCGATAGATGCAGGTGGTACAGTACCGTGCTTTGTGAAATTCTTTAGCGGAAGCCTGTGTTTAGCAGTGGACTTGTGACGGACTGTAATGCTAAATATGATGATAATATTGATGATCATATTATATTCGTCGGCATTTGATAATTTCAAACTGGATCATCATAATAAGTCCGGGAAAGTTCACTTCTGGAAATCAGCCTTTTGCAGAGAGTATTTGTCTTGATCGTCACGTTTCTCATGCAAATTAACAATTGCAGTACCAGATATTTTGCACATTTGACACTGTTTCCCGCTGTCGGTATGGGTATTTTACGCCTGGCTATAAGAAGATGGTTATACCTCTCTCTATCGAAAGTCATAAGATCATTTTAACATATTCCATAGCTGTTAGTTGTCTCTTACGACAGCCATGTCATAAAATAAGGAGATGGATTCTCTTACTCAGCTAGAAGATTGCAAACAGTATGATTTCTAGTAATTAACTTGCTTAAAATCACAAGTAAAGCACTTATGATATAAACTCTGACGATTTCTCAAGGGATTGATATGAAAATGTTGTAACTAGGTTGCTTTGCGGCATCTCAGCATAATTTAATAGGTGCTTGCCGACGTTGTGTAAAATTCAATAAGTAACATGAGTATATTTCCACCAGCTATCGGCTTTGAGTGAGAAAATTTAAGAAGATTTTCATTTAATATTTCATAAAATTGGCTGATTATCTTAAGGAAAATATGATTTCCTTGCATTTTTATTCTAGATATTTAAGCAAATGTACTATGATGTAATTTTTGTTATGATTTTTAACGCGAAAATGGTTACAACCTCATGCAATAAAAATCTCTGTAGGAAATCAAAAAAAGTAAGAAAACTTTTCACATGGTGTATGAGGCGTTCTGTCTTATTTCTCAGAGTTGGAAACGCATCTGTAGCTTTCTTTGTTTGAAGTTGATTGCAGGTGTCCATGAATTGCAACAGCTATATATTATTAGATGGCCTAAGTGATCGTTTACCACTTCAATTTTATAAAAATACCTTATATGTATATGAAATAGGAATATCATTTAAATTTGATATATTGTGATCACGCTTGATATAAATGTCTGTCTGTGATCGTTAATCCGCCTGCAAGGAGCGACGATTGAGGCAAAACCTCACTTCTACGAGAATAGTAAGCACGGTTAGCAGTATTTTTCGTTGTATAAATAATTTAATAAGAACAGTAACTTGATAAAAAATTTACTATAAATAATAAAAAATGTTAATACAACACAAAATATAGAGATTTTTGCAATATTATTTTGAATTTAATTAATGACGCCGTAAATAAAAGAACTAATGTATATAATAATACTATATATTTATTTTTAATGATTTCTTATATTTACGCGAACACTACACATTGATTAAAACCACTTTTACGGATTTTATTAATTTAAATTTAAATTATTACGGATTAAATTAAATTAAACGCTATAAAATACGTAAAAGTAGTATTCATTTTAATTAATGACGTTAATACAAAAATAAAATCGTACTTTAAATTTACGTTAAACAATTTTATTCAATTATAGATGTAGTTTTATCATTTTATTAGACCTTTTTCATTTTATTAGATTATTAGACCAAACAGACAGACATGTCAACTTTTTTAAAATGGTTGCTTATGTCTTAATAACATGTAAATAACCCCCTCAGTTGAATAGTATCTAAGTCATTTATTTTAATATTACAGACAAACAATTCAATATTATTAATATGTATGTATTGATTTATATATTAATATGTTTAAGTAATGGGCTATTTAATACTACAATTTTTTTTCTATATAATTAGAGTGATAAACCAGCACATAGTCCACCACCAGTAAGTGGATGCTGTGGCCCATAGATATCTACATTTAACCTCGATTAAGAATAAAAACGCAGATGCGTTGTCATTCCTGAGGAATAAGATGGAATGCCTCAATTCCAGTAAAACGGGTCTCCGGTTCTCTATACTCACCATACGAAACACAGCAGCATCAAGCTGCTATTTTACGCTGATATTCTGTGAGAGAGTGGTCCTTCGCCAGTCGAGTCGACCCTTTCGTTCTACAACCATAATATAGCTGCAGTGTGGCTCTACCACGTACTCGTACAATGTTTTAAAAGTGGTCAAAATAAACATTTCTATATAGAAATATAACATGAGAATGCAGTGTAGTAATGTCATTGTTTTAAACATCTTTATCATTTACAACATGCTGTGTGCCGTTGGGTCTGCCTCGTTATTGTAGTGCGTCGGGTACGTTCGCGGATGCGCGTGTGGATTGTTTCTACACCACCATGCGTAAACGATGCACATCCCTGGTGCGCAGGTTGCGGACCAGTTTTAATGGTATCCTGAGGGCATTTTCTGACAGGTTTGATTGTCAGTACCTATACCATTGACATCATATGGTGCCCGTGCTGACTAATCAGGCCTGTCTTAGATATAATTTTAAAATTAGGTAGTATCAAGTCTTACTAACATTAGTTTTAAGATTTGTATTATTACTAACATCTATGATCCTTGTGGTCGAAATAAACGACTTTTATTATTTTTTTTATTTTTTTTTATTTATTTAATTATTTGTATATTTTTAAATTCGATAATTCTAATTAAACTAACAATGACAAATCAAATAATAAAACTTGTTTGTAGTTTTAAGAAATCAGGTCCAAAAATTAGCAAATTCAAATGATATAATGCAGTTTTATATGAATAGTAGTGTCACTAACTGGAGTGATGGCACATATTTTTTCTAAAGTGTTTCAAGCGTACAAGATTGCACAATATTATGCCGTATCGCTTTTAAGCCACAAATTATTGCCGAAATTTCCCTTTGCCCTTCCGACGTACTCTTGTATACGATGCGCGGGCGCAGCCGCGTTTTGTTAGTGGGGAACCGCATGTGTGTGCGTTTGATCACTGTGTGAGTGCAAGCCGGTTCGCTGGAAAGTACATTTTAGCGTACCTATAGTGTTGGAAATGGCTTACAGCCTATTTATAGATATTTGTATGGGTGTGGGCGTCTTTTTGTGGCCGTATCATTGTAAGTTAGGACACATGCCCGAATTTAGTGTGTTCTTTCTGGTTTTAATTCATTTTAAGTGCGCGTTTCTCGCGCTATTTTTTTTTATTGAATTTGTGTAATAGAAATCATATTCACCGCATTTTGATTGTATGTATCAAAGATAAAAAAGTAGGTATTCATTATTTAAGGGGATATGAGTTGACTTTTGATACCATAGTCAGGTAGTGGTGGCGTAAGAGAATCCATTGCCCCATTTCGTCTCGTGGGTGTCCTAATAGATGACTATGGTGGTATATGGGCGTTTTCCGACACCGTTCCAGCCTATAATAGTCCACTGCTGAACTTAGGCCTCCCCCTTAGATTGCCTCATAGAGGGGATAGTTGCTATAGTTGCCACGCTTGGCAAGCGGGTTGGCAACCGCAGTTTTATTTCTAGTCTTATAGGAAGACGCTGCTCTCCATCTTTGGTTTTGTTCACCTCTGTCGCCTTGAATGACACCCACGGGATGACATAGGGTAGTTGATATTTCTTCACCGCCACTACACGGTAACACACCGTCACTACATTTTACGTCTGGTATAAACGGCATTTAATACCAAGACCGGTGACAGGCGGTATTTTCTAAGTCTAGTGACGACACGTACTGCGATCTTCAATTTACTTGCCAAGTAGCCTTCCTGCAACGGAAGAGACATGTCCTGCAGTGAACTGTAACCAACTGATGAAAAAGAAGTAGAAAAATGAATAGCGGTCAATTAAAATTGTAATTAACAATAATTTGGTACGTAATTTAAAATTGTATGGCGCACTTTAACAGATTAAAATTAGTTATATACAGTTAATCTTCTACTCTATATTTAGACAGCAAACAATTGTACCAACAGCTTATATACGTGGTAAAGCCACGCTGCAGCTATATATTATGATTGTAGCACGAATGGAATACTGCTGTGTTTAGTATGGTGTGTGTAGAAGTCTGAAAACCCTTTTTACTGGAAACGAGGCATTTCATCTTAGTCCTCACGGGTGACAACGCACCTAAATTTTGATTCGTAATCGAGGATAGATGTAGATGTCTATGGGCAACAGCAAACACTTGCCATCAGTGTGCTCGTTTGTCAACCGTATTATATCAAAAAATATAGTTTTTCGGTTAAACTTATTTATTGTTCGAGTATTTAATCCATTATTACTTCGATAGTATTAAAGAAGAACAAAATGTGGTTTATTTTTTCGGAAAATCTATCAGATGTTGGGTGGTGGCAACGATCTCGCAACATGTTAATAAATCATCAGAAGTGAACCAATGCCGCGTATGTACGCTCTGTGCTTGGGTGGCCGCTTTAATGACATTTTAAGGCAAGTGCATTACGATTTATAAGAAAGTAAAGTATTATTTATATTATTATATGTGTTGTACTGGATACCAGGTAGCTTATGGCAGGCATGCACTGAAAAGGTTATGTCAGGAAAGATTCTGAGTCCCTGATGAGAAAAATTTTATATATATTATATATATATATATATAACTCTTTCCTAGGTAGTAAAGGCATTCATATATGTTAAATACTTAGATGAACTGTCATAAAGAAATTTTACTATCGGTATTTCAAGCGAATAGTGATACATAAATTACGTTATAGTTTCTTACTGTCAAAAAAAGGTGGGTTCCAAATCAGGAGATTGGCAGCAGCCTCTTCCTAAAAACCCTTCCTAAAACTTAAAACTGCGGTTGCCAACCCAAAACGTGGCAACGATGGCAAATATCCCCCAAAGGCAATCTATACGAGAGGCATATGTTCAACTGTGAGCTATAATAGGCTTTACAGTCTATTAAGGCCCACAGTTCTACAAGACTTAATAAATTGCGGATCTTGTGGAACTAATAAATATATAGATAAATAAATGAGAAAAACATTAATCAAAATATAATTTGTTAATAATGTTGTCCGCCAAGCAATTCCCCGTACGGTTGCGTGAAAGTATCAATCACCGTTTCTGAAGTTATAGCTAAGTAATATACTACTTGTGACTTCCGATAGATGGCGGTAGATTGCCAGAATATGTAAAATATCCAAACCGTAGAAAAACAACGTTAAAGTTTTTTTTTAATGAGGGTGAGAAACGGACAGACAGTCCACGTGATGCTGTGGACCACAGACATCTGTTCTCTATCTATTATTTATCCTCGATTATAAATCAAAATACAGATGTGTTGTCACTCCTGAGGACTAAAATGGGACGTCTCGTTTCCATTGAAAAGAAGGCCCTTGTTCTTTACACTCACTACACGAAACACAGCAGCATTAAGCTGCTATTTTACGTTAGTATTCTAGAAGAGTGTGGCTCTTCCCCGGTCAAGGTCCCATTCGTGCTAAAACTTTAACTTTAAAGTTTTATCCAAAAACATCGCAAAGTGACGCATCAATATATTGTAAACAAATTTTTAGCGTGTTTATTTTGTAAAATATATTATAGCGTTTGATAACTTCTTTTTGACTGAATTGCTTGTAGCCAATGTTATATTGAGTAAATCTTTCTTTAATTTTTTGTTTAGACGAGGAAAATTTCCGTAACAATACCTCGAAAATGGGACGGTGTTATTTATATTTATCATGTTACAACAGTCATTTGCAGTATTGTCTTGCTGAGGCCGCAACACGAATATAATACTAACTTGATTGAGTGTAAAAAAACTGAATTGCCATTCAATTATTTACCTTATTCACATCTCAATAGGTTATTCTTGCTTTTTACCGATCGATACAACTGTTTGCGGTTTCGCAGCATCTTTGTTACTTCGCATTTGTTCGAGAACTAACGGTGATTCAGGTTTGGAAAGCGCCTATGGAAAAATGTTCCGAGAATCGCTATTTGTTGTCGGCGTGTACGGTAATATTACTGAATAGCGGCTTGCCACAACTTCGCCTGGAACATTATCTTTATCAATACAGCGCAGCGTATTAAAATCCACGGCTAAACAAATATCTCCCCCTTAGATGGAGGGTATTTTGCCATAGTTGCCACGCTAGGCTGACGGGTTGGCAACCGCAGTTTTTTGTTATTGTGAGTTGTTGTCATGAAGATGATGCTGCTCATCTCCTGGTTCAGTTTCCCTCTGTCACTTCTTACGAAACCCACGGGACAGGATCTATTAATGTGACGCTGTTCAGATTTATGATCATCAAATATAGTTGTTTAATTGTATCAATTTTTCGTTTTCTTTTTCAAAATAAGCCTTTTAAAGTTTTCCGGATAAAACGTAGTCTAGATCACTTTTGTCCCTGCTCTCTATATGTTCGTGAAGTTTAATTGAAATTGGTGCAGCCATACCGAAGATTATGATAGATAGACAGACAAAATTAAAAAATATATATACATTTATCTCTTAACGCAAATAGCCCATGCAAATAACCTCGAATCAATGTAAGGTCACAGACACTTCAATTTTATTGTTTGCGAGTATATAGTGATGTACCTACATATGTGTTAAGTACGTGTGTCATTGATCATTTGACTTTCTTGTTACGAGTATCGTCGACTTTCAAATGATTCATTATGTTTTTAGAGTTCAATTATGTAAACAAATTTCTATATTTCTCGGTACAAAATTTCAACACTAATAAGAATACTGTGTAGTTTCATGAGAATATCCTCTAACACATATCGTACCACATATAATACCGCATACACATAATATGTAGTATTGTACGTGGTAGGGCTATGCTGCAGCTATATTGTGGTTGCCGCACGAAAGGTTCGGCTGTACCGAGGACCGGAGTATACCAGCGTAAAATAGCAGCTTAATGGTGCTGTGTTTCGTATGGTGAGTCTAGAGAACCAGAGTCCATTTTTACTGGAAACGAGGCATTCCATCGCAGTCCTCAGGGCTGGCAACGCATCTGCATTTTGATTTTTAATTGAAGATGAATGTAGATATCTATGGGCCACAGCATCCACTTAACATCATGTGGACTGTGTGCTCGTTTGTCACCCTTATTCTATAAAAAATGTGGTAGGCTACAAGAAAGTAAAGTTATATAAGTATTAAATATGTCCCTCTACTGGGTATAAAAAAACATTAAAATCTCTTTTCTAGGTAGTAAATACATTCATATATGTGAAATACTTAGATAAACTGTCATAACGAAATGTTACCATCGGTATCTCAAGTTAATAGTGATACATAAATGACGTCATAGTTTCTTACCGTCGAATAAACATAGGTACTTAAAAAAAAACTACAAAAAGACATTACGAAATTAATATGTTTGTTGTTTTTTTGTATTTGCTTGTTTTTTTTTTTGTATTTGTCCACAGGACTTACCGTGTACTTGTAAAAATTTGCACAACCCTATATCATCCCGTGGGTGTCGTAAGAGGCGACGGAGGGAAACAAATCAGGAGATGGGCAGCAGGGTCTTCCTAATAACGACTAAGGAATAAAACCTGCGATTACCAATCCGCCTGTTTGGCGTGGCAGCTATGTAAAATATCCCCCGTTTGCGGATATCTATGGCCGAGTTCTATGATTATACAGACAGTAGATTTTTATAGGCTGTAATGAGAAACAGAAACGGAAACTTTTTTATTCAATATAGATTATAAATAATACTTATTGGAAGCACTTTTTTTTCATTTACCACTGGTTCGCAAAAAAAGAAAACCAAAAAAAAAACAGAACAAAAAAAGAGAATAATATGATGACATGTAAAGGCCGCCAACACGCATTGGGGCACGCAGCGTACGAGTAGACCACGGAAAAGAAGTTCGCCCTGCGCGGCGCAATACGTGTCCAACTTCAAAATCCGTTTCAAAAATGGAAGGAGACCTGTATCCAGACGTGGGACGTATATGGGCGTATATTTTAGTTTTTATTTTTACTTTTAAAAGAAAAAGCTTTCGTAATCATGTATTTTCTGGATCAGACACATAGCACGTACACACAAACATGTGAACTAAAATATCGTGCTGTAAACACAGTTGATATGTCGTTTTCAATAAATTTTAGTTAGAGCGGGGTCGCGGTTCGAATCCTGACGTTAACGAGAGAAAGCCCGGTCCGATTTGCGACTGTTTTCTCAGAACAAACGTGTTACTTGTACATTTTGACCCTTGTGGTGACGCGTGGAGCAAGTGTTATTTTGAGGAATTCGGTCGGTTGACTTTTTAGGAAGTGTTCACTATTTTAATGACTAAATGCCGCTGTCTGTACTTTTATTTTGACACAAATTTAAAATAAGCGTTGTATCTAATTTTAAGGTTATGACAATCAAAAATATACAAGTATATATGTTTTAAATGTGAATTAGGTATTATATTAAATTTAGTATGTACTCGAAAACGTACTTGAAAATATTTTATTTATTTCCCAGGGATTTTACTATGGTTTCTATACTCCTTAATATTATTTACTGTTTTCATGAAACTTTTAAACTTGTGAATTGAGAATATTTGCCACATTCTTCGCTTACTGATTCTGTAGAGTAGAATAACTGGCATAGGCAATGCATTTAATATTGTATTTTCATTTATTTTGTTTTAATTATTTATAAAACCAACAACTATTACGAATATACAATGAAAATTATTCATAATTGGTTATAACAGCCAATTATAGGTTTCTCGTCATATATCTCCAGTAGGTACGTAAAGTAAAAAGTAAAGTTACAGCCTATATACGTCTCACTGCTGGGCACAGGCCTCCTCTCATTACTGAGAGGGTTTTAGGGCAAGGAATAGTCCGCCTCGCTGCCCCAATGCGTGTTGGCGAACTTTACATATTTCGAAAAAAAAATTCTTATTTCTCAGACATCTCTCAGACATCTCAGACGCCAACACGCATTGGGGCAGCGCGATGGACACTTCTTTACCCTAAAACCCTCTCAGAAATGGGAGGAGGTCTGTGCCCAGCAGTGGGACGTATATAGGCTGTAACTTTAACTAACCTTATATATTATAATATTTGAGCCTAGGTGGTAGGAATTCCTTCCTGCGTAAGAGTCCGTCTGGGATGTTACCACTCTCTCACCAATTGTTGCCGCCAAATAGAGTGTTTGCTCTGCTGTTTTACGGTCTAAAGGGAGAGCCAGTACAATTGCAGGCTGAGAGGCATTCCGTATTTGTGTGAACTGGTTGCAGGTGTCTATAAGCTGCAGTACTCATTAAACAACAGGTGGACTGTACCGTGTCACTTGAATTTTGAAAAATCTTTAATTGCGATAACTAATCCGTGCCTAATTATGGAGACTGCGGTAAGCGTAGAGCTTGGGTATTTTCATATTCATTAACGATGTTAAAAATCTATCAGCTAAGATCCACGTAATAAAATAAAATGTCTTACGTAGTTTGAAGAGCACCTACCGCCCTCCCTCAATTGCGTATACTCACCCTGTCGTCACTAACTCCAACACCACTACACTAGGAAAGACACAACACCGTCAATAATACGACACGTGTTTCGCCTCTACACGAGGCATCTTCAGGTGAAGTAGACTCTGTGGTGGCTGTTGGCTGACCGCTAAGATAATTTTTTTTAATTATTTTATTGTAATTCTGAATAGTAATATATTTATAAGCTGGTAACCAAATTAATTACGATTAACATAAAAAAAGAAAGCTGCTCGACCACATGCTAACGTTCTTTATTTTTTTACTAAGCGACTATGGTGGTACCCAAAAAAAAGAGTAATATTTTTGACTGGTGCATATGTATATAAAAAGATAGTGATACACACACATATGTGTACCATACATAGTAATAATATGTAATATTAAAATATGGCATAGTGATGTACATTCCGCAAATACTAGAAAAATGCAAATCTATCAAAAAATAAAACACAAAAATGTTTCTTCCTATCTTCGTTATATAATTAGAAACCATCACACCGACTTTGATGAAATTTTTTGTGTTTGTATGAGTCCCTCGACCTATAGTACACCAAATCTAAAAAATACCTTTTGACGTTTCACAATAATCATTTCGCAATAACTTTGCACGAACGTACTCACATGATTTAAATTAACCTTTTATGTAAATCCGAAGAATTTTGAAGTTATCTATATTTCATTACAAGGTGTATAGTAGGTAATTTATTGATAAAATTAGGTTAGTTTTTTATCACTAATTTAAATCCGAATCTTTCAAACAAAGCAAATTATTAAAAAAATAACTAGTATCACTTTTTTTACTTGACGTCGTTTCAATGATATGACGCTATGTACCTTACCGTAGTGTTTGAATGATTAAAATCGTTGTTATGAGAATAATCGACAAAAATTTTCAAATAATCGGTAAAAATATTCAAATAATCGAATTCTCAATCGACAAATAATACATTAAAAATTAATTTTTTAATGTATTGTTTGTTTAATTAAATTTTTGTTTTTAAAATCCCTCCATCACATGAATCATGAATAAACAAGTTTATTTTTTTTTTACTTTGTCAACGTAAATTTGTGTAGGCAAAAAAACTTACATACAAGACCGCGCTGAAAAAACCACTACGTCATTTCAATTTCCCGCCATTTCGGGAGCTTACTGTGCGTAATTTTGTGATTTTGTGTTTGCCTTCTTATTTTATGACTTGGCTTTAACTTTTTGAACTGTTTCTTTTATATTCGTTAAAGTATGTGTCACAAAGGATGATTGGGCAAAAGTGGTAGAAAAAACAAAAATATTGATTATGTATGACTTTGAAAGAGACATCAATTTTGACTTCAATATTGAAATTCAAATAGTAATTAATCTAAACAACGACAGCTTAACTAGTTATACTGAAAGTGATTGAATAAATTTATTATCTCTATTATATATCTCTATTATATATCTAGTTTCAATCTAAAATTTTTATAACTGTGCCTCTAGAAATAAACAGTAACAACAAATTCGAAGAAATTGATAAATTTTGTGTTTTAAATTATCCGTTTTTAATTTATTCTGATATTATTCAAACCAAACTGTAAATGATTACCAACTCTAAATAATCGATATCGATTTTTTTAAGAATCTAATATTGTACGTTTCCATTTTTTTGGTTGCCATGCTTGGTTTGGTCAAGTCTGACAGCTGTCAAAATTTATTTCTTAGATTTGGTTGACTATAGGTGGGTTTATATTCACATTTGTTCCCGGTAGGTGGCGCTGTTTTCGAAATGCAAAAATCACCCGTGTGAGTCCAGTCCTTTGAAAAATTCTTAAATTCGAAATAAAAAAAGTTGAGTGTCATTTATCGGAATAAAAACTATCCTAACTCTCAATTTGGAGCAAGGAATATACATATATACAACATATCATTGAAATCAGTTCTGTAGTTTAGGTGCTCTTCTTGCAAAAACAATGTGACACGTAATTTTTATATATAAAGATGATTTAGACATCCGTCATTTTTAAGTATAGTCTATGTTCTCCGTTTCAGCTATACAAATTATTATTAAATATCAGAATATGGACACTTAAACAGTGTAAATCTATATTACTTATATGTAAATAAATATACGTTTGGCAAGTTAAAATTTATATACTTCTATCATCAGCTTATTGGTGAAAGAAAGAAAGAACAAAAATTAATGTATGTTTACCTTCAAGAAATATCCCATTGCAAAATATAATGGACGAGATTGGCTCAGTATAGCTCGTTTCGGTCTCTTCCGGGTTGCTTTGGGTCATATAGTCGATGGAACTCGATAATCCCTCAAGGGCTCACGGCACGAAAGTACGGTTAGCAAAAAAATTATTGACTAATCATTCATTCATTTATAATTGCCACTAAAGTACACAGGCCTCCCATAGAATGCCTCATAAGGGGGGTTAACCATAGTTGCCACGCTGACCGGTGGGTTGGTAACCCCAGTTTTTTTCTAGTTTTTATTAGAAAGACATTACTGCCTATCTCTTGATTTGTTACTCTCTGTCGCCTCTTCGTAAGACTCACACAAGCGACAATGCGGTAGTGGATATTTTAATACTACCACTAACAACGGTTAATTATTTCATAAATATGTAAAATCACATTTAAAAAAAAAAGACTGTAATAATCGCAGAGGTTGTTCTAGCCTTTCGGATAAATGGCGCTTCATCTCACTGTAAATGTTTTACAGTGTGACTGTTAAAGTTATTAATAACTCTACCACTGAGTTCTAGTTTTGTGGTTTTCTTTTTTTGCACTTCTATTGTATTGATTAAAACTACTTTTACGGATTTTATCGCGTTTTATTTATATTAATTTTAATTTTAATACCCGACGTTTCGGGTGCTTTCCAGCACCCATGGTCACGGGGGACTGAGGTGACTGATGTCCCGATGTCAAAGTTAACCCGGAGTACCTTCAGCTTTTTAATTATTGTCTTTGGTCCGATCTACGCAGAATGAACTAACTGTATTTTGAAGTCTTGCAGTGGTATGCTTGGGTTTAGTTTTAATTTTATTAATTATAGGATCCCAAGCAGGTGGTAGTACCCAGCCTCCTTCTCTAATAGAGACCCAGCCTCCTTCTCTAATAGAGAAGGAGGCTGGGTACTACCACCTGCTTGGGATCCTATAATTAATAGTTTTAATCAATGTATAGTGTTCGCGTAAATATAAGAAATCATTACTTCTATTGTATTCACAATTTGTATTCACAAATTGTATTCACAACTTATTTGTGTCCGTAAATGTAGGATTTGTTAGTAATTTGATTACAGCGCCATCTATCGAATCATAGTATAACTGTGAACCATCGACAAAACAAACTCGTTTATTGAATATGACCCTAATCGGGTCAGTCGTTGAGAAATAAAACGGTCATTAACAGGCACAGCAATGAAAATATATCATCTTCATCATTACAAATATAATTTTGAACATAATTTCACCCCTAAAAATGGATTATACGAATAATTATTATTTAAAAAAGATGTTTTTTATTAATTCTGTTAAAAACATTGACTATCGCGCCACAGCGTGGTCTCCAATATCTCTGAATAGAATGGTTTTTATGTAGATTGTATAATAAACATAAAAATAGATTATACAGTAAACTGTGTAGGGGCGGTGTCAGAATAGCCACAAACTGAAAGTAACCAGGAGATTGGCGGCAGCATCTTCCCAGCAACACCAAGAAAATAAAAACTACGGTTCCCAAGCGTGGTAGAGATAGATTTGGCAATTTATGGAGAAGGCCTATGTTCATCATTGGACGTTTAACAGGCTTTAATATTATTGCAAGACTCTGTAACACAATGGCTTACGTTTGGCTGTGTCGTTGTCGGGAAGCGAGTTCGAATTCCGCACGGAAAAAATGCCTGCGCGGTCTATAAATGATTGATTCGGATCTAAGTGTGTGTCTTTATGCATCTTATGTATATAAAACATCCCTACGATACTGTAGAAAACGCTGTAGAGGTAACGTTTTTGAAAAAAGCATAAAATATATTTATTTATAGTCACTTATGCTTTTACTCCTAGTTTAATAGAAAACCTCTGTGCCAACTACTATGAAATTAAAGCCCTATAACATACTGAATCATTATATTTAATATTTTATTTTATTCGTATCGCTCGTACCTGGCGCATTGCTGTTGCAGAGGAAATAATAATTGTGGATATATCGTTTTAAATTTGGAAGAGTTATAATGTTTAATTAGGAATGATAATACAATCATTGAAATTGAATAATATATAACTTTCAAAAAAATTATCGCTAAAATATGCGCGTTACCTAGTGTAAGTTTATTGCACCATGCCTATAACCTTTACGCAAGTGTAAGCAATAAGGTGACTAAGTTTTAACGCAATCTGATAAACGGTAGGTATAGCAGCGCATAAAATACGAACAAACAAACATTAATTTTCATATATTAGATTTACCTGGTAAAGAGTTGGAAATTGAGTTTTTTGAATTTGGAAATGATTGTTTTTAATTAGTTTGAATAGTTTTAGTTCTTCTATATTAGTTTTTATTTTTATTGTGTGTAAAATATTACGAGTAATTGTAAATATTTTAATTAAATAAAATAAAAATTTCTAAACACAAAAAAACTTTAATTAGTATTAAAACGTAACATATGTATTACTGAAAATTTGTTAAACGATTATAAATTGGTGGATTGTTACTTTAATAGAGAAATGTTTCTTTAACGCTTATGTCGTGGCTCCTTAATATTTTCCAAAAACACGTAAAGAACGTAAGAATATTGTGAGCTATATTGAGTAAACTATAAAAATAACTTGTGTCAAGCTCGAGCAGCTCAGTTATCTGTGTTTACAGACTTCCATGTGCTACTTAAGAATATTTTGAGAAGATTGTTGAGGAAGTTTCTCTTAAACTTAGTAAACCGAACTAGTCTGTTGTGATATTATATGGAGACTTGAATATCTTGCATATCTCCTAGAAACTTCTTCTATCAGTATTAAGTGGATTATAATTATAATTATGATCCTACAAGCTTGTTTATTTATTCTTTGAACTAACACATATTGTTGGGGCTAGTGAAACGTGTATAGATTAAATTTTTACAGATGTTAACCCCTTGCATAAATTCATAATTAGATTCAGTTTACTGTGGATAGTTAGGTCTCATTTACCTTTCATGCACAAAAAAGAAAAAATAAGAAATTTGTTTTTGTTTATTATTAACATGGCTTGAAGAGGTTTAGAATTAACATAGTAAGATTATCATTACTTCCACATAACAATAATACTGATTATTTGTATGGGGTTTTATTTAAAATTGTATAATTATCGATAAAATGTAATTACACCAATTGGATAAATTCTTTATATATTTTTTGCAGTATAGAATGATAAACGAGCACACAGTCACCGTGGTAAGTGGATACAGTAGCCTATTTATCCTCAAATAAGATTCAAAATGCAGATGCGTTGTCACCCCTGAGGACTAAGATGGAGTGCTTCATTTCTAGTAAAAAGGGTCACCGGTTCTCTACTGTCACCATACGAAACAGCATCATTTAAGCTGCTATTTCACGCTGGTATTCTGTGAGAGCCGTAATATAGCTGCAGCGTGGGTCTATCACTAAAAATGTTGGGATGTTGGGAAAAATTAACACACAAACAACACAGCACTACCAGCAGCATACCATGGCTATGTCGCCTCAAACTTGAGATATGGCGTTATATTTTGGGACAATGCACCCAATATTCGCGATGTGTTAATTGCGCAGGAAAAATGTCTGCGTGCGCCACATTTTCAAAAATTAAAAATTCTCACATTTCCCTTATTATATTTTTTTTTTGAAACAAACATTTTTGTGACACCAAAAATGACGGCTCCGTGCCGCAGCGGCTTAGCTATATTTATGAAACAAGCATTTTCGTGAAACGTAATATTAACTAAAAATGACGGCTCCGTGCCGCAGCGGCTTAGCTATATTTATGAAACAAGCATATACTTGAAACGTAATATAAACTAAAAATGACGGCTCCGTGCCGCAGCGGCTTAGCTATATTTATGAAACAAGCATTTTCGTGAAACGTAATATTAACTATATAAATGACGGCTCCGTGCCGCAGCGGCTTAGCTATATTTATGAAACAAGCATTTTCTTGAAACGTAATATTAACTAAAAATGACGGCTCCGTGCCGCAGCGGCTTAGCTATATTTATGAAACAAGCATTTTCTTGAAACGTAATATTAACTAAAAATGACGGCTTCGTGCCGCAGTTCCTTAGCATTGAATGAATGGGCAGCTACGCTGGGGGCCGCGGGTTCGAATCCCGTACGAAACAAGTATTTGTATGGCTTACAAATAATTGTTCCTGGTCTAGATATTTGTCCTTGTGCAATTTTTGTTTGTAAACTGCCTCCACGATACAGGAGAAAATCCTAGTGTCGGGAAAAACGTCACGTAACGTTTAAAATAAAACTTGTATAAATTAGTTTAAAGTTAACGTCGCTTCAATATTGCAATGGCTACTTCAAGGTAAGTATATATTTTTTTATACAGCATATCATTTCTGCGTGGTAGAGCCATGCTGCAGTTATATTAGTAGTATAGTTGTAGCACGAATGGGTCGGCTCGACCGGGGAAGGACCACGCTCTCACAGAATACCAGCGTGAAATAGTAGCTTAATGCTGCTGTGTTTCGTATGGTGAGTGTAGAGAACCGGAGACCCTTTTTACTGGAAATGAGGCATTCCATCTCAGTTCTCGCGGGTGACAACGTATCTGCATTTTGATTTGTAATGGAACATAGATGTAGATGTCTATGGGCCGCAGCAACCACTTACCATCAGGTGGACTGTGTGCTCGTTTGTCACCCTATTCTATAAAAAAAAAACAAATGTATTTACATATATATCATATTTGATCCCGTAGGTCACTCAATGTAAAAACAATTGAACTAATTTTAGGTTATTTTATTTG
Source organism: Parnassius apollo (assembly GCA_907164705.1). Classification (NCBI taxonomy): domain Eukaryota; kingdom Metazoa; phylum Arthropoda; class Insecta; order Lepidoptera; family Papilionidae; genus Parnassius; species Parnassius apollo. Next base: position 9,556,629 of record CAJQZP010001427.1, on the reverse strand, counting down.
TAATTTTTTCAAATCATTTTCATGTTCCGTAAAAGACACAGTAGGAAAATGAACTACTATTATTGAGGTCACTTGTCTTGATTACAGGAAGTTTGGAAAGCAACTTTCTCTAAATGAGATTATTGACGAATTGGCGCAAAATGATGATGATGACATCCCAGAATCTGTTACAATAATGCCACCGGAAATTGTAATGCTGAGGTAACGGATGAAGACTCTGGAGATGAAGACTTGGTGTCACTTCAAAACTTGCCAGGATCTCAACTAAGGGCTGCTGCTGAATTCCAGTATGGCAACAGCTGTGATGATTGGGAGAGTGATGATGATCTATCATTAGCCGAAGTAAACAAAAGGCGACGTCTAAATTTTGAAAATGAATGGGGGTTGGGGGGGCTAGCGGGGTGTACGGGGGCGTCGGTTGCTTTTTCCCATTTTTTTTTATTTATTTTTTAAATTAAACTATTTTTTTTTTTTTATTTTTTTTTTTTTTATTTAAAAAAAAAAAAAAAAAAAAAAATATAAAAAAAACAAAAAAAAAAAAAAAGAAAAGGGGGGGGGGGGGTTGGGGGGAAGTGGGTCCGGGCCTTTTTTTTGTTTTTTTGCAAACGCACCATGTGCTTTCACATCCCAAGCCTCGCTTCTTCAAGGACAAATATATGATCCGGTTTCACCTGCTGTACCAGTACATTCTACTTCAACAAATGTTCCAACTATGATCAACTTCAAAAATACTAAATATACTTGGAGTTCAAGAGATATTCAGCTAACGCACAGCGATTGGCATAACCCACAGCGGCCTGACCAGTATGGTGATAAAAATCCCATTGATTACTTTGATTGCATGTTTGACGACGTGGTTTTGAATATTCTTGTGGAATTTACTAACTTATATGCTACAAAGAAGAATAAAGAAGGTAACGTGACAGCAACAGAGATGAAATGTTTTTCGGGAATACTGTTGTATAGTGGATACGTGGTTGTTCCTAGACGAAGTATGTACTGGGAAAATGCTCCAGTCTGCAGTGTACCATTTGTCTAATCAGCTATGGCAAGGGATAGGTTTAATTTTATAGTATCCCATTTACATTGTTGCAACAACTCGCAACTCAATGAGAGAGACAAATTTGCGAAAAAAGTTAAAACCTCTCTTTGATGTGCTAAACTCGAATTTTTTGAAGCATGCTCCTTTACAAGAGTGTCATAGTATCGATGAATCTTGGTCCCATATTACGGTGGGCATCCGTGTAAACAGTTTATAAGAGGCAAACCCATTAGATGGGGCTATAAGTTCTGGGTTGGAGCAACGCGTCTGGGCTACGTTTAATGGTTTCAACCGCATCAAGGACAACAAGGATGCACCGATACAAAATACAAAAGTCTCGGATTGGGTGCCAGTGTTGTATTGCAGTACGCTGATGAGCTTCGTAAGATAAATGCAGAAGATCCATTCCATCTGTTCTTCGACAACTTTTTTTACATCTATCCCACTTATAGATGACCTTCGGACGCGCGGTCTGAAAGCTACAGGCACCGTAAGAGAGAATAGAGTGTCAAAATGCCCATTGCCCACTAACAATGAACTCAAAAAAACTAACCGTGGGACGTACAAATACAAATCTACAAGAGCTGAAGAAATTGTCGTCTGTAAGTGGAATGATAATAGTGTAGTTACCGTGGCTTCCAATGCTATAAAAGTATTACCCGTCAACAAAGTCAAAAGATTTTCTCAGCAACAAAAAAAATATGTGCAAGTGGATCAACCTGCAGTTGTGAAGGCATATAACGAAAATATGGGAGGTGTTGATCGTTCTGATCAAAATATTAGCCTTTACAGGACAAGTATTCGTGGTAAGAAATGGTATTTCCCACTTATCACTCATTGCCTTGATATGGCTACACATAATGCTTGGGAATTATACAAGGAAAATGGAGGAGTTTGGGCTCATCTGAAATTTCGCAGAAATATTGCTGTAAGTCTCATTGAAAACAATAAGAAGATTGACGGTCACAAAGGTGGACGGCCATCACAATCTTTATCTGGGGTGTTGCAGTACAACCACCATGGCCATTTAGTAAGGTATAGAGAAGACCGTTTGAGATGCGTCTTCTGTCACAAAAGTGCAAACTTTTATTGTGTCAAATGCAATGCTACACTACACCCAAAAACATGCTTTGAAGCTTATCATACAACCTAGTTATTTTGTTTTATAGTTATTTTGTTCAATTTTAAGTTTAATTGTTTTATAAAAATAATTATAATAAAGTTATATTATATAAATGAAACAGTGAGATATCATTATTATAAATTTTTGCCTTTGCAAAATAACTCCCTTTTCTAATGATTGGTAGTAGTAGATTCTCCTACTGTGTCATTTACGACACACCATTTTCCGGCTTTCCCGGGATAGTGAGATTTTTTTAAACATTTTTTTGAGATTACTTGTAGCCTAATTGCATATCATATGAAATTTTATTTCAATGCTATGAAAAAAGTTTGCTCAGGAGTAAGTGGGTTAACAAAACTTTATTTATCAATGGCTCCAAAATTATATAACAAATACTTGAGTGGGTAAGAGATTGTGACAACAATAACATTCATAAACGTAAACTTCTTAATCTACTTGCTGACATAGTATACTATTCCATAGATGCCTTAATGAAAAACTTTGATATTGGAACATATCCCTTAATCGATAAATGATGACATTGAATTTATATGTTTAAATGTTTTATTATTGAACTGTATTGACTACATATCTATTATGACATGTGCCAAATAATACCAGATCATAATATGGGAAAATTGCCGATAATAATATGTAGATTATACCTATACCTTTAAGTTTTTTCTCGTAATATTTTAAATAATGTAACCCATGAGCTATAACGTTTTAGAACCAAAGGAACGGAAAAAAATTAACGAATTTTGCAGTTAATAATTTTATATTTTTTATGTCTACTGGCGAGACATAGAGAACCTACCTTATATTTTATTATGCAAATATCAAAATCTGTAAATTAATCTATGTTCACAAAATAAACAGATTTGATTTGATAATCGGTCTCGTAAAAGTGGCGACAAAGTTATTGGTGTGGTTCGTTGCAAGTACCATAATTAAGTAATTATTAAGTGTTGCAAGTACTTAAGTGCTGAAAATAATAGCACCGATAACCTTTTTGACATTTAATGACATTAAAAATCCAGCATTAATTTTTTTTTTAAAAAGTAAAGTGTATACGCAAGAAAAAAATCTTTAAATAGGTCATGCCTTTTATTTAGACTTATAAAAGGATAAAACTCTTTGAAACGCAGTATGACATCCCACCAAAAACATAAATGTAAATTAGAAGTCAAATTCAGTACAAACGACGTTAGGGGTCGCCAAGTTCAAAGCGGTTTTAGGAACGTTGTTCATTTAAGCAACCGCCCGTATTGTTATAAGAACAGGTTGGGAGACGTAGGAGACAAGTGTAATACAGACCTATTTCACTGGCGACTGCGATAGCTAAAGTATTTAACAGTGTGCTCGACTCTCGCCTCAATGAATACCTAAAGTTACATGGCTCACAGTTTGGTTTTCGCGCGATACTATCCACTGATAGTGCTATTTTTTCATTAAAGCACACTGTCAAATATTACACTAACAGGAACTATTACACTGGCACATGTGTATGCTTGTTTCCTAGACCTTTCAAAAGGTTGAAATCTCAACTCTTTTTTTGAGCCGATAAACCCTAACATCCTTTTTACTGAACTATATCGAACTCTTTTCACATTTATTTTTGGTGGGATCTTACTCTTTCACCATCACAATATAAGACACGTCACATCACAACACATCACCTTCAAGAAACGAGCTTACTTCTTTTTAAAACGCCTTCAACGATACGTGCGTTGACAGCCCTGGTGTTGCAGTTGTTCAAGGTCGGTAGTCGACATTTACGGACATGCTCGTTTTCCTCCCTTCTACAAAAAGAAATAATTTTAGATGGGTATAGCATTTGGCTGTGGTAGCTCAGATGGTTAGTGCTCGCTGTAAATTTACACAGTACGCGAGCATCCTGGGTTGGATACCCGCCGGCATTAATGAAATTGTTAATTGTAATTTTAAGTGCTGATTTAACGGTAAAGGAAAACATCGTGATGAAACCTGCAGGTCTGATGAATAAGAAAAAATTATATTTCGAAGACATGTGAAGTTCGACAATACGCATGGGGGCAGCGCGGCGGACAATTCCTTGCCCTAAAACCTTCTCAGAAATGTTATACTGTAACTTTAACTTTAATTTTTTATAGAATTTGGCCAATGCATCAAAATTTAGCTACAGTTTGGTAAATAATAATAATAGTAAATCCGTTATTGCAGGCGAAATGAATCATAATTTGTTGTTGATACAGAGAAAAAGTCTAAAAATATAATATGATAGTAAAAGTAGGTAATTAATAAAATTAACATTATTATTAAATCTTCAGTAGTCTCTTAATGTCAGATAAATTGTCGATCTTATAATATATAATCAGATCCTAAGACATTTAACGGAACTAATGTGCGGACCGTACCAGTGCTCGGAGTCCTACCGTTAGCACGTTATTTACCGTTTTCGCAAACTTAATGCGTAAAACAAAGAAGTATTGTTTAATCTGACACAATCTCGCTCTCGTGTCCCAGAGGAGTACCATTATTTCGGAGAGCTCTTAAAAGTAATTTGCTTATAGACGAAATTAGTGCGTCGGGAAAATGGAAACATAATAAAGTTTAACTGCCAAAATTTCGTTTGTTTAAATAGGTCGAGGTGTTATTAAGGTTATGTTGAGAATTTAGAGAGACTTTCAACCGTTTAGTGGCATTAGAATATATACTTGGTAGAGCCTTGCTGTAGCTATATTATAGTTGTAGCACGAATGGGTCGGCTCGACCGGTGAAGGACCACGCTCTCGCAGAATACCAGCGTGAAATAGCAGCATAATGCTGTGTTTCGAATGGTGAGTGTAGTGAATCGGAGACTCTTTTTTACTGAAAACGAGGCATTTCATCTTAGTCCTCAAGGGTGACGACGCATTCGTATATTGATTCGTATTCGAGGATAGATGTAGATGTCTATAGGCCACAGCATCCACCTACTATCTGAACAGTGTGCTCGCTTGTCAGTCTTATTTTATTTAACAAAAATTCTACTACCACATATTATCCCGTGGGTGTCGTTAGAAGCGAGAGAGAGAAATTGAAACAGGAGATGAGTAGACTGTGGTTGCCACCTCGTCTGCCGAACATGGTTACTATGGCAACAATTTCAACCCTGAGGCAATATGGGGAGGCTGGTGTTCAACGGTGGATTTTTATAAGCTATAATAATAACTGTAACGGTTGAGAGTTTTACTGATTTCAAACACCAAAGTATCGCTCGAGGAAAATAATGTAGGTTAGATTTTAACGTATTTTTTGACTTCAAAACTTGATTTGACTTAGAACATAATTAATAGATAATACACTACCTTATCATTACATAAGTTTTGTCAAATGTGAGAGAGGGAGCCAGGATATGGGGGCTAGTATTTTCTTGAGAACAGAACAAAACACTATGGAACTGTGTTTGCTAACCAACTTGTCAAGGGTGGCCACTATGGCGATATTGTGGCCGTAGAAGGTAAAGGGGAGATGTCCCGCCGGGCAAGGTGTTCTGCTCGGGGAGCGGCCAACACTCCGTGTGATAGTTCGGAGATATTCTATATATAATGTTTATGATTCGGAATTTTGATAGCGTGATTTTTAGGCTTCGTTGTGTTTCGCTTGGGGCGCGACGACAGCGCCGATACATCACCTCCCTGCACAGACCGGAGGTCGATAGTGCAGCCTCGTTGCCGACGAATGTGCAAGTGCCAGGAGATTGCCTTGTAGTCTGCGGTGAGTCGAGACGAAGGCAAGTAATCTGCGAAAGTGTCGTGAAGCAGAGGCGAGCAGTAAGGCTCAGAGCCGTGCCGAACACTGTATAGCGCAGAGAGTAGCTTGAAGGAACAGAAAGCATTATTATTCCAGTCTGCGATGAACCTTGTGAAGCTAGATGGCTTGCAAGATATGAAGACTGCCGACGATATCTGCTCGGGAGCGAATGGGTGGGGTATTCTATGACGATGATGAAGCTTGAAGTTTCCGAAGGTTGTTGGTTGCGAGTTCAGATCACGTCGGGGTCACCACTGTGGCCGTAGAAGGAAAAGGGGAGATCTCACGCCGGGCAAGGTGTTCTGCCCAGGGAGCGGCCAACACTCCGTGTGATAGTTCGGAGATATTCTATATATAATGTTTATGATTCGGAATTTTGATAGCGTGATTTTTAGGCTTCGTTGTGTTTCGCTTGGGGCGCGACGACAGCGCCGCTACAATATTTTACTAAAAAAGAAAAAGAGAGCTAGAAAATAAGATCTCTTATCTTATATTACCCTGTGGGTGTCGTAAAAAGCGACTAAGCCAGGAGAAGGGCAGCAGCATCTGATAGCAATTTAAAATGATACAAAACCGCGGTTGCCAGCCAGCGAGCCACTAGTGGTAATTACGGCGTATACCCCTCCTTTGAATATCTTTAGTATTGGTTTATATTTGGTAGTGGATTTTTAGTGCAACTCTTTTTGCCAAAGAGTCAGTCTGGATAGGTATAACCTTAATAACCAAATAATTTGTACTGCTTTAAATGACATGGAGAGCCACTGTAATAGTTGTTGCTCAAAAAGATTTTTTGCTTAGAAATCCTTTTGAGTAGATCCTATCATAATTATTTCTGCCGTCAAGGAGTAGTGCGTGTAGTATCCTGCTGAGTCTGGGTCTGAAGGTTAAAGAGACCTCACTTTGTTATAATTGTTTAACTGTAAAAATGATGGCAAATGTTACTGAAGTGGAGAACATACAGAAGGAGATTGAAGAATGCTTGACCCGTAAGATGATAGAATTTGAAAGCAGATTAAAAGCTGCGTCTACACCGACTAGTTCCACTCTTATTCAATTACGTGATGAGTTTTACGCATTTAAGGAGGTGGTAGGGTCAATGTTTAATCTTTGCCGACAGTAGGTACGTGCTTGTTTACAGTCTTTTAACTACATTTTTTTATATTATTAGTATGATTGAAGGTTGTGAGACATTTCATCTCTCTTAAGAGATGACATCTATAAGACTTCTTTGATTGAGTTAAATGACAGTAGCCTGGTTAAATGGCAAGGTGCCGACCATGAACTCTAAAGGTCGTGGGTGCGAATCCACCATTCGACTACTAAACTAAACGATTCTTAACACAAGTATTTTAAGCGTATCAGGAGCGAGCTTTATACGTGGTAGAGCCATGCTGCAGTTATATTAGTAGTATAGTTGTAGCACGAATGGGTCGGCTCGACCGGGGAAGGACCACGCTCTCACAGAATACCAGTATATAGTAACTTAATGCTGCTATGTTTCGTATTCGTGGGTGTAGAGAACCCGAGACCCTTTTTACTGGAAACAGAACATTCCATCTTAGTCCTCTCTGTATTTTGATTCGTAATCGAGGATAAATGTAGATGTCTATGGGCCACAGCAAACACTTACCATCAGGTGGACTGTGTTCTGGTTAGTCGCCCTATCCTATAAAAAAAACAATTTAAGGGAAAATTAGTAATGTGAACATCGTTTTTAGTATTTTTTTAAATAATTGGTTGAAAGGGTCCATGGCCTGAATTATTCTCTTACCAACGATCGAAGACGATCACACAGTCTGCCCGAAGGTAAGTGGATGCTGTGGCCCATACACATCTATATTTATCCTCGATTAAGAATCAAAATGCAGATGTGTTATCACCCGTGAGGACTAAGATGGAATTTTCCGTTTCCAGTAAAAAGGGTCTCCGGTTCTCTACACCCACTATACGAAACATAGCAGCATTAATTTACTATATTACGCTGGTATTCTGTGAGAGCGTGGTCCTTCCCCTGTCGAGCCGACCCATTCATGCTACAACTATACTACTAATATAACTGCAGCATGGCTCTACCACGTATAAAGCTCGCTCGCGTGGACTAAGATGGAATGCCTCGTTCGCAGTAAAAGAGGGTCTCTGGTTCTCTACACTCACCATACGAAATACAGCAGCATTAAGCTTTTACGTATTTTGTGAGAGCGTGGTCCTTCCTCGGTACAGCCGACCCATTCGTGCTATAACCATAATATAGCTGCAGCGTGGCTCTACCACGTATGAAAACCTCTCGCTGCTCAATTGAATTTAAAAAAAAGTTTAATGAGTTGTAGTGTCTGTGTACTGTTTGACCCTAGGTCTGATTCAATCAGGGCTCACGTTTGTTCAAGCACAGTAAATGCATATGCACACAGTTTTGAAAAATAGTAAATAGGTAGTTAGGGAAGTTAAGAATTCCAAACCATTCCTGTGCGTGCCAGAAACCACGGGACAAAACGTGTATAGATTGTCTAACAGTTTTTAATGCCTATTTGGTATATCAGTCGTAGCCGCGACTGCTGGTCATGTCGAATCGAATACAGGTCAGACGAAAATCAGTTATTGGGTTTTCTGTCAAGAAATACTCAGTAGTAGCCAGGAGTCAGGAAGTAGTCGGTGTTTCACCCTCGTGCTGTGGAAAGCTCGTAGTCTTTAGTGCTGCTGCGCATGATCTCTCTCCGGTTGTGACGGATAACGGACTATGAGCGTGAGGGAAATTGAGAGTGCACCTGTGTTTGGGCATACACTTGGGCGCTGTAATGTTGATCTGCGCAGATGGCTAGTCTTTGTCGAAACTGCCCGCCGCGATCAAAAGTCCGTCTGGAGGACATTGTAATTATTATCAATTTTATCATGTCAAATATAGTGGAGTAGCTAAAATCTACTAAAACACAGTAGAAAAGGCGCGCAGATTATGATTTCATGATGTTTAATATGGCAAATGTGACATAATCGACCAAAATATTTGGTGATTTGATGGTGAAGTCCCTGAATTGGCAAAAGGGGGAATGAGCAATTACAGTGAAGAAAATGTTAATGTGGGATGTGCCATTTTGAATCTGAGTTTGATAGAATGGGAGGTGGATTTTAAATTATAGTCCAATATCCTCTATGCGTCCAAAGCTCCTAGAACGCAAGGAGGATATTCGAACATTCGTGGAGTCATTCTATTTCAGTAAAAATGTAAAAAGGCAATTAGGAACTATAGTGCAAATCTGCACGTGTGTTGATAATATGAAGAATAACCTCATAAAATTTGATCACAACGTAATGAGAAAGAACTGGTTTGGTTCACCACATTACTTAAATATACACCAGTTACTCATATTTGGACAAAAATATTTTGTAATAGAATTATATTTGTCTATAGCTACATATAAATTTGTATTTACCAAAATTTTCGTTCGAACTCATTCGCTAAGTCATTAAGGAGTCATAACAGCGAGGCGCTGGATGCAGCGGGGGTAGGACGCGTGCGGGGGAAGGGTGCAGCCCACTCGGCTGTTGCCAAAAATCTAGTCAAACTGGCTTCGGCGACGCATGCATGCGTGAACAGGGATACTATAGAATCGTTTGTAGTTGGAAAAATTTCAGCTAAGTAAGCTTTTGAGCTCTTAAGCTAGAATTTTTTAATCTTTTTATGCACAAGTTAGGTGACATAGCTCACAGTTTACCTGATGAATGCTCACGTCAATCCTCAAACAAGTTTCTAAATGCGTTTGTATTATCATCAATGGGGGCTTAGGTGAAATGTTACACTATTCATAAAATAGGTGTCCAGGTCTCGCTCGGTTGCTACTCATCCGCTTTTCAAGCGTGGCTGTTACACCAAGGCCTTCTTCCTATGGTAGAGGAACTGACTCAATGGAATACTGCTTACGGGTTTAATAATAATTTAGTTTTTATTGTCTCCCCCATGATCAGTACTATACAATAAAATAAGTAATAGTAAACTTATACAATAACAGCCATAAATACTAACTAAGATCTAGATGGGAGACTGGTGCCCAAACATGGTTGTCCTGTGCTATATCACCAGGCCCTCAACAGAAGTGATATTGCTGTAAAACTCGTAATAAAATTTACAACTACTTGTAATAAAAGTACATTAAAATAGATTTTTTCTGTTTAGAGAAACTGTTTAAAAAATTATTAAAAGATATTAGGTGTACATGAAAAGAAAAACATGTTTTATTACATAGTAAAGGTAGGTAAGTGTATTAAGTGATATTAATGTGTCGGTTGTGTAAGTGTGTAATATATATTTAAACAATACGGTCAAATAGTTTTCCTGTCTGTTCGTAGTCTAATGATTTAAGCTAGTTAAGAATATTTCTGTCTCTCTCTTATTTAACGGATATATATTAAATAGTTTGTTAGCAAGATTATGTAGGACTGGACCCCTGTATTTGAAAAATATTCGAGCAAATAATAAATTAGTAACCGGTATTGTGCACACATGATGCGGAAGTCTTTTGATTAATATAGGATTGGATTTATTATATTACGTTTTTGAGTGATTTAATAATATTGTCACAAGAATATAGAGTTGATTAGATGAGAAGTATACATATGGGTATAATGGAGCGAAATCGCTGGTGTCTATATCTGGCGATACCACAGCGTAGTTGTGCATGGTTGAATACTTCCGAAATGGCGGTGGGCATGGAGTTGTGAATTTTATCACAACGCGCAGTGGTATAAGTTGGCGGCTATAAATATAAATAATATTTTCACATAGTTAAATAATTTCCATGCTCGTTTCCCACTCTAATTTCTATAAGCTAGTTAAAAGTAGGTTAGAACTAAGAACATGAAAATTCCTCTTTGAGATTTATTACAAATCAAAGCTTATTGACTAAATTGGCAATATAGTGAGGATAGGCCAAATTAAAAGTATCCTCAACAAACGAGCTTTTACACGTAAATAAATGGGTGTCAAAGAAACCAGAGAGTGTTAAGGATCGTGCCAAATGGAAGTCCGTAACCCTTACCTACCCCCATATTCGACAGCGGTGAGTTTATTGATTTTTTTTAATAGAAAAAGGGTGTCAAATGAGCACCTAGTCTACAAGATAGTAAGTAGATACTGTGTAAACATCTACATTTATCTTCCATTACAATTAAAAATGCTGATGCGTTGTCATCCTTGAGGACTGAAATAGATATGCCTCGTATCCAGTAAAACGGTCTCTACCCTCACCATACGACACACAACAGCACTGAGCTGCTATTTTACGCTGGTTTTCTGAGAGCGTGCTTTTTCGGTCGAGCCGACCCATTCGTGCTCCAACCATAATATAGCTTCAGCGTGGCTCTACCACGTTTCAAAATAAATGTATGTACTTGAAAGATTTAGTACTAAATCAAATTGTTTTCATAATTTTATTTTTTAATTGTAACGAATAACAAAGCATTCCCTCTTGGTCCTCATGAGAGACATTAAAAATCAAAATGCATCTGCATTTTGACTTTTAATGTTAATCGGTGATAACATAATATGATGTCTATGGTCCAATGTATTTATCTACCATCACGTGAAATGTTAGCCCGTTTGAAACCGTAAGAATAGGTCGTCAAGTATTTAATTTTGAAAGACTTAGATATAATATTAGAAAGGCTCAATGGTTTCCACTGTCCGGTCGTTAGATAGTGGTACAGCAAGAGTAGGTGCATCTAAAAAGTGCAACTCGATTGCAAGAGGCTGCGCGAGGCGGTAAAAAAGATGGCCGAAATCTTTGCGGGCGTCGACCGGCCATCGACCCCATTCAGGCTAACTTAGACCTAACTGCCATCTAGGTTTTTGAAGGTGACTTTAACTTACAACTAAGCGCTAATTGCAGTTCCTTGACACCGGATTGATTAATATTACATCTTGAAACATATTTTATAAAGGAAACAAAAATTTCGTTAAAATTAATTTAATTTGACATTATAATTATTTTTATTTTTAACTGATGATATATATTTAACCTATGAGATTTGCTTCAAAAACCACATATTTGAAATAATGTTAAGTAAATGTGTGAAATCATATATACTGTTAAACTTACTTAAATTCAAGAAATTAGTGCTCGAATTATAATTTAAAAAACATGATTAAAAATTGAGAGTCGGGGGTTCGAATCCGACAATCGATTACTGTCGTAAGCCATTCCTAAAACAAGCGTTTTCAGCTAACTTTGAGTGTTGAATACTAGTAATGTTTAGTATTCTTTTTTTTTTAGGAGAAAACTAGTTTGATCTCTGTCGGTACCAGTGAAAATGGTAATTACCAAATTTAAGTGCTGATTTACTACGTGCCAGCGTTTTTTTTATATAAAACCGAAGCGACATACAAACTCATATTTCATTTGGTTGTAAGTAGTTACCGTAGTCCACAGAAACCTATTTTCGTTTTCAAACAAAGAAGGACTAAGATGGAATGCCTCATAGTCTGCCTACATATTCCCTTCTGACACTACAGTTCAAGCACTGGTATTTGGCGATAGAAATAAGTAAGATAGTAAGTAGATAGTAATTAGAAGTAGGACAGACTTCTAGGCAGAAAACGAGTCCTATTCCTAGTTCTACCATTTAGAAAATACTTAAAGGGAACATCGCGAGGAGATCTGCATGTCTGAGGGAACTTAATTTAAAACGTTGTCCTTTCACATACGAGATGGTTCTGTTCCTAGCAATGGGACGTTAGTATATGTCGGGAGGCTATAAATCTACTTTTTTTAACCGAGTTTCAGTTACATTCGATGCGTATATTTTTTATATGTTTACCGATATATCTCTTTGTTAATCTATCAAAATAAAACAAAAAAAATTTCAACCTATGCCCGTTACAGACTTTGAAACCATTCAACCGATTTTTATGAAATTTTTTGCGTGTATTTGAATGGAACCCTAGACGGTTTATATACACATCTGGACCCGGTAGGCAGAAATCACCATAACGCAATTGTACCATAATATGAATGTTCTCTCATAAGGGTGGATTAATAGATTTTCTAGTCGTTTAAGTGAACTTGTGATCAGGGCCTGATTTAACTACGGGTTCACTAAGCTGGAGTCTAGTCATGGTTCGAGGGGGAACTGAGCTTGCCTTTGCAAGCACCACTTATGTGTAGAATAAAATTTGTTATAATCAATAAATAATATATTATGTGCCGCGAGTATTTTACTTGTTGATCTTTCTTCATTTTTGGTACAAAAAAATTCATTAATTGCAAAATTAAGACTTAGAATTATTTGGTACCTTTCATCTTTCTTTAACTGACTAGACGTGATTCTAAGATTTTAAACCGCTCAAGCTCTCTTTTCAACCTCCAATTTTACTAAGGTATTTTGCGAAGGCTGTCTAAGGGAACTTTTGTCAACCATTTGTTCCATGTTTGCACAGGGAGAAAGAGTCACTGGCCCATGCTGCAAAGGATAAAGTGAATCTTTCAGGTTCTCTTTTTGAGTCCAAGTCGACTTTTGATAACGAGAGGTACACAACGCTGACCATCCAGCGGTGTGATTGCTCCATGCTAGATCACTCTTCTCCTTGGGCGTCAACAAGTCAAGTGGGTCTGATGGAGTCCCTAGTATTGTACTGAAGGCTCTAGAGTTAGCACCGGTACTAACGTGTCTTTTCCGGTACCTACTCGTACTCTCCATGCGTAATTCTGAACTTATGAAAGACAGCTTTAGTGCACCCGATCCCTAAAAAGGCGACCGCTCTGACCCGTCCAACTACGGGCATACCGTCAGTGTGAACGCTAATCAGCTGGTTCTAGTTCTAATCTTCTAATTTACTTGACTGATAAGCGAAAGCAGTAGAGTTCGAGAGGGAGGCCTTGGTCGTTACTTTGGTCATGGCAAACTAATTCGATGTGCTTTCGTACAAAGTGTTTTTTAAGAACTTCCTTCCTACGGACTTTCCAAGAAATTGTGGAATTGGATCGTCGATTTTTTTGCTGATCGGAGCATCAACGTTGTAGCAGACAGTACATACAGTGCATACGAGTATATTAATGATAGTGTTCCACAAGGCTAAGTGCTATCACCTACACTGTTTCTTCTGTATATCAATTATGTATTGTTGTTACTGGTTATAACTCTGGTGATGCTTTTTACACCGGTCGTGCTACCGTATTTCTAGGGAACACGTCATCGCGTATTGGAACAAACTTGTATCTGATGTCAAGTTTTTAATAAGCAAAATCTCGGTTTGGAGACGAATTTAGTCTAGTTGATATTTCAGAAGATATAGGTTTGCGCGTTTAGCACTAAAAGAATCCCTTTGTCGTATTTTGTCAATTGAGGAGCATTACCCATGCTGCCTCAGCCAGCATCGGTTTTCTCGATATCGAAAAATTGATGTACTTGAAAGGGAAGGCTAAATTAGCCTCTAAATATCTTCTCATGGCTCAAGTTCGCCCTTACATAGAGTACTGTTCTCATCTCTGGACCCGGGCACCCCAGTGCCAGCTTCTTCCACTTGATCACATCCAGTGAAGAGTGTCATCGAGTTAGAAAACTTCAAGAAACGAGCGTACCCCTTTTAAACACACCTGCCATTTCTCTGGAATTGCAGTTGTTCATGGGCGACACGTATTACCAGGAAAGTTTGATTTCGTGTGGGTGAAACTGCGGGGTGGAAAACTAGTAAAATATAAAAATCTAGTAAATATATTCGTGGACTGGGCAGGCACAGACAGAACATGCCGGTGAGGGCGCATATTTATAGTTATCCGAGGGCTGTCCGAGCTTCAAATCAGGCATTGCTTGTGATATTCCTAATTTATTCAAAAAGGTTAAATATTGAAAATTTTTTAAAGCAGTAAAATAAGAATTTAAAAATCAAAAAACAAAAGTTACTTCACATAATAGCTGCTGAAGTCGGATATTTAATTCTTCAATACGGTATATCTTTTATTTCCGCTATTCTATTTTCTTTAAAGTAGCCCGAGGCATACCAGAGATAATGCCTCGGGCATTAAGTCCGCCTATATACATTTCAGTGTACATGAAGTTAAATAAATAAATAAATATCTAAATCTGACTTCAGAAGCCATTGAAATGATTATTTTTGTTTCTGTTAGTCTCTTTAACTTTTTTTAAACTTTAAATATTATGAATTCTAAAGCCATAATAGTATTAAGAAATGTAATTGCAAATCACGTATCATCGCTTTAAGAACTCTTTACACGTTTTCTTTTATATTAAAATAACTCATTACGCGTCCGTCAGAACGTCTACACCTGGACACGCTGCGTTAGCTATCAAAAATCGAAATACCAAAGTTTTTTAAAACCTTTTTTGCAACTTTCAGTAATACTTCCTTCATTAATATAGATTTGAGTTTTATTAGTACTAACGTACAGCTCATAATGCCTTAACAATTAAATATTTTAAGTGTGTTATTTAAAAATGCAATGAATTCTTATGATGTGAAAAGGTAGACCGATTTTATGAGACCTGACTGCCCACCTATACGGTAATATTGTTAACAGTAAGAGAAATAGATGTCATTTTAGAGTCCAACATAGTTTGGTTATTAGTACTGTTGCAAGTAGCAGTCAGACAGCGAAAGAGGATTTTGATTACTAAACAAGATAATTATTACAGCCAGCGTTAATAAATAAATTTGTTTTTAATTTATATGATGCTTTCTAATACTACATACTTCTATTTGGCACGATCCCTACACACTTCTCTAGCTTATTTCACTTCCATATAGCTAGGCATACATGATTGACAATTAAAATTCTCTTAATTTGGCCCGTCTTCAATATATCGGCAATTTTGTCGATAAAGTTCCGTGGCGGCATTGTTATTGCGTCACAAGCAAAACACACCGATTATGCAGCATAAAATAGATAAAATAGTGGATTAATAACACTTTTCTTCTTGACATACATATTTAATATATTTTCATTATTTTTGACGTGCTGGGTTTTAGAACTCGGGTTTGTTGCGTACTTGAAAATATAAAAGCAAGCTTGCGACGCCTCGTATAACAATTTTGAGAGGATCACTCTCGAGCGCTCGATTCGAAGCGCGTTACTATTAGCCACCAGCTGACCGGTCCGTTTTTGATTGTCTGTCTACTCGTCATCTATCTGCCAAATGGCTGAGCTGATTGTGATTAAGCTTTACGAATAGATAGGGAGCAATGCCAGGAAGAATCAAGGCTATATTTTACCCGAAAAACTTGGAGATTTTTTTCATAAACGAAAATTTTATAAAATAAGTAGTCTCTAAAACTAAATAAAATCACTTTAATATAAACCGTTTCCAGGCGAAGCCGACGCGGATCGCTAGTCAACTAAAAAAATATATGTTTTATTGTCACGTTATCAAAAATCCACCTAAGAAAGGGATGCGATTAAATGGAATAAAATAAGTTGGTAATTATGAAGTTCCATGCATTTTAATACTCTCTGGAGGTATGTAGCAGCTGTAAATCTTTAAACATATCAGAATCCAAAACTCAATGTGCAGTATTGCGAATTTTCGTGATCCATCCATTACAACCTCTAAAAGTCCACTGCTGAAAATAGGCCTCCCCCATAGATTGCCTCACAGGGAGGATTTTACATATTTATTCTTTATTTAGGAAAAATTTAGATGTCTTTGGTCCACAGAGACCATTTACCATAAAGAAACACACTTTACCGGCAAGAAACGAAAAAAACATGTGTTACATGCGGTAGAAGTAAAACTTGCAGAAAATTTAAACTTCGAGAAAATGAAACGAACGCAGAGTATCACCAGTAGGATATTTGTATTACGTTTTGTTCTACATAATATCTATGCAACATATTATAATAAATCTGTAGAAAAATTATTTGTTAACGATTCACGCAAAAACCACTGGAACACGCATGAAAGTTGTACACGCAATATATGATGGCGTATAACATATAGGCAACTTTTTATCCGCTTACGGAAGAGTAAAAAGGAAGGGTTATGTTTTTCTTTTTTTTTAAGTTTATTGTCGTAATGTTTGTGGTGGTTCTATTAGTTATAAAGAGGATTTAGCTTTACATATTACGTATTTTAAGTCTAAAGAAAAGTGTGTGTGTGTGAAAATGAAATTCATCTCGTAACCAATAGAGAACCGAAGACCCCTTTTCCTGGAAACGAGGTATTCCATCTTAGTCCTCACGGGTGACAACGCATCTGCATTTTGATTTATAATCGAGGATAGATGTAGATGTCTATGGGCCGCAGCAACCACTTACCATCAGGTGGACTGTGTGCTCGTTTGTCACCCTTATCCTATAAAAAAAACCAACTAGAAAGGGCAGACTAAAGTCTGTAGTGGTTACTGCTACTACTAGTATATACAATATTACATTACATATTATACAGACTCCGAGTTCTCAATTTTATCATTGTAAATAATTAAATATTTTCTAATCAACAAATATCGTTCTTAAGCCTTACCGCTCATAAATCATACCTCCATTCATAATAGCACATTCCCTCGCAGTCTGAATCTATATGTTTGTCTCTTTTTAGTGACGCTTTTTCGTTTCAAATCACAACGATTTTAGAGAAGTTTTACTCTCAATAATAATATTAATACTCCGCTTCCGCTCATAACATGCGCTCAATTTACGTGGGCGAAGGTGAACGATTCGTCAATACACGAATCATTAGCGACCTCCAAAAAGCACCGAGGCAAGTAGAACCCCGCGTCTCTTTGTGTCGCATTCGACGCGTTAGTCATTGCGAGGGTTTTATGTCCACGGTTCTGTAATGAAGAGTCGTTTTATGAATGTACTGTATATAAATTTATTCACTTGTACCTATATTAATTGAGAAGTATATTGTAGCGGCGAAGCCTAAATCGCGCTATTAACATTCCGAATCATAGACAGTATATATAGAACTTCTTCGAACTATCACACGGAGCGTTGGCCGCTCCCCGAGCATAACACCTTGCCCGGCGGGAGATCTCCCCTTTTCCTTCTACGGCCACAGTGGGGACCACCCGACGTCATCTGAACACGCAACCAACAATTTTCGGAAACTTCCAGCTTCATCATCGTCATAGAGTACCCCACCCATTCGCTCAGATATCGTCAGCAGTCTTCATATCTTGCAAGTCATCCAGCTTCATAAGGTTCATCGCAGCACTGGAATAATAATGCTTCCTGTTCCTTCAAGCTACTCTCTGCGCTACAGTGTTCGGCACGGCTCTGAGCCTTACGGCTCGCCTCTGCTTCATGGCACTCGCAGATTACTTGCCTTCTTCTCGACTCACCGCAGACTACAAGGCAATCTCCTGGCACTTGCACATTCGTCGGCAACGAGGCTGTCCTATCGATCTCCAGTCTGAGCAGGGGGGTGATGTAGCGGCGAAGCCTAAATCGCTCTATTAACATTCCGAATCATAGACAGTATATATAGAACTTCTCCGAACTATCACACGGAGCGTTGGCCGCTCCCCGGGCATAACACCTTGCCCGGCGGGAGATCTCCCCTTTTCCTTCTACGGCCACAATATAATATTCTATATATTATATACTTCTCAATTGTTAGACGAATGTTAGAATATTGTAGCACAGTCTGGGGTCCCCATTATTTTACCCATAACCTTCGCCTTGAGCGCATAGAAAAAGGAGTTTTTTTATAGCATCTTGCCTTTTCAACACGAAAAGCATATAAAATGCATCATATGTAGAAATATCAACGACATTTAAATAGTCTCACTGCCTAAACACCGGGATATTCTGGATTTGCAACTTCTTATATAAAATATTCTAATTAAATTAAATTTAATTTAATTTTCGTATCCCTAGTAGATATCCTCGTAAATTCATTAATCCTATTTCGCCGCCCCTTCGTAGAATTTAATCCAAACTTTGCAGACTTTTAAATACTTATAGTGATGTAGTAGATATTCACCACGACTCTTTTAACGTTTTTCGGCACAAAATTTATCAAAATATTAATATTTCTTTGTAGTACCTAAATTTTATTTATTAATTTTTTTAATTTTTTATTGTATATTATTTTTAGCTATTAGGTAAACTTTTTACGTGGTAGAGCCATTTTGTGCAGCTATATTGTGGTTGCAGCACGAATCGGTCGACTGGACCAGTGTAGGACCACGCTCTCACAAAATACTGGCGTTAAATAGCGGCTTAATGCTGCTGTGTTTCGTATTTATTTTACTATATGCGAGCAGCTATGCAGGTCTAGGTAAAGAGACCAGTATCACTGCGACCTAAAAGATCTATTGTGATCGCTGCTATGACTATAGTTCACTGCTAAGCCCTATGTCTTCAATGAATAGAAGGAGTTGCTTAGCCGTGAGCAATTTCACTTCTTCTGGGCGGAGAAGATAGTGTCCCAGGTGAGTGTTACGTTTGCGCATTAAGGGTCCGCAATCGGTTAGGATGTGTAGAGGCGTTTCTTCCGTTATGGAACAGAACCGACACATCCTTGAGTTGCTTAGTCCCAGGATGGACATGTGCTTTTTAAGACGACAGTGTCCAGTTAGGGCTCTTGCCAGAATGCGCAATTTATTTTTACTTAATCCCAGGGCTTCTGAAGCGAATTTATGATCAAAGGCCTGGATTAAGGTTTTAGAATGTTTTAAGCCAGGTGTGTCAGACCAGATCTTAAGTGATTTATTGTGATAAAGAGTTTCAAGGGTCAATCGGGCTAGGCTTCTTGAGATTCCACAAAATGGCTCGGGTCCAAATTGTGTGCACTTTGAGCCCTCCCGTGCAAGTTTGTCGGCAAATTCGTTGCCTACAATACCTTCGTGACCCGGAACCCATCTTAAAACGACCCTGTTGTTACAACCCAGGGCGTTTAAACGGTTCACGCAGTCTCCAACTAGCTTTGAGTTCACTAAGTTTGATCTCAGCGCTAGCAGTGCTGCTTGACTATCAGAGTTTATGTAAATTTTATGGTTGACGTAGTGTTTTTGCAGATTGATTTCCGCACACCGAAGTATGGCGAAAATTTCTTTCTGGAAGATAGAGGTGTATCTACCCAAATTTATAATAAGTTTGAATTTGGGGCGTTCCTCGTAAATTCCAAAGCCTACGTCGAGGCCCATTTTAGACCCATCGGTATACCATATGAGGCTACCGACCTCACAGATAACCTGGCCATTCAGCCAGTCTTCTCTGGAGGGTAATTCCACTATATACTTTTTATCAAAAGTGTGTAGTGGACGCATGATATCTGAGACATGGCCGGTGATTCCTTAATTGAGTCGAGCATGGATCTCAATCTGTAGGAGAGCAAGCTCAGACCGCCCTGGGCATTAATACTATACAAACTAGCCCTCGCCTCCTTGTCTAGATAGAGATCAAGGGGCGTTAGGCATAGTAGTGCATTAAGAGCCACTCCAGGCGATGATCGCATAGCTCCAGTTGCCATTAGGCAGGCAGTCCCTTGAAGACTATTTAGTCTGTCCGCAGTCGTCTTTTGGTTGGCCTTGTTACACCAGACAATAGAGGCGTAAGTGAGAATCGGCCTCACTCTGCTGCTGTATAGCCATAGGACCATACTGGGACGCAAGCTCCAGTTGTTCCCGACCAAACGACTGCACGTACCTAAAGCAATTTTTGCCTTATGGCATACGTTGCTAAGGTGAGAGTTCCACGCTCTCACAGAATACTGGCGTTAAATAGCGGCTTAATGCTGCTGTGTTTCGTATGGTGAATGCAGAGACCCTTTTTACTGGAAACGAGGCATTCCATCTCGGTCCTCAGGGCTGGCAACGCATCTGCATTTTGATTCTTAATTGAAGATAAATGCAGATGTCTACGGGCCACAGCATCCACTTACCATCAGGTTGACTGTGTGCTCGTTTGTCACCCTTATTCTATAAAAAAGGCTTGTAGGAAATGCTGTGAGCACTAAGCATGCGGTGTTTACTTATTATTGAATGTGCACTTAGTTTATATTACTGTATTAGAATTAAGCATATGTATTAGTGTAACACTTGTTGGTGAACCAAATAAATAAATAAATTACCGTGTAGTGGCGGTTTCGTCCCGTGGGTGTCGTAAGAGGCGACAGAGGGAAACAAATCAGGAGATGAGCAGCAGCGTCTGCCTAAACAACGACTAAAAACCAAAAACTGCGGTTGCCAGCCCGCTTGCCAAACGTGGCAACTATGGCAATATCTCCTCTATAGGTATTCTATCGGGAAGCCTATGTCCAGCAGTGGACTTTAACAGGCTGTAACGGGTATATATTATCTTTTAGAGAATGTGGTGTCTGATCATAACCTTTCTTCTTCCAGTGGCTAACCTTCTTAAATGTTTCTGCTTATGTATTGGTTGTTATTATATACTAGTTGATACCAGCTAGCATCGCTAGGGGTACGACAATATTTCGTGGAGGAACCTGGATGTTAAATATCAAGATTTTTTTCATTGATGGGTCTATCGTAAAATACGTTCTTATTGCATTACATTGCGAAATGAGTATCTATACTAAATTACAAGTAAAAAGTAAAGTAAAATTACATCCTACATACGTTCCACTGCTGGGCACAGGCCTTCCCTCATTTCTGAGAGAGTTTTAGGGCAAGGAAGTGTCCACCGCGCTGCCCCAATGCGTGTTGGCGAACTTCACATGTCTTCGAAATATTTTTTTTCTTATTCTTCAGACATGCAGGTTTCCTCACGATGTTTTCCTTCACCGCCGAGCACGTGGTATATAAGCACTTAAAATTGCAATTAACAATTTCATCGGTGCCGGCGGGGATCGAACCCGGGTTTCTCGCGTTCTGTTATATTTACAGCGAGCGCTAACCATCTGAGCTACCACGGCTCTAAATTACAAGTATATATATATATATATATATATAATGTTGATATTATTTATGTTCGTATGTAAGTATGCTTAAAATAAGTGTATAATGTAGTAGGTAATATAAATAAGTGCAATAATATGTTATGTATATTTATACATACTTGCTACTTGCTTAAGTTTCTCTACTAAGCACGTGGTTGACTAGTAGAGAGTGCCTAAATACATCAAGTTCGCCGTTGTACACTTTACGTGCAATAAAGTTTTTAAAGAAATAGTATAAGAGTGAGCATTTGGAAGGTGCGTCGTGCAGAAAGATGGTTACGTTATGCTATGTCTCTTAGGCTGAAAGGGCACATTATACATACATATTTACACTGATTATTCATTTCGTTTCGTCGTTTTGATGGTAATAGCTGAAAATCAGTGTTTACTCTCTGAGTAATATTAACCGCCGACTTAGAACCCATTTTTAAAACTAATACACACACATGTACATTTAGATCTAAAGATTATGGAATTTTTTGTAATAAGTGATTTTGTACCTTTTTATGTCGTTGAATTTACGTGTACGATTGGAGAAACAAATAAGTGCTTTTTATATCTATCTATCTAAGATTTGAGGTCTCTAACACTAATTTAGACAAGCTTAAGTGACGTTTGCTTTAACACAGATTAAATCAAAATCTTTTCTTTTTTATTATTATTAAGGTACGTGCGGGTAATATAGTCACCTTAAGTTTTGCTGCCCTATAATACCAAAACTGAGAGAGGGATAGAGACAAAAAAAACAAATTCATACGCTGTTACTAGCAAACAAGCTTTGGAAATAATTAGGAACACTTCGAAAAATCAACTCAAAAAAACTAACTACACTACACAATATTAAAATCGAATAAAATATTTACTGTAATTTCAATTATCGAAATGGCGTCGATAAAACAGTGCCCTTTTCACTCTTCATTATTTGATTAACGGACTGCCTCGTTGGTCTAGTGTTTGTAGTAGTGCGATTGCTGATCATGAGATCCTGGGTTCGAATCCCGGGTCGGGCCAAAAAAATTAATTATTGAGTTTTTCCATCAAGAAATTCTCAGTAGTTGCCTGCAGTCAGAAAGTTGGCGATGTCTCATCCCCGTACCTCGGAAAGCTCGTAAAGCCGTTGGTCCTGCGCCTGATCTCTCTCCGGTCGTGTCGGTTTACCGTCCCATTGGATTATGTGAGTGAGAGAATAGAGAGTGCACCTGGGCACTATAATCCTGTCCGGCGCCGATGGATAGCCTCTGATGAGGCAGGCCGCCGTGGCCGAAATTCGGTCTGGAGGACATTATTATTATTAATTCATTGACTGATGAAGAGCTATCGTATCACAGAACCATCATCATGGCACAAGGTTTTTAGTTATAAGAAAGTGACTATATTAACCTGATGACCGTATTACCCTCACGTACTATATTAAATCCTTTTTTACAGCCTATCCAAAGTCCACTGCCAAAATGGACCTCCCCTTTCTTTAGATAGCCTTGTAAGGAGTGTTTTGCCATAGTTGTCACGCTTGGCAGGCCGGTTGACAATAGCAGCATTTTATTTTTTTCAGTTGTCATCGGGAATATTCTGCTGCCTATGACCAGTTTCAGTTTCGCTCTGTCGCCTCTTACGACACCCTCGGGACGATATGGGGTAGTAGATATTTTTAACCGCCACTCACAGTAAGAATACATTGTTAATCTCAAAAGTTTCACAAATTACGTAAGTTCCATAATCAATTTATAAGATCGGGCGTTACCGTTCTTATCAAATTTAGTGATTGATTTTAAATTAACTTTCTTCAGCTCAGAATCGGACGAAAATGCAAAAATACGAAACGTGGTTTATTTTTTTTACATCAATAATTACTACTATATAATTAGATGAGGAATGCAGATTTTTATCCTGCGTTGAGAAAAGATAACTGAAATTTAAAGTTTTAATATTTTTGGTTCTCATATTATAGTTAGTTTTTATACTATATTCTGTGAATATATAGTAAAAACTCAATGATGAGTGCACAGATTGGATTGAAAACCACCTTGCTAAGTGTGATAATCATGGTATTTTATTACTAATTTTTTAATTTTTAATTTTTTTTTAAAAGAATATTAACAATGCTATAAACATTACTAATATTCCCCTTAACCAGTCGTGGTAAGCTTAAATTGCTTGTATTACGAGTGGTTCACGCCAGTAGTCCAATAGCGGATTCGAACCCACGACCTTTTTGAGTTCGTGGTCCGCGCCCTGCCATTAGGCTACTGTCGCTTCGCTGTACTACGGAAGACGCCCTTGTTTTTGTTATAGAATAAAATTGACAAAAAGTCACACAGTCCACCTGATGGAAAGTGGATGCTGTGGCCTATAGACAACTGCGTCTATCCGCGATTAGGAATCAAAATGCAGATGCGTTGTCATCCCTGAGGACTATAATGCCTCGTTTCCAGTAAAAAAGTCCTTGTTAAGATAACTATTGACAAAATACTGTGGAGGAGGAAACATATTCGATTTTTTGTGAACCGCCCGCGGTTTCATGAGATTTGAGATCGAGGGCAGTACTAAAGACATTGAATTTTATCAGCATCTTAAATCTCAACTGAGAGTTTACACGTTGGGCAAAGGTTACGTTTATGACTAATAACTTGTGTGAAGAATGCTATACTGCCTAAATAAGTAAAATTTATGGTTCGGTTTGAAAGACATTTATGCTCAACTGGAGTGATTATTTAAAAATGTTATTTAATCGTGGCGTTAGGTCGGTTTGTGTATTGCCTTGATTTTTTTTTTGATTATACATCGGATTGATTTTACATCGGATACATAATAACGCCATCTTTCTTCAATTGGTTTAAATATAACTACAAAAATGTTTACTCAATATTCATAAGATAACATAATGAAAAATATTATGTCCTCCTACCGAATTTCAGTTGCAAAGGAGACTAGCCCTCTCTGTGGGACAGGATTATTGTGCCCAAGTGTATGCGCGAACATGACCTCTCTATTTCTGTATATATATATATATATATATATTATTCATTTATTTATTTACACTTTATTGCACCTTAATAAAAAGGATTACTAGGGCGGACTTAATGCCATTAGGCATTCTCTCCCAGTCAACCCGAAACCGAACCGAAGAACTATATAAATATACTTAGTATATATATATATATATATATATATATATATATATATATATATGGCCGATGGGACGGCAAACTGACGCGATCGGAAAGAGATTAGGCGTAACGCCTTACATACCTTTCGACACTTCCCAACCAAAAACCCAAAAACTGATTTTGGCCCGACTCATAACTCGAACCCGGGAACCGGGACTCGGACCCGGGATCAACGAGGCAGTCCATGTACACTGTCTTACTAAACAATACTTACTAAATGTACATTGTGTCTTACATACTTTTCTGTTCCGTTAATTCGTTTCATTTTAAATTTGTAGAAGTAATTGCTACTTTTATTTTATTTACGTATTATAAATAAAATATTAATGTGATAGCGTATGTGTATATATAATAAACATACTTACAGCCAATCAACTTAAAAAAAAAACAAAGTTATAGATTCGTTTTCACAACTGAGAACAGAGTTAAGTTGAAATGCGTCATAGCCTGAATAATACGGGGTCTCTTACTCTTCGACTGGAACATAGCAGTACTACTTGATGGCAGAAGTTGATAAGAATTATCATACTATTAAGTAACTATGGACAGAAAATTTATAAAAGAAGCCCTACTTTTTAGTAAATTGGAGTATCTATTCCATAAAATAAAATGCCATATCCCCTCGTCTGTCCAAACGCCATATCCTGGCGTCTCAAATAATATGCGCATCTGTCAAACGCCATAATATGGCGTCGAGTGATAGCAAAAATATTCGTAACATATATATGATATATATATATAACATACATATATATATAACATATATATCTGTTATGAATAATCTGATAGCTTATTTAATAACGTTTCCATTGATATATGATTTTAATATACTTGGTATATATATGTATATATATATATATATATATATATATATATATATATATATATATATATACTTAGTATACCTGTTATATACTTAGTACTTCGTAAAGTGCTCGACAGATGCTTCATATTGGCCAAAATGACCCCGACATTCAAGTGGATATGTAGTTGTGAAGCTAATATCCGGAAATAATATCCGAGTTGGCATTACTTTTCTAACATTAGTTTATTTTTATTATATGTTTCCATCCTATTGACTTACTGTTTATTTATCCTGCTCCTTTATCCCCTAGATTTCCTTGAGAAACCCACGGGACAAAACAACGCAATAGATTTTCTTGTTGTAAAGGTCAATTTATTATAATTGTACTCGAACCTAAAAGTTTATATTGTTTACGTAGCAGAGCTCAAAATAGCAGTTTAATGATATTGTGTTTACTATGGTAAATATAAAGAACCGGAGAATTTTTTTACTATAAAAGAGTCATATTTTAGTCCTCAGGAGTGACAACGAATTTTAACTTTGATTCTTAATTGAGGACACATGTTGATATCTATGGGCTACAGCATTGACTTACCATCAGGGGGACTGTGTACTCTTTTGTCACCGGTAATATAGATTAATATTTTTTATAGAAAAAGCTTGAAAATATACTCTAATAAAATGTACGCTACATGGACTACATTGAACCCATTTTGTATTTTTCTACTATCTAAATAGATACATATTTAAATCTGTTCTAAATATAATTCCAAATTCAAACACGATGAAAGCGTTTTTCTTTTATAGGTATGAACAAAAGCCATTTGTACAAATAAATAAAATTGAATTCTCTGTCTGTAATTTCGAAATAATTGACTTCTACTAAGCTCAAAAGGTTATTGGCATACGATTGTAACATAATAAATTTTTTAAATGTTTAGATATTTGTCTCTCTGGGCTAATCTTCGAAATGGCTGGACAAATTGTGATGTTACTTCCAAGAGTGATCAGATCTAGGTTATGTTATATTCGAAAAAGGTGTATCATTTTTTGTAGTTCCTACAAACACACTCCAAATGGATAAAATAGTAGTGGTAGGACTACTAATCTCCAAAGTAGATACGTAGTCCTACCAACTAGTATGCGCTTATTGTTTGCGCTAATATAGCGTTAGTACTCATTAGTGTTAACTCGTGCATTGTAACCTGTGACTTGTGGTACAAAGCAATCGGACCTTAATACCGAGTATTTGCACAAATATTCGTTAAGACCTTGAATTCGAACTTAAGGATCCGAAGCTCAAAAATCATGTCTTACGTGGTAAAGCCAGCCAGCCGGCTCGACCGGGGAAGGACCACGCTCTCACAGAATACCAGCGTAAAATAGTAGCTTAATGTTGGTGTATTTCATGTGATGAGTGTAGAGAACAGGAGACACTTTTTACTGGAAACGAGGCATTCCATCTTAGCCCTCACGGGTGAAAACTGAAAACGCATCTGCATTTTGATTCGTAATCGAGGATAGATGTAGATGTCTATGGACCACAGTAACCACTTACCATCAGGTGGACTGTGTGCTCGTTTGTCACCCTATCCTATAAAAAATGTGACACACACACAGACTACTAGGTCAAACAAAATAGTTAATATAAACATTAAGGATATATTACACAATATACTACACTTATATGAACACAAATTTGGGGGATGTGAACTTTGGAACAATAAAAATGAATAGTAATTTTAATGTTTTTTTCATTACAGATAAAAGGCACGGCGGAAGACGGTAGCGGGGGTGTGGATGGAATTGAACGTGGGGACTCGCAGACGGCCAATGGTTCAATCTTCACGATGACACTCAAAAACAACCATCTCATTGTGGAGACTGAAGAGAGGAATGTGCGTACTGCTCGTTTCTACCTCGGGCTTTTAGTTATCAATCTAATCTAATCTAGGCCACAGTTTTTTATATAGAAATGGGGGAAACGAGTATGCGGCTCACCTGATAAATAGTGCCGACTGCCGCCCATGAACAACTGTAAAACCAGGTAAATTGCAGGTTAGCGTTAACGGCATTTCAATAGGAGTAAGCTCGTTTCTTGAAGGTCCCTAAATTTTACCAGTTCAAAAAAAAATAGGAAAATAAAATATCGGCACACTGGCAGTGTGTAAGTATATTTACACAAACATGTTTCAAAATACGTCTTTAAATACCTAGAATTTCGTACCGAGTTTCATGATTAAACCTATCTTAATGAGAACTATATAACAATATAGGTGTTATAAAGTCATTTTTATCACTCATTAACTCACTCATCAAAATCTTAAGATATTTCTAGGTGACATAGAAACGAGCACACAGTCCACCTAATGGTAAGTTGTTGTTGTGGTCCATAGACATCTACATCTATCCTCGATTACGAATCAAAATGTAGATGCGTTGACACCTGTGAGGACTAAGATGGAATGCCTCGTTTCCAGTAGAAAGGATCTCCGGTTCTCTACACTCACCATACGAAACACAGCAGCATATTAAATCAACAATTGATTTAAAAAAAGAGAAAGTTTTTATATTTCGTAGGCTCCTATTTCCTCCTGGATGGATAGACTCCAAAAAGTAGACTAAGAGAAAATTTACCTTCCATTGGCAATACGGCAAATGCTGTGCATTTAAGAGACGTCATGTCCAACTGTTGACTGATTTCAAGGAAATGATGATAATGACGTTTATTTTATTTGTTTATTTATTTAATTTACATGTTGAAAGTAACTACTATAATATATACTACTACTAGCCAATGATTTCAAAAGAAAGGATAGGCCCATCTAAATAATTTACTCATAACTTTTTCATACAAGAAAACCTAGCGCATCTGTCATAATACAAACGTCATATCAAAACACGACGTAACCAGGGTCGAATTTCGTAGTATAATTATCCTAATTGTCCTAAGTGTATCGTAATGATACTAAGCGAAAATACCATAGTTTTACCTAAAGGTCGACTTCTATTATTATTGGGTCCTTTTACATTTTAATATTAAACCTACGATATCGAGAATTTCTGTATTGTACATGTGTACTGCGTTTTTATAATAAAATTAGATTAGCTCCCTTTCTGGTCAATCGATGCTCTATCGATGCATTTATGTTGGATCCTTGATACAACTACAATGAGGTGCTACCATGATAAAAACTCTATGCTTCAGAAGCAATCGGTTTGAAAACAGAATTTCAAAATATTTTATGAACCAGATTTTCAGATTCAATTAAGCAGATATGGTTTCTGTTCGTCGGCGGCTGAGTTGCAAATGATGGTTAAATTAATGAACTGGGCATTAAAAGAAAAGGGAATAAAAGTGAACGCAAGTAAGACGAAAGTGATGGTTTTTGAAACAGAAATTAAACAGAAATAAAAATAAAATCTTCAAAAAACGAAACGTATAGATAAACTACACGCGTGACGCCAAAATTCCGGCACTTGGGGAAAATAAACAAAAAACGTCTCGATGTTTTTAAAATAGTATAATTTTATTTTCCATGTACAATATTTTTGAGGTTCTAAATCCAATCCTGGTCTAATCTTGGTAACGTAAAAACTAACTGTAAAACGAAACTTTAAAAATGCGTTTATATAATAATCTAATCGTAACAAAATTAATATAAGGTTATTTACCGATGATACGATATCCTATTTTTTTTTTCAAATCTTTTGTATCATAATTTTTGCATTCTTTTACCACGCAACTAGATATATTATATACTATATATTATATACTAAAGGAAAATCTGTTCTGCACGCGCACCACTGTCGACCGATTCGCGTTAGCCCTAAACTGAAATTTCAGGGCCAGCGCACTGGTCCATTTTAGTTGTTCGGTCGGCCCGGTCCTTACGCTGGTAATATATAAGTCAATGCTACTAGCCAGCTGAAGTGGCAAGGGGCCGGCTATATAGCTCGAAGAACGGAAAACCGATGGGAAGAAAGGTTCTTGGGTGGCAGCTTCGTACCGATGATATAGGGTGACCCCCGGTGGTGGAGTAAAAACCTGGTGAGACATGTAGGAAATCGATGAATGCAGGTGGCACAAAACCGTGCTCTGTGGCGTTCCTTGGGGAAGGCCTATGTTCAGCCGTGGACTTGTGAAGAGCTGTAATGATGATGATGATAAATTTAAAGTAACAGTTAATACAATTCAGTCAAAGAAAGCACTAGCACACCAGTGCAAAATACTTCGCAAACAGTTAAGGAAAACTGAATCCAAATATTCGAGAATAATTTCAAGGAAAACTTTGATCCACTCAGTGAGAACATTTCGGCACAGTTTCACTAACTTCTTATTAAAACGTTTATTTTCATAATGAGCTGGGTATACATGCATATTATCTGCACATATGCATAAAATGGTCATGTAGAAACAATGAATGAGGAAAAAGTGTCAAAACAAATTTATGTTGCAGAAGTGAACGGAAGAGTCGGAAAGGGACGCCCTAGGCGAAAGTTTATGGACTAAATTGGTGCTATATTGAAATGGACCAAATACAGAGTACCCTAAACCGACGAGCATGTATGTATCCTCGTCGATCGTGCCAAATGGAAGTCTGTAGTCTCTGCCTTCCCCTCTGGGTGACAGGCGTGAATGTTTTATATATATATATATATATATATATATATATATATATATATATATATATATATATATATATATATATATATATACGAAGTGCCTGTCTATAATATCGAAATAAGTTGTTTTTAGGTTACCTTTTATTAAGCTGAAGCCATTATTTGCTTGCCATTAAGACATGCATGACTATTATTAAAAATTTTGTATGTCGTATGTCGGTCTGTCCGCTTGTCTGTATCCGGGCTAATTTTATATTAAAAAATATTTTAACAGTATAGTTGAACCGATTGTAATTAGAGTTAAACTTGATTAGCAGATAGAGAAACAAGAGTAATATAGGCTAAATTAAATAGAGAACAAAGAGTAATCTAGTCTAAATTTCATCCGAAAAAGTTAGCAGTTTAAATTTGCTGTGTTTTGTGCGGTAACGAGGCATTGTTCCTTTGTCATCACGAGTAACAACGTATCTACATTTTGATTCTAAATCGAGAATAGATGTAGGGTGTCTTAGGGCTACAGCCTCCACTAACCATTAGAAGGATTGTGTGATGGTTTGTTACGCCTTTAAAGTGATAGCCTATATACGTCCCACAGCTAGGCACAGGCCTCCCCTCATTTATGAGAGGGTTTAGGGCAAGGAAGTGTCCGCCGCGCTGCCCCATTGCGTGGTTGGTGAACTTCACATGTTTCTTTATTCCTCATATATGCAGATTTCCTCACGATGTTTTCCTTCACCGCCGAGCACGTGGTAAATCGGCACTTAAAATTGCAATTAATAACTTCATTGGTGCCAGCGGGCATCGAAACCGGGTTATTCGCGTTCTGTTATATTTACAGCGAGCGTTAACCATCTGAGCTACTACGGCTTTTCTGAGCTACCACAGCTCGCTTACGCTTTTCTTTAATAAAAAAAACTTCTAGTTGGCTAGTGTATGGAAGACGATAAATACGTGACTTATTACCGAATCACATGAATAGATAAACGGAATCAACTCATGTGCCCATTACTCAAACGCTGCTCAATTTACAGATGTCGTTAAGTCTCGTGCGGTCTCTATCATTGTAAGTTAAAGAGACTGCGACACCACGAGCCTTATTTTATAGGATAGGGTGACAAAAGAGCACACAGTCCACCTGATGGTAAGTGGTTGCTGTGGCCCATAGACATTTACGTCTATCCTCGATTACGAATCAAAATGCAGATGCGTTGTCACCCGTGAGGACTAATATGAAATGCCTCGTTTCCAATAAAAAGGGTCTCCGGTTCTCTACACTCACCATACGAAACACAGCAGCATTGATATGCTATTTTACGCTCGTATTCTGTGAGAGCGTGGTCCTTTCCCGGTCGAACCGATTTTCTATATTCGTGCTACTACTATACTACTAATATAAATGCAGCATGGCGCTACCACAAATCTTAAAGTTGAGTAACGTTTGTGTATTCAGCCAGTAGCTTGCCTATATGCTGAGTTTGGTCATTAAAGCCAGTGGTTCTACCGCGCATCAGAGAACACTTTTATAAAAATGGTACTCGTAATACGAAAATTAGAAACTGCTTTTTGCATTTATTTTTAGAACGTAAAGTTATGCAGCTGACTTCATTAGCATATCGTTATGCAAACTAAGGCGACCTCCTTATTAGCTGTTCGAGCAAAGTTTACTAATCATTGAATAAAACCACTTTCACAGATGTTATCGCGTTTAATTTTACTTGTTTTAACTCCCGACATTTCGTGTGGAGGAGGAGAGACAACTAAAATTAAATGCAATTAAAATCCGTAAAAGTAGTTTTTACTTTGTAACTTATCATTTACACCTGCATTAAAAAGATATTTTTTAATATTAAATCAATATATCTTATAAAACTTAAGTCAATTTATTTTAATAAGAATATGTTTGGGTACTTTGCACATATATTTGCAACAATAATCACATAGTTTAGTAACATAATACCGTGCACATTTGCTGTTAGTATTTTTTAACGAAACTGACGTGACAAGCAAACTAATGATCCACATGATGGTAAATGAAAACTGCAGCTCATGAACATCTAAAATCAAGTAATTTCAAACAAAGAATTCTCAAGAGAAGACTCTGTTGTCATCTGAGGACTGAGGGGTGAAATGAATGATTTTATTCAATATAGATTATAAGATAATACTTATCAATTTTTTTTATTTACAAATGGCTTTGAAAATACCTCTGCCCTGAAAAAAGCCCTGTCCAAGAAATCCAGCGGGATTTTTGTTTAACATATTTCACTTTACAGTATTTGTGCAATTCTAAAACGAATTTTAATAGAACCAGCATGGTGGCGATCACCTCAGGGGTTATTTTCGTTATTTTTTGAGTGAGGAAACCTATGTAACTAGTAGAATTAATACTAGTAATGCCGTGTAGGATCGGCGTAATTGAATATTCACCATACACCATCCCGTGAATCTCGTAAAAGGTGTCACGGGGAAGACTGAGGTTGCAGAAGGAGCGTCTTTCTGATGATATTTCAATAATAATAATAAACAGCGGTTGCCAACCTTGCGATGCTTGGCAGGCGTTACAACTACGGCAGTGGAATTTTGATGAGATTGTAAATAGAAATTAAAATATAATTGGTATCCAGCTTTTTCAAGTTGGTATACTACGAGGACGTAGTCCTTACTCAGTAGAGGCGACCCATTCATAGTGTCTAGTCTTCGCATAGTGAGTGGCAAGAACCGGAAACCTGAACTAAGTATTTTATGTAATAACTTGATAGAGTCAAGCTGCTATAATGTTACGGTTGCGGCTCGAATGTGTCTGCTCGATCGGGAAGGACCACGCTCTCTCGACTTCACACTTCCATCTGTTATATTCAATACAGCCTATAAAAGTCCATAAGACTACCCCAATGGAAGGGGGGGAATTATGACACCCACGGGAAGATATGAGGTAGTGGATATTCTTAAATGCCCCCAATACAGTTGCTATAACAGAATAGGATCGTAAAATGCAGTTTCATCTTGCTGTGCATCGTATGGTGCACGAAGAGATTATTTTTAAAGGTAACAGGCATTCTATCTTAGGCGTCAGGGGTGACAACGTATACGCATTTTGATTCTTAACCGATATAAACATTTACTTGCCGTTAGGTGGATTGTTACGTTTGTCATCATTACTAATATTATTTTTACATGTTATAAGCCAGTGCTCGACCATAATCCGACCTGGTACGTAAGTGGTGATGAAACCCAAGATGTTAAATCGCACTGTCTTGGCGTAACAAAAGCTTTTTCATATTTTATCGCGTAGCACTTTATGGCACTCATGACGCTAAAATACTCGAAACGTCGGGAATATAAAATAGATTAATATACGCGATAAAATCTGTAAGAACTAGTTTTATTTGAATGTGTAGTGTTCGCGTAAATAGAAGAAATCATTATAACAAAAGCTTTTCCACTCGTGCCTTGACGACGCCCAGATTGAAGTCGGACGGAAAGACAGACGCCGTCAAATTGCTTCACTCCATTGCTGCACGCATTAACTACAAATGACGCAAACCGTTTGGTTCTAATGCTTGATATTCGGAATAAAAAAGTTATGACAAAAAGAGCGGCAAACTTGTACAAAAAAACAACGCCATTTAAACAGGAAAATTCTCGTCTAACCATTCGTGTTATGTCCGTCATAAAACCGCCCGCGGTCAGTGTACCGTCAGCAACGAAATGCAGTTTATTGTATGCCGCATTGTTACAACTGTTGTGCGCACTGCAGCTGGGTCAACGATCCGCTGGGGTATCACTTCCTATTCTAAGAAGGGAGCATTGAACGAGAGCTTCGTGTATATTCTAGTTTTGTTTAAACTCGCTTTGATATGCATGGCCTTGCAATTTTTACACCTCCGTATAAAAACACATTGTTTTTTTATGCTATCTATTTTGCGTTATTATTTTAGGGGAAATACGGGATTTTTTTTAAATTATAGGTTTATAATAGATCTATTTCTGTCTCATTATTTATTTATTTATTTATTTAAAACTTCATATACACAAGTTGTATATAGGCGGACTTAGTTCCTAAGGCATTCTCACAAGAGATAGAATAAAGTATGTGTAATAAAAAGTTAATATGCGAATACTAAAATAAAATAACAAAAAAAATTGTAATACATGGAAATAAAATACATAAGATATAAACGGTACATCGCAAAAAATAGATAAAATTATATTAATATTCATACACATATATGTATAAAATATATAATATACATAATTACAATAAGAACAATAAGAATATATATATATATATACACACATATAAACATACATATATACAAATATATATATATACATATATATATATACATATACATACATACACACACATACATACATATATACACATATACATACACATACACATGTACAACCAGTGCGTGTTGCCAGTGATGACTTACGGATCAGAGACGTGGTCCTTCACTGCTGGCCGTATGAGGACGCTGGTTCTGCCAATGATGAGGATGATGATTCTGCCAATTTATTAAGTAAGTGTTCCCGAACCTTCATCTTGAACGCGTACCGATTGCTAGCCGTCCTGATTTCGAGAGGGAGTGCGTTCCAAAGGAGAATGGATTGAATGTGGAAAGAAGAATGAACAAGTCCAGAGCTATGGGATGGACATAGGAGAAGAAGGTTGTTCGTAGAGCGGAGGTTTCTCTCATGACTAGCACTAAGCAACTGAAAGTGAGGAGATAAGTAGGTAGGGGAAGTTGGAGACATCAGGATAGAATAAAGGGTGGTGAGTGCACGCAAACTACGGCGTTGACGAATAGGTAACCATTTTAATTGAGATCGATACGTGGATACATGGTCATACTTTCGAAGATTGAAAATGAATCGAATGCAGTTATTCAGAAGACGGTCATATTTGTTGAGAAGGTCTGCATTCAGGTCGAAATAACACACATCACCATAGTCGATTAGGGGAAAAATTAAACTCTGCACAAGCATTGTCTTAGTTTCAGATGGTAGAAAATTTTTTAGGCGATAGAGAGAACGCAGGGTACCAGTGACTTTCTGGCTAACGGTCGTTGTTTGGGCTTTCCAACTCAAAGTAGAATCAATTAATAAACCTAGATCCTTCACAGTGGAACACAATTGAATCTCAGTACTATTAAAAAAGATAGGAGGTAGAGCTACTGTTTTCAATCTCTGGATCATCGGACGACTACCAATTGTAATGGCCTGACACTTCGAAGGGTTGACCATTAGGCCAAACCTGTCAGACCAGTTCTTAATGTACTCAAGGTCCCTGTTAAGTGTGTCCACCGCTGTAGAAATATCGTCAATACTCGCTTGTGTGTACAATTGCAAGTCATCAGCATACAGATGATACGCAGACTGAAGGTTTTGAGTAATGAGATTAATAAATATAGAAAACAACAAAGGAGATAATATGCCGCCTTGAGGGACACCAGCATGTATGTCAAGCCAGCAAGATGATAGCTCATCGATGCGAACCGACTGCTGGCGCCCTCGAAGATATGATGAAAACCAATCCAGTGCTTCGGGTGAGATCATAGAAAGGGAAAGGATGGAAATTAGAATGTCATAACTAATGGTATTAAAGGCGTTCGAGAAGTCAACCAAAACCAACACAGTGACTTTAGTGTCCTCAATGCCTGCCCTAATATCACCAGTTACTTTCAGGAGTGCGGAAACGGTACTATGACCGGGCCTAAAGCCAGACTGCAAGGGACTTAATAAGTTATTACGAGAGATAAACTGCGAAAGTTGCTTGTGGACACAGGCCTCAAGGACCTTGGATAAGAAGGGAAGGATGGATATAGGTCGGAAATGATTGGGTAAAGTGGGATTTGGGATCTTTTGTAAGGGAATAACGTAAGCCTTACGCCACAGTGAGGGAAAATTACCAGAATCCAAGGAGTAGTTAATGATGTGCGAGATGACTGGGAGGATATGGTCAAGTATATAGATAATCATCCGTCGGCTGATGTTGTCGTAACCTACAGCATTAGATTTAATGGAAAGGATTATCTTCTTGATCTCATCTACAGCTACTGGAGAAAATTGAAACAGATTAATATCAGGACGAGGTAAACCCATTAAGTGTTCAACAGTAAGACGCTTGGTCTGGTGATCAAGAGGACTGTTGGAGACAAAATGAAAATTGATATCATCCAGACCAATCGTCCTTTGAAACTCACAACGGTGTCGTTTACCGATACCTATGGTTCCAAGGAACTTCCAGATATTAGCAGGGGAAGAAGATGAGATGTTACTAAGAATAAATCGGCGTTTGGCGTTGCGTATCATCTGATTGCACCGATTCCTTGCAACTTTATAAAGCGTCCAGTTTTGATCACATCGATCTCTTCTAAATTTGCCGAAAGCGCGATCCCTACGTCTCATCGCAATCCGAACCCCAATCGTCATCCAAGGCGCAGGTGGACGCTTGAGCTTCACTTTTTTGATGGGAGCATGTACGTCATATAATTTAAGGATAGCTTCATTCAAAGCCCCAACTTTTTCATCCACAGTGGGTGCAGAAACCACGCTGTTCCAGTTTATTTTGGATGCATCCATACAAAGCTTTTCAACATCCAAGCGACCAAAACAACGCATGTGTAGAGTTTTAGCTGGAGGTTTAGGAGGTTTAAGGACGTAAGAAAGGAAGATGAGGTCATGATAGGAGAAAGCAGGTGCAAAGTGTTGACCGTGGCAGAAGACAAGAGAAGGAGCAGAGGTAAGGATTAAGTCAAGCCAGGTATCCTCCACATCAATATTGTGGTGAGTGGCTTGTAAAGGTAATATGTGGAGGCCAACCGACTCGACAATTTGAAGGAGCTTGGAGGAACGGGTTGAGTGCGGAGTGAGGAGATCTGTATTAAAATCGCCCATGATGACGTGATGTGAGTATTCCGACCCCAAGGATTCCAGAATTGTTTCAAGACTGGAGAAGTAATCGACAGAAGGAGGACAGTAGACAACGCCAAGTACTAATTTGGCTCCTTTTACGCAAACTTCAAGGAAGAGAAATTCTGCAGATGCAGTATAATAGGGGGAAGAAGAAGCTAGAATTTTATAAGAAAAGTCAGAACGAAGATATATAGCGACCCCACCCCCTCTCCTATCAATTCGATCGTTGCGTATCAAACTGAAGCCAGAGAGAGGGTAAGAGGTAGAAGGAAGATGGGGCTTAAGCCAAGTCTCCGAAATCAAGACGGCATGAACATCAGCGTCAGAGAAAGCCTCAATCAGATCACTGTAATGACTAGGTACGCTCTGTGCATTAATGTGGCAAACATTAAACAAAGAGCGGGATTCATCGAATTTATGTCGCACAAAATCCCCTAACGTTTCAGTAATAGAGAAATAACTGTCATTTGATGAAGAAAACTCGTTGGCAGAAAGAAAAGAATCATCATCGGAACTCATCTATATGTAATAGAATATATAAAAATAAATAAATAATATAGACCTAAACTATAAAAATTAATAAATTAGTATAATTAAAATTATATAACGTAAAAAAATAGTAATAATTTCGATTGCTAAACAGCCATCCCTGCACCACCCGCCAGCTAACACACTCAAAAATTAAAAGACAAATATAATACACAAAACAATAAAAATAAAAATGATTTGCAAGACAACTACAACTAAACTACGTTAAGATTACTAATAATAAATAGAAGAACTTAGAACAAATAAAAAGTATCATAGAGAAGTGTCTCATAGACGACAAATATACTGTGACCAAAGGACTTTGTATCCATGATCATGTATTAATAAAAAAAACCTTCCCAGCGACCGAAAGTTAAATTGCACTATGCACTTGTTACGAATCTATTAATCTATGGACAAAATATAACCAAAAGTAAAACAACTTAATACCAAAACA
Source organism: Parnassius apollo (assembly GCA_907164705.1). Classification (NCBI taxonomy): domain Eukaryota; kingdom Metazoa; phylum Arthropoda; class Insecta; order Lepidoptera; family Papilionidae; genus Parnassius; species Parnassius apollo. Next base: position 9,518,340 of record CAJQZP010001427.1, on the reverse strand, counting down.
AAGTAGAAACTAACCTAAAATGTAATTAAAATTTTAAGTGAATATATACAAGTTTTAATAAATGATGTAAAACTAAAAACTACATTAAAATTAGAAATCAACTAATTTAAAAAAAAATGCAAATAAATGAGAAAGAAAGAAGCTTAAGGTTACATAAAAGCAAAACAAGGTTTAATACTGTGGATAAAAAGTAATAATAAATTATACTAAGTAATTCTGCAATGTTGAATAAATTTAAAGTTGTAGTAAAAGGAAAAAGGAGAATTAAGACAATAAAACGCAATACTGCGTAGTTATTTACGTGGCTTAGAATTGCTTCCTGCAATGCGCTCGCCTCCAGTTGAGGATTCAGCAGTCGCCTTAGGGTGTTTTTGCGTAAGAGTAGTCAGCTCATCTAAGGTAGTGACTTTATGCCGGGATCCATCTGCAACTTTCACCACAATTACTCCATCTTGGGTCCAGCATGCACGCATGCCGAAATGCTGACGGGCTTTGCCAAAAACAGTTTGCCGAGACTTTGTCAAGAACTCCTTTACTGAAACTGGACAACCTTTCAGTCTAGACTTCGCCCTCCATACTGATGACCTGAAGTCAACGCTAAGAAATCGAACTAGGATTGGCCTGAGACGATTTTTGGTGGCTACTCCAATCCTGTGGCAGACATTAATGCAAGATGCTGTGATGTCCTTCAACTCCATTTTGTGGATTATACTTAGCACTGTAGCCTTGCAGTCCTCCTTCTCCTCTTCAGCAACACCCAAGAAAAGGAGAGCCTTTCGTCGATGCCTGGTCTCAATAGCGTCAACCATATGGGAGCACTCATTAATTTGTTTACGGAGCATACCGAGCATAGAGAACATGAGTTCACGGAAGGTTCGAAACTCCTCAGCCACCTTTGCAACCGTGTCCTTGGCGGATCCCCCCCGTGTGTAACTGTGCTTCCAGTTCGGCCATCCTTTTTGAAAAGCATTCCTCCAAACTGTTCTGTGCAGTTCTAATCTCATCAAGTTGAGACATGGTGTTGTGCCAAGATATATATGAAATCCAAGTGTGTGTAATATGCTGGCAGGTGGTGTATTTAGATGGAATAAATTCACATATACACAGTTGTAGAAATGCGATTACCAAGAAAATGGTGTTAATTAGCACTCAAATATATAACAAATTATGTGGAATATTGTATAAGTTAATTTAAAATACAAATTAAAATTTTACGTATGTGTTAACTTTTTCTTCACCTACCGCCGAAAAAAACGTCATTATGCCTGAACGGCTGACCTAAATAACTGAGAGAGACAAACTACAGTTTGGTTTTATTTTACCTTTGAAATATTGAAGCATTGTCATCTGGTATACTCATGTTTCCTCTTCTAAAACTTCAACAACTCTTTTATCAAGAACAATATGAGAGGAATTGTGACTGACGTTTTGATTTTCTTTTATTTTTTGTTTAAATTTGTTTATTGGATGTTTGATTACGATGGTATAACTGGGCAGATGTAGATTTTTTAATAGGGTTTTTTTTATAGCATAAGGGTGACAAAAGAGCATACATTTCACCTGATGGTAAGTAGATGCTATGGTCCATACACATCTACATTTACTCATGACTAAAACTTAAAATGCAGATGCGTTGTCACCCCTGAGGAATAAGATGGAATACCTCGTTTTCAGTAAAAAGAGTCTCCGGTTCTCTACATTGACCACACAAACATAGCTGATATTTTACGCCTGCATACTGTGAGAGCATGGTCCTACACCGGTCGAGCCAACCCATTTGTGTTACAACCATAATATAGCTGCAGCGTGGCTCTACCACATTAAAAAGGGTGAAGGGATAATATTATGGATAATGTAGCAAAATTAAAACGTAGACGCTTTGACATTCCTTAGGACTGAGATAGAATGCCTCGTTATCGGGACAAGTGTTTTCGGTTCCGTTTATACATCAAACACAAACTAAAGAATCACACTGCTATTTCGCCCTGGTTTTCTGTTGTAGTGGTTCTGCCCCGGTTTAGGTGACTCGTTCATGTTCCAGTATAGTATGCTGTTGGAGCTAGATTCTATTACATACATAAGATATAACACATGTGTTTAACTTACACAATTATAATCATAATTTGTCATCATTACAGTCTATTAATAATCCACTGCCTATAGAAACTACTAAAAACCGTAGCAGGCATCCTTCACGCCAACAACGGAATCAAAGCCAGCTCAATTTTTTCACACAATAATAATGACCTCCAGACTGAATTTCGGTCACAGCGGCCATTTTAAACGACACTAGCCATCTACGCAGGATAGGCATATTTATTCCCTCATTCCCATAGTCCGGTGCTATGGTAATCCGACACGACCGGATAGAGATCAGGTGCAGGACCTATGGCTTTACGTGCTTTTGGAGGCACGGGTTTGAAGCACCGTCAACTTACTGACTCCCGGCTGCTACTGAAAATTTCTTAACTGGAAAACCTTATAACCGATTTTGGCTCGACCCGTGATTCGTACCCTGGACCGCCTTATCGGCAACTGCATTATCGATTACAAGACCAAAGACCAAACAAATGAGGCAGCCAAGCAGTAGGACGTATGTGTATAGATTTTAATATTACTTTTGCAGGTTTTACGTTATGATATTATCTGCTAAAATATATTTTATATTTACAGGATATAATGAGAAATGGCCGTGAAACGAAAATGAAGTACTCGCCAGACAACGATGGCATTTTCGTCGTAGAAGTGCAACAGTCAGCAGCATATAGACCTAACAAGTCCATGCAGAGCTCTCCACATCATGACCCTCAAATATCTACCAACCAGGCACTAATTCACCGCGTTCCTGAAGAGCTGGAAAGGAGGATTTTAGAAGAAGATAGCGAGAGAAGTAGTGAAAAATTCGAAAGGCAAGCCTTAGCTTTGTCGAGTACTGGACTTTCCATCTCGGATCTGAGCATGTCTTCAATAGGATCTCATAATGTCAGCTATTCTTATGGAAGTCAGATAGGATATGAACAAGGTCCTTTTGGGTATCCAGTGTATGCCGGATATGAGGTATCTAAGGAGGACACGGATGGCATGACTCATGATAGTTCCCAAGAACCATTGATTGGTAAGTTATCAACAGATCCTGATAAACCGGTTGTTACAGCAGCGATTTTCAAACAAGATTCTATTATTGGAAATGAAGTTTTGCAGGGGCCTGGTTACTGTATTGAGGGTTCTACTGACGGACCTCTTTTTTCTGATGTACAAGCTAGAGAATACAGCCTACAACATATACTTGATCAAAAAGAGAAAAAAGTTGAAAACGGTGTTCCGATGGCAGCAACTGAAAGAAATAGAAGTCCGGAAAAGAAATTAAGCAGATTTGACAGTCTGACTTTTCAAATAGAAGAAAAACATACAGTATCAACGGATGCAGCATTGGCGAGTGTTAAAGAAGATTTATCTGTAAAAGATGCTATAAAAAGCAAAAGGGCCTCCCTTCCAACCATCAGAGCTGAAGTTTATGAATCAGTTAAAGAAGTTATATTAACCGGGTCACCAAAGTTTGCAAAGTTACAGAACGAAGCGTCTCCGGAAGGTAATAGTTTTGATAATGCTCCACCTATGATCACTATCACGGAGGAGAGTGAGTCTGGCAAGTCTGATAGCACCAGCTAAAGCTGGCGGCTTATTTTTATGTAAATAAATGTAAGTAAAAATACAATAAAAATATTTTTTTGATTCTCTGAAAAATATTTTAGTCGTAATTTTTTAGTTATTTTCATTCCAATACTTGTAAAAAAATATTTACGGATTTTATTGTGTTTAATTTTAACTTTTTTGCGAAGTTCAGACCAAAAATTGACAATTAAAAAGTTGAAAAACTTTTTAACTGTGGAAATCAGAACGTCAAACACTTGATGTTTAATGCTATATTAAAGTGCCCGAAACGTTGAGAATTAAAAAAAATCCAACGTGGTAAAATCCGTCAAATTAGTTTTATTAAATCTGTTGTTTTTATTTCGCGTTAATATAAGATATGATTATTGCATTACTTAGTTTTAATAACACTAAAATTAATTTTATATACCTATAAGTCTTAAACCAACAAAAAAGAACAACGGAGCGCTGCGTTCATTTCAAATGATGAATGACGCCTAAACCAAGCCAAAACCGCATGGTTTTGTCAACAGTGAAAACAACGTGGTTTTAGGTGCATATACAGTGCACTTTTACGGGCTACAGAAAGAAAAAAAAGAATGTGTGTGTGTGTGTGTGTGTGTGTGTGTGTGTGTGTGTGTGTGTGTGTGTGTGTGTGTGGTGTGTGTGTGGTTTTTTGTGTTTGTTTTTTGTGTTTTTGTGTGTCAAGAAGTTAAGCAAGGTTTCGTCATTACTGAAAAAATAACGCATCGCCCCGTCTACCTTTTTTATTTGTCTGAGATATAAGTACTTTGTTACTATTTTTTTTTAAAATCTCATTTGTAATGTTATATATAGATTGAATTGACTCAGATTGTGAAAGGCTATTGGCGTTACGCTATTGTTCTACTATTAGATGTAATTTTGTGAAATTATCTTGATATTCAAAATCGTAGGAATAAAAACTTACGCTATAAGCTTCGGTGTTGCGATCTGTTTTGATTTCGTTGAAGTTTAATGTTGCTAAACTTTAAGATTCTAATGTAGTTCCAAATCAACGGTGTTGCCAAAGCATGTAGTTATATAACTAGAAATTACTCATATTTTAATTTTGAAACGTCTCTACAATATTACTCGCTATAAGAAATGAAAAAGGCATAAACATATAATAGAGTTCCAAGCTATAGAGGGGCTTTAATTGCAGTAACGTTTTAAAATAAATAGAAATTTATTACATTCAATCTTCTATACACTGAATAATTTTTTTACCGTCTGGCAAAAATAGGGTGTAACATATGAACGAAGGAGAAGCCTATGGCACTGATATTTTACAAAAAATAATAACATAAAAATGAATTAAATAAATAAATTAATTAAAATCTATCGAAATTCAAACGGATACGCCACTCTACTTTACAAACGGCAATAAAACAATAAATTTAGTAGGCATCAACAAGGTCAAACCTTGTCACTTAGCAGGGTCACAGGTTAGGGTATGATTTGAATTTAGATAGATTCAAAATTAGATAGATTTTAATTAATTAATTAATTGAGTTTATTTTTGGTAAAATATTAGTGCTATAGGATTCTAGTTCGTTCACATATTAACAACATATTTGTTTCCAGTGATTTTATAGGTGAACGAAATTGATCAATCAATAAATACTACTAATTTGAAAAAAACTTTCGGTATATAAATAAATCAACTAAAAACTATCGAAATTAAAATACTACGTACCTAATTAGTAGGATAGTAAATATATATGAGCGAAATACCACTGATTGACTGACTCATCACGAGATCTCTAAAACTGTACACTCGATTGACTTGAATTTTAGTATAGTTACTCTTTTAGCAATGTAGACGCTCACTAAGAACGGAGTTTACGATAGTACCACCAAAAAAAGTTTCTTCATGTTTTACATCTGGGTACCGCAATAAAATATTATGGTGCATCCAGCGAAACGAGCGGGTATCAACTATTGTAGATTATAAACAATAATTATTAAAAGTCATTTACTATCACTATCACTATTACTCCTAGACAGGCAGTGCCAGTTGTCATTTAACAAAGGCCTTTTGTGTTTGCGTATATGCTATGTTCAAACAACAATAATTCTTAAAGTAAACGATAAATGATATTATTGGCCTCCGAATGAGTTAATTTTTATCTCAGTAAGACTAAAACTTTCAGAGATATGACTTTTTTCGTAAACGCGTAGAGAATATCTCAAGCGAAAAACAAAATGGCTGCCAAATAGAGGGGGGAGGGGATTAGACATCAGTGTGCAGTGTATTTTTATATTAAAATAGCTGTATTATAAGTACCTGAAATATCGCTAGTCCGTGACCGGACACACTGTATAGAGGCCGTGTAAAAGGATTAACTAGCCTTAAAAGTGACGGAGGTAAATTAAAATAGGAGAAAAATCGGTTACTCTACGGCAAATATCCCTCATATAATTGAGATTAATTTATGAAGCCTATTTAGACGACGCTGAAACCATGCTCAACTAATTGTGAAAACACGCACACATGCACTAATAAGCACTTAAATTCATTTGCAACCAACAACGTGGTTAAAATTCATACTACGTTGCTGTGTCTGAAGATTATAGAGATCCAATAGTATTTAATTTTCGTCCGAAGAGGTGTCTGCTGCGTTCTTTGCTTGAAGTTGGTTGCAAATATTCATTGGCTGTAAAAGTCACATACCGTTAGATAGAATTAAGTTCACTTGCCACATTCTTTAATGGAAAAGGCCTTCCGTTACCGTGTTTAGTGAAATGTTGTTTGTGTTTATGTTAATATGCAAATTTATGTAAGAATAGTGGAGAAATGGTGGCCTTTTTGATGAAATAAAAATATCATATCGTGTTAAAACATAGCGTTTAAACTAATTACATCATATTGTAATAATTGAATGCGAACAGTTGTTATTAATGGGAGCAGTTCTTCCGAATCGGTAGTATCTATGGGTGTTTCTTGTGGTTCAATTCTTGGCCCGACCCCGTTCCTAGTTTATATTAATAACACACTTTACTTGGTAGGCAATAAGTTATAGTTACTAAGTACTAAGTTATAGTTTTATTTAATGATGATATTTCATTAATTTTTCCGACATGAAAGGCAATTATTAAAATATGACGAAGTGAATAATGCTATATCAAAAGAAGCACACTGGTCATACGTCAGTAATTTGATTTTAAACGGTAATAAAATTAAATTTTTAGCTTATTAAACGTCCACTACCGAACATAGGCCTCACCCATACATTGCCTTACAGGCGTAATATGTGCTATAAATTTTTAAAAGCAAAAGAAAAACTGTTGCCGACTCGGAAACAGTTTTTCTTTTATAGTCATTAGGAAAAACTTGCTGGCCATTTTATCGTTTGTTTCCCTCTGTCGGCTCTTTCGACTCCCACAGAAGTATGTGAGGGATATTTATAAACCGTCACTACGCAGCTTGCAACATCAATTAAAAAGTGTATGTACTATATGCTATTACAATAAATTGAGCAAGGTTTTGACTGCACTTGAAATTTAAATAATATTTCAAGTTAGGTATATGTTATATTTCAAGTTATATGTTCAGCCCGTTCCTCTTTCTTGGTCTTTGACTACAGGAAATATATTTTCTGTAATGTTAGCCTCGTGCCGGCAAGCAACAGTAAAATGTTTAAATATTCGGTTGATTTAAACAAAATTTTTGAAAAACATTAAGACTTAATTTTGCATCATTATGAGGTGTCTTTCGTTTTCTCTTCTTTTATGAATCTTTTACGATTGTGATATGAGTCTAAGTTCTGGTCATAAACGCTTATCTGTGTCTTAATACGAAAACCTTAAGAAAGTTGATTGTTAAAGAAAAAATAAAAAAATCGTAAAATATACAAATCGTAAAAATTTTATAAAGTTACTGAGGAAAGTCTGTTTTATTGTGGAAGCCGTAGTAGCTCAGCGGCTAAGTGTCCGCCGTAAATTTCAAAGTATATATAGTAATCTGGGTTCAATTCCTACTAACACCAATGAACAAGCTCTAAAAACAAGTACCTTGAAAGAGTTTATTGCGATTTTAATTGCTGTTTTAGTACGCGCTCGGCGGTGAAGGAAAACGTCGTCAGAAAACTTGACATGTCTGAGGTATAAATGTACAGAGACCTAAACCGCCAGCTTTACATGACTCGATTTCCTTCTTACATCTGAAACTAAAACCTAAAGGAGAACCGGTAGAAACTTTTTTAACGGGTAAACGGGCGAAACAAGTTGGTACCTATTTCCTTTTTTTATTTCACATGTATTATATAAAATGATATTACCGTAAAAAGGATAGCTTGCGCTAATAATCTCCTTTTTCATATGTGATGATCGAACTAATAATAGAAAAACAAAGATAAGCTCTTACACCACGAAGGTTTCTCCCTCGTCTGAGAACCTCGAAATTTTCTGTATTTTATAAAATTGGAAACAATTTTTTTACCTAAACCGAAGAATTGTACCGAAATTTGGAAATAGTTTTCGACACCTGATTTTAACAAAAATATCCATTATATATATATATATATATATATATATATATATATATATATATATATATATATATATATATATATATATATATATATATATTACATCATAATCAAAAATGCTATGCGGTACTGAAGTTAGACCTCGAAGAGAAGGGCGGACCAAACATGAAATGGGCTAAGTGTGAGTTGTTTATGTTTGGTTAAATATAATTATGTTGTTTATTCATAAGTTGTATAATATTTTTATATTTGGTAGGCTTCCTTTCCGACCTATGAGCAGTAGCCATTCATCATCAGGTGAACAGTGATGAACAATGAACGTTTTTAGCTTTTGTTAATGTAAATGATTTATTATTAACTTTAAAATTCAACATTTTAAATGTTTTGAATAAGCTAAATTGAAATTTTTATCGTTTTATTTTCAATGCTATGACGATATAAGCAAGCTTTTATGTTAAACACTTTAAAGCCTACAAAAATGGTGAAATTTAATGGTCACTATTCGTGTCAACACTAATCCTGTCTGCAATGGCACTAACTTCCGGTATTGGATTGTTACCGGCTGACAAAAATCGGTAACAATTAAAAAACACTTACCACTAACGACTAAGACATATAAGACACTCTGTTATTTGTCAATATATTTACATAAGGGCTGACTGATCAACCATCAGATTAAGTTCATAGGATAAAATACGAAATAAACCAATTAAATAGTACTATTGCATGAATAGATAGTTCAATTATTTTAATTTTTTATTTAGGCAGTTATAATTTTTACCATGGATGGACTTATCTGAAGATTGGAAAATCAGCCCCAATTTAAGCAAATTGTAGAGACGCTTTTAATTCGACTTCAGAATAAGATTTATTTTATAGCGTATTGGCCAACTTAGAAACTAAATAGAATAAGAAACACGTGGCTTGGTTGAAGGATACGTTTTCAGATACAGATAATATTCCCTTTAAGGATCTCTAAACTATCACAAAATTAAATATTTAATTTATACAGTATATTATAGATATATAGTATGTTAAACATAACATTTTTTTATTATCTGGGTTTTGTTCTAAAAATATATATATTTTGTATGTCAAAGTAGATTAATTTCTTAGTTTTGTTTCATTAATACATTAGTTATTACATCCGTGCAGTTACAGTGTAAGTATATCTACAACCCCTTATCGTTCCATGGAAGTCGAAAGAGGCGAAAGAGAGAAATAAATCAGAATGGGGAGCAGCGCCTTCGTAATAACTACTGGAAACGCTATGGTTGCCTAACAAGCGTGGCAACTATGGTAAACTATAGTAAATGTACCCGTTATATGGAAATCTATGGGGAGACTATTCAGCTGAATTTAATGAGGTGCAGTTAAAGATTAAATGTATTTTATCAGTGAAAGATACGGTAACGATTTTAATGTGTTAACTGTTTCAGATATATGGTAGACGATTTCAAAGTTTGGACAATGGATTTGTAAATGTTTAAACTGCTAAGAGTTGAGTTGAATCAAAGTTTGTAATTTGCGTGTAGTAGTAATAATAATATTTATTGAATCCAAACATACTTTACAAACAAAAACTTGTAAAACTACATTGACAAGAAGTAAATCTAACTCAATACTATATTAAGGTATCTTTAGCAACCGTGCTAGGTCACAGACCTGTGTTACAGCTGCTAAGCCCTCCCCATTAAATACATACATACGTCTGGAGCTTTGTAGTCCACCGAGTCGAAGATACACCTATTTTCACAAGAGTTACTAATTCAATGGATAGTTTTCTTTCTCTTAATACTAATCAAAAATGCCTGATTTTTTATTTAAGTATAAATTAACATATTACGGAAATAGATTTATGTTTAATTTTATATATCAAATTCTATATATATACGAACTTATTACACTGAAATCATACCGTTACAGTAAGTTATGTTATTATGGAATGATTAATAAAACTTCTAAAATTACTCGCCTAATTATCATAAACATCAAAAGTACAAAATTGTTTCGTTAAATTTATTCATTTCAAATTCAATCAAAAAGGAAAAAAAATTTCAACGGACCCTTCATTTTAATTTCAAAAATTAATTTAAGGAATGCTATTAGACAGTCCCTTATCATTTATGAATGTATAGGATCTTTGGCCAGAAGAAAAAACAGGAAAGTAAAATTTTTTGTATTGTAGGTCTAATTTTTAAATGATGTAATTTTTAAATTGTGTAACGATGTGATTACGTTTTGAGCAGATTCAATCCGTTGCAACTACGGTATATTAAGATTTTAAGTGAAAACGCAAGCATACTGCATATAATATAAAAATCTATGTAAATAGAAGACACCGTTTTATCATTCTAAGCAATATTCTATATTTATTTAAATTATATGATTTTATTATTACGTTTCAAAAATTAGAGTATCGCTCTAGCTAGTTTCTATTTAACATCTTTATTAAATCTTGTAATTATTTTTCATTGCGTTATGTTGTTAGTGCCGTCCTAAATATAACGAAAAATGCGCCAAACGAATGTAAACTCTATTATTATTGTATCAAGTATGATATTTCGAAGTTTATTGTAAAAAAATACGTAATGTTTGTTTGTGAAACAATAGAGATGTTCTATATGATAATATTATTTTATCGATAAGTTTTCATTTGCGATGTCGACAGTGCAATATATTATCTATAGTTTTACTTTTATAAATAAATTTAAAGTATTTGCGGTATAAAACTGTTTTATTTACAATTTTCTTAGGATACGCAATCCACATCCTTCTTTCAGGTTTAAAAGAATATGCACTACCCCATATCGCCATGTGGGTGCCGTAAGATGGAGGGAAACCAAACTAGTGGATGGGCAGCAGTGTCTTTCTAATAACAATAAAAAAAATAAAAACTGATGTTGTAAACTCGCCTGCCAAGTGCAGTAACTGGCGAAAATCTCCCTTATAGCGCAATCAACGCAGTGGCCTTGTGACAGGCTGCTATGAATACAGCCGTTGCGCAGGCTAAGTTGGAGGCCGTAAAAAAGGGTGCGCCTTTTGTTTTGGTGCGCCTTAACTAAGAAGGAAAAGGAGGATGAGTAGTCCACTCCCGAGAAGGGACCGGCATAGGACAGCAGGCCTGTGAGAAAGCGTTCCCGTGGTCTTGCTAATATGCGGCGAGTCCGATTCAACCATTTCTTGCCCAGCAAGATGGGTATGCATAAGTGATTCCCCGTGTAAAAACAGCTGTAATTAATGCAATGGTGTCTAAAAGATATCGCTATGTAAATTCGTCTTCATAAGTCGACATCATGCAACGCTGTATGCTTCACTTATTTCAATTTTTTATGTAATAAGAATCTCGTGGGTGTCGTAAGAGGGGATAGAGGGAAATTAACGGATTGTATGGGAAGAACGCGACATGAATGGGATGCGACGGAATGTGAAATGAACTACACAGACATCTTATCTATCATCAACTAAAAATCAAACTTCAAAATCTACCCCTATACCGTCATTCTATAAAAAACACATTTTTTATAGAATGAGGGTGACAAACGAGCGCACAATCCACTTGATGGTAAGTGGTTGCTGTGGCCCATAGACATCCTTGATTAAGAATCAAAACGCGGATGCGTTGTCACCCCTGAGGACTTAGATGGAAAAAGGACTCTCCGGACCTCTACACTCACCATACGAAACACAGCAGTATTAAGTTGTTGTGAGAGCGTGGTCCTGTCTCGGTCGCTCAACAGATTCGTACACTACCGTTATTTTTTATATAAAGTAGGTAATTGTGACAAACGAGCACATAGTCCACCTGATGGTAATAGCTCCAGCTGATGCTCATAGATACCTACATCTATCCTCAATTAAGAAACGAAATTCCCATTTAATGCGTTGTTGTTTCTGAAGGGTATTAGCAGTGTAAGAATATCCACTACCCCATATCACCCCGTGGTAGTCGTAAGAGGCGACAAAAAGAAAAAAAAACAGAGAACGCAGCAGCGTCTTCTGCCTACCAATCGTGGCAACTATGGCGAAATCCCCCCTATGAGATAATCAATGGGTTAGCCCTATGTTCAGCAGTTGACTTTTATGGGCTGTAAAAGATAATATAATTCTTGAGGACTAATTATCAAACGCCTAGTTGTAAAAATAGTCTTCAGTTTTCATTATCTCACTATTACGCTGATATCTCACGCTGGTATTTCATTTAATTAATTTTATTTAATTCAACTTTTTAAAAAAATGTTTCAACTAAGTTGTCTGCATCTTACCTTTACCAAATATTACGCAGTTTTCTTCATAGATGGCGTTAGCACCTAATACAGTAATAGCTAACAGAAAATCTGTTTTCATTTACGGAAATGTTGTGCAACGACATCTACCGGGTGGAGTATTTTATTATTATATTTGAGAAACCCCCGAGCGCTTATTTTATAAAGTAGAATGTAGAAAGAAACGTTCTATATAATTAGTATAGAAACACGCCGGTAGATGACGCATAGTTAAATACTGGTACGAGTAAAGATAAAGATACATATATTGCATCACTGTGTACAATATGATCTTAGTACAAAAACATATAGTTTTAGGTTCAACAGTGTACCCATTTCGGATATGCAACAATTTAAAAAATAATTAATTTACTACTTACTAACATTAATTTTATTAAAAAAAAACTCATTGAGATTGTAAAAAACATTTTCAATTAACAATTTCTTTAATTTTGTTTTGAACATATAATTGTTTAATAGCTGGTGGTAACTGATTGTATACACGAATAGCAGTAATATAGGTAATTTTATGGTAAATCATATTTTTAATAATAGGTAAGCTTATAGCATATTTATATTGATTGGCAATGTTTTTCTTTGAATCAGATTTCAAATTAAAATATTGCATAATATTATTTTTAACAAATAGACATAATTCTAGGATAAACATTGTAGCCAGTGTCAGGAAACCCTTTGTTCTGAAAACATCTATTAATGATTCGGTACTATGCATGTTATATATTGTTCTAAGACATTTTTTCTGGAGAACGAATGTGGATTGTATATCTGTTGAGTTTCCCTTTATATGATACCGTAAGTTAGAAGTGGATAAACGCTTCCAAAAAAGGGATTTCTAGTAACACTTATATTTTTAGTCTCTGCCAGGATGGACAATGCGTAACATGCACTGGATATCTTTTTGTTTATTTTTGCAATATGTGCCTTCCAGTTTAGATGTTGATCTATTTCGATTCCTCGAAAATTTATGCTCATTACTTCTTCGACCGCTATATCATCATCATCATCATCACCATCATTACAGCCCTTCACAAGTCCACTGCTGAACATAGGCCTTCCCAAAGTAATGCCACAAAGCACGGTCCTGAGCCACCTGCATCCATCGACTTCCTGCATGTCTTACCAGGTTGTCACTTCATCTCACTAGATAGTAGATGAGTAGGGGGTCGCCTACACTACGCCTACCGGTACGAGGCTGCCACTCGAGAACCTTTCTTCCTCATCGGTTATCGGTTCTTTGAGCTATATGGCCGGCTCATTGCCACTTCAGCTTACTAATCCGTTGGGCTATGTCAGCCACTCTGGTTTTACTGCGGATATCCTCATTTCTGAGTCTATCACGCAGAGAAACTCCGAGCATAGCTCTCTCCATAGCTCGCTGAGCGACCTTGAGCGTCCTCATACGGCCAGCAGTGAAGGACCACATCTCAGATCCGTAAGTCATCACTGGCAACACGCACTGGTTATACACTTTAGTTTTCAGAGATTGAGGTATACCTGACGAGAAGATGTGTCGTAATTTCCCGAACGCTGCCCAGCCGAGTTGAATCCGTCGATTGACCTCTCGGTCGAAGTTGGACTTACCTAGTCGGACTATTTGTCCCAGGTAAACGTACTCGTCAACAACTTCGAGCATAGTGCTCCCAACAACTACCGGCATAGGTGTGACATGGAGATTAAACATGATCTTTGTTTTGTCCATGTTCATCTTAAGACCTATCCGTTGGGAGACACCATTGAGGTCATTGAGCATAGTGCTAAGGTCCTCCAGCGATTCTGCCATAAGGACTATATCGTCGGCAAATCGAAGGTGAGTGATGTACTCGCCATTGATGTTAATACCGTATCCTTTCCACTCCAGTATCTTGAAAACGCCTTCCAACGCAGCGGTGAAGAGTTTCGGGGATATAACATCACCCTGTCTTACACCTCTCTGCAGTTGGATAGGTTTCGAAATCCGGTTCTGTACTTGTTTCGGATAGCCATCGTAGCCCTACTGTACAAACACTTCAGAACTTCGATATACCGACAGTCAACTTGGCACCGCTGAAGGGACTGTAGCACCGCCCAAATTTCGACGGAATCAAAGACTTTCTCATAGTCCACATATGCCAGGCAAAGTGGCAAATTGTACTCTTCGGTCTTCTGTACAATCTGCCGCAGGGTATGTATGTGGTCTATGGTACTGAAACCTTTTCGGAAACCGGCTTGTTCGGGAGGCTGGAAGTCGTCGAATCTGCGTGCGAGACGATTCGTAATGACTCTCGAAAACAGCACGTAGACGCGGCTCAGAAGGGAAATCGGTCTGTGGTTCTTCAAGAGAGCGTTGTCGCCTTTCTTAAAGAACAAGACCACCGCGCTTCTGCTGCACGCCTCCGGAGTAGTGCCACCATGGAGGACGGAATGGAAGAGCTTCTGAAGGACTTCAAGTACCGGTGTTCCACCCGCACAAAAACTCTCCGATCACACTCTTAATCTCATGGCTGTTAGACGGGAGATGAGGCTGCAATCGTCAACAGATTTGACAGCTTACAGGCAACTGAACAGACAGATCTGCAAATGCATGCGGCGAGACTTACGCAACTTTAATACTGCTCGTATTAAAGAAGCGATTGAGCGGAATCAGTGCTCCAAAGACTTTGCCAGAGATCTGTCTGCCAGAAAGAGCCAACTGTCAAAGTTGAAGACTGAGTGTGGCAACATCGTTTCCGGGACACTCAAGAGGACTGAGGACTGAAGAACTCAAGAGGACTCGCAAGTGTGAGTAACGATCCAAGAGCAAGTCTTATCCGACACTATTCCGATGATATCCCGGACGTCAGTCTGAGCGAGATTAGAATGGCTCTCCACCACCTTAAAAACGAAAAGGCCCCGGCGAGGATGGTACTACCGCTACATCATTCACGGTTATATTTAATTTGGCAGGTACACTTTTGTAATTTCTAAATAATATGTGTAAAAATAAATGAATAGTGCAAATTATTTGATACCTTTGGGTAAGTGCATATCTAAGTGAAAATTTTTAGATTAAATATTATAAATATATTTAGAAAAAATTACACAAGAAAGTGTGGAATAAATTAAATTGCTAAATGTAAATATTGCATCTAAAAGCTATAAATATATTCATTTATTAATTGATTCTTTATGAGAAAAGACAATATCCTGCGGTTAATTATTTACAAACTGTTTTTTTGTTTTGTGTGAACAGCTGATTGCGTATACCATTGCAGCTTTCAAGCTACATGCTCGGTGGTGTAGTTATGAGATTGGCTGCGGCGCTGTAGGCCGCAGGTTCAAATTCCGGGCGGGCAAGCAAGTCGTCCGTGTGTTTAATGAAGTAAAATAATACACAATAGGGGTAATTTTTTTTAGCAATAAAACCAAGAAGGTCCTTTATGATTTTATACCCCCGCAGACTCCGATTAATTTGCAGGTAGGTATATACTAGATTTCTTAGCAGTGAAATTGGAAGAGCGAAAAATAGTGTTATGTGAAACTTGTGATCTACATTGAATAAAAAGATATTGTATTTTCTATTTATGAAATCGTTTTTAGTGTTTAGCAGGTTAAAATATAGTGGATATTATCAATGACGAGCTCTTCGAAACGAGCTTCAGCACTATGTTCAGTAATCTCTAATATAACAAAGTTTCTTATACCGGTAGGTGTTGGGATCACAACATTTATATTTAGCGAGAATGGTGCAATGGATTTGTGATAGTCTATCACAAATGATGATTGCGTAAGAGCAATGGTGATGATATGATAACACGCGAACAGAAAACACTTTATAGAACAAAGAAACTATTGCAAAGTTAAAAAGTAAAAGAAAAAAAACATTTATTCTAGAAACATGTTGACAAATAACCTAATTGTTTGGAGACCCATTGTTATTATCCTTTCGATGCAATTAGAGGTAATTGCATTTAATTTACGTTTCAAAGGAATTACCTATACAAAACAATACTTAATTTTATCAATTTCTTCGACAGTGCTGTCATTTCATATAATTTTATTATACTATATTTTATTTGAATAGGGGTGGCATACGGCTGTAGACTTTTACCGTTACAGCGTATTAAAGCTCCACTGCTTAACAGGCCTCCCCCATAGATTTCGTTATAAGGGAATATTTGTATTATTCCCTTATAACGAAATCTATGGGGGAGGCCTAATTATTTATATTATTATTATATATAAATCTATGGTAAAAAATTAGGCCTCCCCCATAGATTTATATTTATGATTTATATCATTGACTAATTATTATTATTATTATTATTATTATAGATGCCACGCTTGGCAGTACCGGCTATCGCAGTGTTTTTTATCTTTAGCTCTTATTAGGGAGTTGTTGCTGCTCATCTCCCGGGTTGTTTTCCACTGTCACCTTTTACTACAGCGACGGGACGATATGGGGTAGTGGATATACTTACACCGCCTGTATGTGTGTAGATTTAACTATCAATGCATTTTGTCTTTTGTACGTATAAGTTGGCTCGACCAGGGAATTACCTATTCGCACAGAATATCAGCATACTGTAGTAGTATATTGCTGCTGTGTTTCATATAGTTGTAATGGGAACTGGCGACCCTTTTTTACTAGTAACGAGGCTAATTCTGTCTTTGTCCTCAGGGACGACAACGCATCTGCATTTTGATCCTTAGTTGATGATTGATGTAGGTATCTATTCGGTATAACATCCACTAACCATCATGAGGACTGAGCTGACAGTCCACATGATTGCTTGTCATCCTTACTTCAATATTTAAAAAAAAACACATATAAAAAAGTATTTCCTGTCATATTAAGCATACTCATTGATTAGCATTTACCTAAATTAAGTACAATATCCGTGTAGTGGCGGTTTAAGAATATCCACTACCCCATGTAATCCCGTGGGTATAACTAATTATTTACTATTACTTTATATACTGCTGCCTACTTCCTGGTTTATTACCAGGAAGTAGACAGTAGCGCCTTCCTAATAACGACTAAAAATAAAAAACTGCAGTAGCCAGCCCGCTTACCAAGCGGGCTGGCTACTGCACGGTAAAAATAACTGTGAGACAACCTATAATGGAGGCATACTTCAGCAGTGGACTTTAATAGGTTGTAACCGTTAGTTGCAATATATTATTAATAATAAATAAGTTTTAATTACATCTTTCTATTACTTAATACAAACAACAATAACTCTTTTAGAAGAGTAAGTAATAAAAGAGCGGAGTTTTCTGGCACAGGCATATTTACATTCTTAAAAGGAGATTCCAGCAACTAGCTGTAATTTTCTCTTTGAATGATTTATAAATTTCTCTTTAACTATTTTTATCTCTTTTTTTGGCATCTAGTAGAAATAAGATAGAAAGAGAAAGAGAAATAGAGAGGGACAGGGAGAGAGAGTAACTTCAAACATTTCTTTAGTTAACCTCGATTTTCGAAAAACATCGTAAAAGAATATACACATTTGGGGATCATCGTCTTTGATTATGTATGTCCAACTTATACTTATTTTACGTGGTAGAGACATGCTGCGGCTATATTATAGTTGTAGCACAAATAGGTCGGCTCAACCGGGACAGGACCACGCTCTCAAAGAATACCAGCGAAACGCTGATGTGATCCGTATGGTGAGTGTAGAGAACCAAAGACCCTTTTTACTGTAATCAAGGCATTCCGTCTTAGTCCTCAGGGGTGCAACGCATTTGTATTTTAATTTTTAATTAAGAATAAATGTAGTTGTCTATGGGCTACAGCATCCACTTACCACCAGGTGGACTGTGTGCTCGTTTGTCACCGAACACTATTAAGACTTGTAACTTGAAGTAATATCAAAGAAAAAAATTCGAATTAATATCAATGAAAAAAAAACAAAGAAAAAAAACTGCATAAATAAAATAAATGAATAAATATAATTGCATAATTTGATAAAAATGCTAGCTTCACCGCGGCAATCCCCGAGCGCCATAGGTTTTTTTTTTGAGTTTTTATCGGTAAGATGCTGCTACCCACCTGTTTCGGTATCCCTCTGTCAACTCTTACGACACCCACGGGACAGTTTGGGGTAGTAGATATTCTTAAAACGCCATTACATACTGGATTATTAAATTTCCTTATTCTGTTCAAAACGAATATTTCCACGATTTGTAATTTCATAACTTCACGAAATTTCAGTGGAAAGTCAGGTCAGTATTTATAATTCGAAGTTGGTTAGTAGCATATTGTATTTATTAAGGCGACGTTATAGTGTTATATAAATTTTTAAATTTTGTAAATATATTAAAATATAATTATTGCTGATAAATAAAATAATTATATATGAATGAATGTATGCTCAATACGGGCAAGAAATGAATAATGAAAAACGCGAATCTTTACAATTTCTTTCACAAAAAATTATTAAGATGACACTAAATCGCAATTAAAATGGGTAATTTTCAGAGACTTCATAATGGAACTGTGTATAACTAATATCAAATGAAAAGACTTATTATTTTTGGGTCCTGTTGAGAGCTCGTTTAAAAAATTATATTTTATTTTAATATAAAAAAAGTTTTGGTTATTTACACTGCTCGCGGTCGCCCCGGCCAGTGTCCGTCGAAACATCTTTGTGATTGGATGTACGGCATCTTTTCTAAAATTCTCCCCACTTTAGTACTAATTCTCTCTACAATTCCGCGAAGCAATTAGCGATTTTTCTACCACCAGGACGGCATCACACATAGTTTTCATAGCGGGGAGGTTAATTTGTTAAAAAAGTGTAGAGATTTATACATGGTAGAGCCACAGCTATATTATGATTGTGGCATGAATGGGTCGGCTCGACCGGGGAGGGACTACGATCTCAGAGAATACCAGCGTATAATAGTAGCTTAGTGCTACTGTGTTTTACTTTTATACTTTTATACATACATATAAAAGGAACCGAAAATCTTTTATTTAAAACGGAACTTTTAAAATGATGCGGACAATGTGATCATCTGCGTAACGAGTTATGTTCTCCTTAGTACGAACTAGCAACATCTGCTTAGCGTATTAACGTTAGCCCTCATTGAAGTTAAGTAAAGTTTTCATACCTAAACACCACGCTACAAGAGTGCCTTAACCATTTGCAGTTGCGAAAATTCTCATCACGTGATTATGTATAACAACTCTTAAAACATATTAATATTACGTTCTTACCAAAGCACTTGGCAACATTTTTTTGTGATGACGTAACGATATTTACAAGACTCGTGAGCCCCTAATCAAAATACTTTGATTAAGAATATTAAGCAACAATGTTTTTCCATATTATAAAAAATAATACGACTAAGAAACATTTTATTAATTGGTTAAAAACCGAATGTTATTATGACGTAAAATATTTTTTAGACTGTAATTAATTAATATTGTTGATTCTATATTTGCATGCTTTCTACCATTGTTAGCGAAACACGATTGCGCTAGACAAATTGTAAGATCTTTTTATACCGTGATTCTTGCAAATAAAAATTTATGACTTATGACTTGGATTACGCGATTTGTGCCAAATTTGACTAGCTATCGTAACAAGCTTATATTATAAATATACACGCCTTTACCATTTTAGGTTACATCACCGATTACCATCACGTGAGACGGCAGTTAAGCACCACCTTAAAACGATAACCGTTGAAGTTCACTACACTCACCATACAAAACACGGCAAAATTTTACGTCTGTGAGTGCGTGGTCCTTCCCCGGTCGAGTCTACCCATTCGTGTTACAACCATTATATAGCTATAGCGTGATTCGACCGCGTGTATATATTTTCTTTTTTCTTTTTCAAATAGAATATAAGCAACTCTGTTAAACACTCCAATATACCTGTTAAACGCACCAAGTTCAAAGTCTTGCACTACTGACCATAGTCGAATGGTGGATTCAAACCCACGAGTTTTATTTTTAAGCACTTACCTTTGACCATTAGACTATTGTCGTACATTCTATGTTTCACGATTATGTAATTTAATTAATGGATTTGATTATGTAATAAGAATCTGCATATTTATATTATAATACTAGTTTGTACCCGGCGCATAGCTGCCGCAGAAGAAATAATCATAGAAATATCGTTTTGGAAAAGTTATATTGTTTGATAAGGAATGATAATATATCTATCTTTATATATATATATATATTTTTTTTTTTTTTTTTTTTTGTACGGTATGGCATCGCACAAAATACGAACAAACGAATATAAATGTTTATATATCAGATTATATAGCAAGAGCCGTGATATCTAAGAGTCATGGTAGTTCATACAGACAAAAGTTGTGTTTAGGCAAATGCGAATCATTATAATTATTTAAAAAATGTAAAAAATTATTAAAGTGTCACTAAATTTCAATTTTAATGTGTACTTACACAATGAATAATATCAAATGAAAAGGCTTCATTTTTGTGGCTTATGTTGAGAACATATTATATTTATTTTATAAATTCGTTTTATTTTTATCCTACGAAAATAAAAATTTCGAGACATTATTTTGTTTAACCGTTCGTAGTTCTATCTAAAAATTTTCTCCGCGTTATTTATAATTAATTCGCTTGACAATTAGTGAGGTTACGATTCCATACTCTAAGACATTGTAAGCAAGAATATAGCAGCCGTTCGGTACGTCATTTTCAGATGCGAAAGTCCTAATCACGGGACTATGCATAACAACTTTCAAAATAAATTAATATTACGTTCTTACCAAAGTTTTACATCTGGCAACATTTTTATTGCGATGATGTAACGATATTTGCAAGACTCGTGACTCCCCTAATTAAAAAAATTGAATTAAAAATATTATGCAACAATGTTTTCCATAGATTGCCGTAAAGTAGCCGTGTAAGAATATAATTATAAACAAATCGGGAGATAGTTAGCAGCGTCTTTTTAACAACCATTAAAAATAAAAAACTGCGGTTGCCAGCCCGCTTGCCAAGCGTGGCAACTATGGCAAATATTCCCCTTAAGGCAATCTAAGAGGCCTGTGTTGCCACATTAGGCTAGTTTGTTGGCTTTCGTACCAAGTCTATTAATTATAAATCACCAATATTAAATTTTAGAAACTTCCCTTTTTTTGCGATGATAATAGTCTTTGATAATACTCTATACTCCCCGGCCTATAAAACCACATGAAATTTTCAAATATTATGTACTTCATTTTGATTTAATTTTCGTACATGGTTTTTGTTACATGGTTTATATAGTAAGAGCCGTGGCAGCACAAGGCAGGCAGCTAGGTAAATTTCACAGAACACAAGCAACCCACGTTTAATCCCAGCCACACCATTGAAATTGTGAGATGCAATTTTAAGATCTCATTTACTACGTACTCGGCATTGAAGGAAAAAATCGTGAGTAAATCTGCATGTCTGAGTAATAAGAAGAAAAAAAAAAACGATTTCAAATTTAAGTGAAGCCCGGGCACACATCTTTGCTCTAATCCTTGCCTTCTTAGAAATGAGAGGAGGTCTGTAGCCAGTTTTTGGACGTGAACAATAAGTAACAAAAACCCAGTGATTACCGTTAAGAGGGTAGGGCAAGGGAAAACACATGCGTAAAAATTAAAGAGTGAGTACAAACCTAGTGCAAGACAAATTCTGATTTTTGATTGAAATTTGTAATTTTTAACTATTATAAACCTTGCGGAATGTCCTTACAAATTGCAAATATTTTATTTTATGGTTGAGTTCGTGAAGTAAAGTTATTTCTATATGTTTGAATACAGATTCTGACAACGGACTTACGGAAACTACAGAGATCTTGTAACAGGTAATATAGGCTTTAAGTTTTACAGGTTTCCTCAAGTTTCCTTTACAGCAGAGTACGAGTACGTGGTGAGTTAAGATCAGTGTGCCTTATAATCTTCGACTAAATCACCACTCACCGTAAGGTAGGATAGTCCGCAAGGTTTATAATAGTTAAAAAATTACAAAGTCGGAATTTGTCTTAAACTCAGTTTTTACTTACTTTTTAATTTTTACGCATGCTTTTTTTTACTTTATATGGTCTCAATAGATCCTGTTTACTTTAAACATATATAGGGCATTCTTTATTATCATCATCATCATTACAACCTATAAACAGTCCCCTGCTGAACATAGAGCTTCACATACATTTGCCAAGCTTGGCAAGTGCGTTGGCAAACGTAGTTTTTTATTTTATTGTTGATGAATTTTTAAAGTAAAATTTTACGTTGCAGTCCTCGACAAGGCAAGTTGTTTTCCGTTGTCACCTCTTACGACATCCACGGACGATATGCGATAATGGAAACTCTTACACCGCCACAACACAGTTTGTATTCATATAATTCTTGAATAGTAGGATAATACAATGTCAACTTCATATCGATAGGCAGATATTTCGTGAGTACATGGAGTACAGTCCAATCGAAAATTAAGTGCACATTATATAGCCGAACTTAATTTTAAAAAGCCCTCTACGTGCGTCACGATCTGAACTACCCTCATCTCATCGCTATTGATTCACTGCGGATAATTGAGTACACGCGTGACACCCCCCTCCAACCCCGCCCCACCTCCATACGTACACCCCAACACACGTCGCACCTCATTTGATTACAACGGAAAAAGCGGCGAAAAATCGAGTAGATGCAGTAATCGCCCAGTTGTCATGGTTACCGATATTAACGCGAGGGGGGTTAATGTGGCCAAGGGTGCACGTTGGAGCGGGACCGTCCCGATGCGAAGCAGCCGGTTGTTCTTAATTAAGGCTCCTTGACTTTTATAGTGTTTTACTGATGATATATAATGCACTGAGATAAAGGCACATTCTCACGTCAAAAGGGGTGAAGATGGCGGAGTTAACAGAATAAATTTTAAATTCCTTACGGTTGTAAGAGAAAATCACTCATATAATATTTTTAGTTTAAATAGATATGCTCGTGACGCGAACTAGCCGCGTAAATACAAAATACAAAAAAAATCTTTGGAAATTTATATTAATTTACATGACAGATTCAATATTTTTCTAATTATATCCATTAGTATAAATAGATAAAAATTTAACGTTAAATTTATGTAAAAAGTAAATAACAACAACGTAAAAACTAATGAACTCAAAGAATATCAAAAATACACACTCTTCAATTTTGTTCATAGTTTCGTATAGACTTTATTTAAATAAAATAATAATTTTTATATCTTCTAATAAATATGATGAATATTACGTATAAATGAATCGTGAACACATATCCTTATCTCATAGATAAAAAATCATTTATAAATTCAATAAAAAATCTGTCACAATGTTGGACTATAATTTTAGCTCCACGGATGTTTTACCGAACACCGACAAAAATATTTTATTAATACAATATTAACATGCGCGTGATTCATCACTCTTAGATAGTAACATTATTTTCTAAGAAATATCGTAGACATTTACAAGCTACGGTTTACTACGATGTAGCAAGTATCTATGCTACGCGGTAATAGATCACGTAGCACTGCTGTCGTAGCTTATTGTAGCGGATATTTGATTGTCTACATAATATATACGTAGCAATGCGTCTATGACAGATTAGTGAGAGATTAATAGATTACTGGGATGCAAAAATGATTTCAATAATATAAGAGTGAATTAATATCAGTTCTAATATACATAATGTATCCATTAGCCTCCACCATGCCTATTTTTTTGCCTATAGAGAGCTATTTGCCATAGTTGCCGTACTTAGCAGACGGGTTTACAACCACAGTTTTTTTTATCATTTTGGTTTGTTTATATCAGGAAGATGTTGCCCACCTCCTCTTTTATTTTCCTTGGGCATCTGGGAATAATATAAGGTAGTGAATTCTCTTCCGTCGCTAGTAATCTAAAGAATAACTATCGGAAGTTACTAAAAATTATTGGATGTTTACTTTTTTTACTTTAGTTTCGTAACGATAAAATTAACTATAATAATTAGATCAGTTTTATATTTTCTACATGGGCTATTTTATACGCGGTAGAGCCACGCTGCATAAATGTTATGGTTAAAGCACGAGTAGGTCAGTCGGACCACGCTCTCACAGAATGCCGGCGTGAAAATAGCAGCTTAATGCTGCTATAATATTTTGTATGGTGAGTGTGGAGTCTTTTCACTATATATGAGGCATTCAATCGTTGTCCTCAGAGGTGACAATGCATGTGCATGTTAACTCTTAAGTATAGAATTAAATGTAGATACCTATGAGCCACAGCATTCACTTATTATCAGGTGCACTGTGTGCTCGTTTGTTACCCTTATTCTATAAAAAAAGATATTAAAATTAGAAAATAAATATTTTTGTAAATAAATTTTACTACTCTTAATATCATTATGCATAATGTTATTTTAAATTAATATTTGTATATATTGTAGTGGTGTGATTATGGGATTCACCATGGAGTTCATCTCTTGTGTGTTGTAAAAGGTGACTAGGCGATCTTTAAAAAGATTATATTGACTCCGATAGGTGGCGGTTTTTCGTGTACTCCTATTTCAAACGCAGAATATTGAGACTTTGAAGTTCAAAGAGTTCGTCACTGCTACGGACTTGTAAAGTAGAAGATGGTTAGTTTAGTCTAAAGTCAAAGAAGTCTAGTACTAGAATCTCTACTTAACTATTTTATTATGTTAAAAATGTACAAATAAATAAATTAAACATGTAAAAACTGCATCCGTAGCATTCTTTATTTGGCTTTAGGTGTCTGTAGACTTCAATAGCATTTGATAAAAAAAATACATATCTTGCAATATTTATTGTAATTTTATAGATGATATCAGTGAAGTCTCGTGAGACTGTCCTGCGTTTCATTAAGACAGAATTGGTCATGTTATTGGTTCATATAACACATCAATAGATCCGGGCATAATACATCCGATTCCATCCGCGGCACAAACCCCGCACCCCTAATTTTTGTACATCGCTAAAAAGCCCTAAAACCACCCCTCGGCCCAGTTTAAACAACCCCCGCCGCCCGCTCATGCAGATTAGCTAAAACTACGCATTTTTTACCCCACTCCAAAGGGATCTTTTTTCCCGTTTCACCCTCCCTCGCTAACTACCGAAATGTGGGCTCCCTGAGCGTGGGAGGGCACGGAAAAGTTTGCGTTTTAAATATGTCCGAAGGCACACATTAAAACGGTTTACGAAATACAAATCATTAGTGAAAAAAACCCTTTTTTCGCGTCTCGCTGACTCGCTGGAAATTTTGCTACGCTAAGTACCGGCTTTGATTAGTAACAAATATTTGTTTTCGAGGTATTTATACATCGTCATTATCACCATTACAGCCATTCACAAGTCCACTGCACGGTCCTGAGCCACATGCATCCATCGACTTCCTGCATATCTTACCAGATCGTTACTCCATCTAGTGAGGGGTCACCCTACACTTCGCCTACCGTTACGAGGCTGCCACTCGAGAACCTTTTTTCCCCAACTATTGTCGGTTCTTCGAGCTATATGGCCGGCTCATTCCTACTTCAGCTTACTAATCCGTTGGGCTATGTCGGTCACTCTGGTTATACTGCTAATATCCTCATTTCTAAGTTTATCATGCAGAGAAACCCCGAGCATAGCCCTCTCCATAGCTCGCTGAGCGACTTTGAGCGTCCTCATACGGCCACCAATGAAGGATCACGTCTCAGTTCCATATGTCATCACTGGCAACACGCACTGGTTGTACGATTTATAAATAAGTCTCCTAATTAAATATTTCTATAATATATTAAGTATTTATATAGTTTTAGAAGGCCTGTTCCGTTGGTCCAGACCCTAGGATCGTAAGCACGACATCTGAATATATAATTCCAGGTGGGCCAAAATTAGTTATTGGATTTTTCAGCCAAGAAATTTACAGTAGCAGTCCTGAGTCGGTATCGGTCATTGGTACTGCGCCTGACCTCTCACCGGTCGTGTCGGATTGCCACCCCATCAGGATATGAGGGTATTAGGTAATAATTTTTTTCATAGCATTAGTTATAAAGCAAGTACACAGTCCACCTGATGGTATGTGGATGCTGTGGCTCATAGACATCCACATTTATCCCCGATTAAGAATCAAAATTCAAATGCGTTGTCAGCCCTGAATAATAAGATGGAATACCTCGATTCCAGCAAAAATTATCTCCGGTTCTCTACACTCACTATACGAAATACAACAGCATTACACTGCTATTTTACGCTGGTATTCTGAGAGAGCGTGGTCCTGCCCCGGTCGAGCCGACCCATTCATAATGCAACTATAATATAGATGCGGCGTAGCTCTACCATGTACAAAAAAAAGAGAGAGTGCATCTGTGTTTGCGCACACACTCGTGCACTTTAATCATATCCCGCGCAGCTAGCAAGCCTCCGTTGTAACTGGCCGCCGTCACGACGAACGAAATTCGATCTGAAGGACATTATTATACTTCCAAAGTTACTAAATACTACCGAATTGTATGGCTTCTATTCTGCCTAGGAAGCCGGCTAAGTAAAAACCATCTCTCTGTTTCCGGTAGTAATCTAAGGAGTAAGCAACTAAGTATGTTCAGGCTTAAAGAACACGTCGATCATTATATTTCCGTGCTATTTAATAATTATAACACAGTTCTAAAGGATGAAAAAACGTAATCAAAATCCTTACGTATTAATATGCTGCTGTTTCATATGGTGAGTGGCTATATTCGGAGACTCTTTTACTGATATCGTGGCACTCTATTTTAGTCCTAAGGCCTAGCAAATTGTTTGCATTTTGTTTGTTTAGTGCATCTTTTTGTTTGATATGTTTCGTATGGTGAGCGTAACAAAACGAATCTGCTTTCGGCACTGGAAAGGATGCTTTCCATTTTAGTCCTCAGGGATGACAACGCATCTGAAATTTGATTCTTAATCGAGGATGGATGTAAATATCTATGGGCTACAGCATCCACTTATCATCAGGTGAAATGTGTGCTCGTTTGTCACCCTTATTCTATAAAAAAAGTATATAGGCTACATCACCCCCAGTGTTGTGCGAGATTGCCACCATTACTTCTATAAAAAATGAAATTTCACGCAAGTGCTTCCGTCGCCACTAATCATCCGATAGCGAGCTTGTTTGTCACTCTAATGTTGCTTCAGTAAAAAGTTATTTCGACTTCAGCAGTTAACAAACAGATTAAGTTTTGAGGAAACAAATTTGCAAGTTTAATGAGTTTTGAAACTTAATTTTTCTTACTTTTATTTTTACATTTCATAAAATAATTAATGTATTTTAGTAACTTTTATAAGAGATGTTGAAATTTTTACTTGAAACGTTTAGCGGCGTTGGAAGAATATTCACCTCCCCATATCGTTTCTTAGGAGGCGTAAGAGATGACAGATAAAACAAACTAAAAATAATATAATTAATCTATAGAACCTATCATTTTTTATAGAATAAGGTTGACAAACAAGCACACAGGGCACCTGATATTAAGTAGTTGCTTTAGTCCATAGACATCTACTACTATCCTCAATTACGAATCAAAATGCATATGCATTGGCATCGATGAGATTTAAGATAGAATGCCTCATTTCCAATAAAAAGAGTCTTCGGTTCTCTACTCTCACCGTACAAAATACAACAACATTAAGCTGCTACTTTACGCTGGTATTCTTTGAAGTATCACCCTACCCCGGTCAAGCCGACTCATTCATGCTACAATTACTCTGCTAACATATCTGGCTGCAGCATGGCTCTACTAAAACGTAACGTAAGTGTAACGTAAAATCTTACTTCGGAGCTTTAAGCATTTAAACTTGCACAGAAGCTCAGACAACGGAGCTTCCCACAGCGAGGTACCTAACGCCTATGTTTCCTAATTTATCACGCTGGAGCAAGTTTTATTTGAATGTGAATGTATTTTTAATTTATATGAAAATTTAAACTACGCTGCAGCTATATTATGGCTTAAGCAGGAATATTTCTCACAGAATACCAGGGTAAAGTAACAATATAATGCTGTGTTTCGTATGATTGAAAATGAAGACTTGAGAAACTTTGTACCATGTAGTAGTGGCAGGGCAACGGAACCCATTATTAAATCGTCATCATCATCATCAACATCATTATTGCTCTTAACAAATCCAGTGCTAAACAGTACTCCATATTACATTGAAGTTTCCACTTCAGAACTTTTATTCACCGTCAATTGTCGGTTTGTCACTTTTGCTTACTAAAATATTTGTTTATATCGGTTCCTATGGTTCTGCTGCTCATTGTTGAAGCAAATCACGCAGAGAAACTCTGAGTATATTAGTCCTCTCCATATCTCATACGGCCAGCTATCACAGACCACGTCTTGGATCTATATATGTCATGAAGTTTTGAGATTTACGTGACGAGATGTGTCGTATATTACTGATTTCATGACCGTACGATTTCATCACACAGAGTAACACCAACCATAGGCCTCCCCATAGCTCACTAGAAGTTTAGTATATAAAATTAAACTATATAAAATTTACTATTTACATTATATGGTTTAAGCTCAATGACATTTTATCCATATTATTCTTACGAAAATCTGCAATTAAAATCCCGGGTTGGGTCAAAACAATCGCTTATTGAGTTTTTCCGTCAAGAAAATTCTAAATAGCTGCCCGAAATGAGGGAGTTGACAGTGTCGCAACCCCGCAGGTTGCATAAAGTACGCCTCGGAAGGCACGTAAATCCATTGGGGCCTGATTTTTCTCCGGTCGTGTTAATTTTATCATCCCATTGGACTATAAGAGTGAAAAAATAGAGATTGCATCTGCACTTGCGCTTATACTTGTAAACCATAATCCTGCGCCGATGGCTAGACTCCGTTGAGGCTGGCCGTCGTAACCAAAATTTGGTCTGCAGGACGAAATTTAAAAAACGAATACCGAATATTGCCGTTATTAAATTTTTCATTTGTTAAGATCCTTAAAATATATAATAACACAACATATGCATTATTTTACTATTGAACTCCAAAACCCACCGAATTTAAATAATAATTAAAAATTAAAAAGTGTAAACCTAATTTGTATTAACTAAATTTCCCAATTATCTAGATCAGCGATAACTTCCACCCAGGTTTGAAATACGCTATCTGTTCCACAGGGGAGTTCGTAATTCAACCCTTTTAAAACAATGCGGGTCGGTATATCAGCATAGGGCCAAAAGTCCGTTATTATTTTTCGATTTATTAGTTGTGAGAATCCCTCTGTAATTCCAGCAGGAGCTTTCTATGCGTGTTTTATTTCTAAAACGATTTTAGATAGGGGTAGGTTGCGAGAGGATACGTTTACAAGTCACAAGCGTTAGCGTTGCGGTTAGATGCAATTGTTTATTTGTGATTTAAATTGACACATAAACTTGTTTCATTTATATTTTGTTTCATTTACTTTTTTTAAAATTGAAGTGGCAAATGAACTGTAGTAGATTAGACCAATAAAAAGTAATTTGTAATCAAACTGTTTTCTTATTAAAACTAACTTATTTTTTTATTTAAAATCCGCTGTCGGCAACAACTTAGAGCAAAACTCATGTGGGCTAAAACGTAGAGGTCGATGTCGCCCAGAGGCGTCGTTATATACGCCAATAATGTTTTTTCCCGGATTCTTTTATATATGGCCGATTTTAAGTGAATTACAAGTCAAAATGGCGCAATGGATAGTAGATAAAAATAAAGAGGGCATTTTTTGATTTTCATTATATTTACAAACTAGCGTGTAGGTACGAATAAAGAAACCTTCAACCCCATATCATCCCGTGGGTGTCGTAACAGGCGATAGAGGGAAGTGAAACAGAAGATGACCAGCAACACCATCCTGATAACTAATAAAATTTATAAAAATTGAAGTTGTTAACCCGACTATAAACCGTGGCAACTATGGCAATGATTATGGCCTGACATCCCGCATAGATAGATGCCCATATTTGGGGTATATACACAAATGAATGAAAATTAAAATGACAGAGTGCAGCGTCAAATCTAAAGAGATATCTGATACTGTGATTGCCCATCATTCTAGAAAACTTCTGAAAGAACTTCTTGAGAAAAATCCTGAAATCGGGGAGGTCAAGCGTGAAGTGTAAATAGTTGATAATGAAACGAAGAAGAAGAAGATTTTAACTATCACATAAACCACCTGTTGGTAAATGTTGATGCAGACGAGGACTGCAAAGCGCACTGAATTTTCTTAACAAAAGCCTGTTTACTCTTGCCTTCAAAACACTCAGATTATAATTGGATGGAAAGGCAGATGCTGGTGAATTATTTTACTCCTTCTCTGAAAGTTGCTGGGTTTAGTATGGTAAGTGAAGAGAACAGGAGATCCTTTTTACTAGAAACTAAACATTCTATATTAGTCCACATGAGTGACATCTGAGTTTTGAATCTTTATCGAGGATAGTTGTGGATTAATTGTGTGCTCCTTTGTCACCCTTATTCTATAAAAAAAAGTCCTAACTTTTTGTCCCACAAAACCGTAAAACGTAACGCACATTGGTCCTGCACCCTGCTTAAGATTCTAAACACTTATTAACGAAATTAAAACACTGACAATTCCTAAATTCTGTGCCTAAAATTAAAATCATTACACATTTGCGTACAATGGAATCAAATTAGCGACGTCCTCTACTTTCACGTATTTGTTCGGGCGACCGCTGTCCCTCCCCCTCACCCCCCACTGGTCCATCGAAAAAACCCTTTAAAGTGAAAAGTTAGGACCGCGGCTTGCCCCTACCCCCACACACATTTTATATATCGCGGTCTATTTACCGTAAACATGTACAAAGCGTTTCATTTGAAGCCGTTTGCGAAAGGTCAGGTTATATTAACCTGCCTTTGAGATGGGATATGGGCACTTATTAAAATCACTCTAGGTAAGGAGGTTTTATTGAAACGAATCAAGAAAATTTCAATATACGGTCACTCAGCTATTGACACTGTATACGATAATGTGTAATGTAACTGAAAATGTAACATTCAAATACTCAAACGCTGCTCAATTTTAAGGTGCCATTAAGTCTCGTGATGTCTCTATTACTTTAAAAAGTGATTGTGACACCACGAGAGTTAACAACATGTTACGTACTTTATACATGGTATTGCCATGCTGCAGTTATATTAGTAGTATAGTTGTGGCACGAATGGGTCGGCTGGACCGGGGAAGGACCACGCTCTAACAGAATACCAGCGTTAAATCGTATCTTAATTCTGCTGTGTTTCGTATGGTGAGTGTAATGAACCGGAGACCCTTTTTACTGGAAACGAGGCATTCCATCTTAGTCCTCACGGGTGATAACGCATCCGCATTTTGATTCGTAATCGAGGATATATGTAAAGGTCTAAGGGACACAGCAACCACTTACCATAGCAAACAGTCCACATGAACTGTGTGCTCGTTTATCACCCTATCCTATTTTTAAAAAAAAAACTTAAAATTCAGTAGCGTTTGAGTATTCGACCATAATATACTTTAAAAATCTTGGTACTCGGATTCCTTATCTTCGCTGGAGTCCGTCTAAGTAGGTCCAATCTTGTATCTATGTCCGCCAAATTGCTATCTTCCGGTCTAAAGGCATTAGAGAGCCAGTATAATTATGGGCTTTAAGGCATTCTATCTAAGTCCTCAGAGATGCCACCGCGTTAGAAGCCTCCTTTGTTTCAATTTGGATCTAGTCTATAGGCTATGAGAGATTCTTATCATCAGATATGCTGCAAGTTTTTTTTTTCACTTCAGTTTTATAAAAAAAATTATGAGCTGTCAAAAAACTTCTTGTTTCTCTTTTTTATAGGATAAGGGTGACAAACGAGCACACAGTCCACCTGACAGTAAGTGGTTACTGCCGCCCATAGACATCTACATCTATCCTCGATTACGAATCAAAATGCAGGTACGTTATCACCCGTGAGGACTAAGATGGATTGCCTCGTTTCCAGTAAAAAGGGTCTTCGGTTCTCTACACTCACCATACGAATCACAGCAGCATTAAGCTACTATTTTGCGCTGGTAACCCGTGAGAGCGTGGTCCTTCCCCGGTCGAGCCAACCCATTCGTGCTACAACTATACTACTAATATAACTGCAGCATGGCTCTACCACGTATGATATACGTCTCTATAGTAATTGTAAAAGAATATGAAGACTAAGAAACTTGTCCATAAGCAGATTGTTCTCCTTTATTATCGTTTTAATAATAGTTATAGCGAATTTTATTACGTTAAAAAGGTGATTTTTTGTTAATCTAATGTCTGCGCAAGTGAACTAAGTACCAGTAAAAACGCTGAAACATTAACTCCGATAGGAATATAAATCTCAATTTGTGGGCTAAGGCGTATTAATATATATAAAATATTATGTCTATTGAGTTGCGCTATTGTCTAAATCCTCCAAATACTTCGCAGTATGACACATCAACGTACGTTGAAGAATTTGGTCAGCAAAATTTACGTCTGGTTAGGATGTATCGGCATAGAATCTTTTACCCTTAAAAATAAAAAAATATGTATGAAAATGAATTATAATGACGTCATAGTTTTCACCAACCATCATAATCGTATATTTTCTACAGTCAATAACTTGTCATACCTAGTCAAAATCTAATTTTATAAACTTATTGACATTAAGAAAGTTTTAAGACATTCAAAATAAAAGTAGCAAAATACAATGGTGAGATGTAGTTATTAAACTTGGTGTAAAACACCCAATTCATTACATAAGAATAATGTCCTCCAGACCGAATGTCGGCCATGGCGGCCTGCCTCAACGGAGGCTAGCCAACGGCGCAGGACAGGATTATAGTGCCCAAGTGTATGCGCAAGCACAGGTGCACTCTCTATTCACTCACTCTCATAATCCGATGGGACGGTAAACCGACACGACTGGGAGAGAGACCAGGCGCAAGACCAACGGCTTAACGTGCTTTCCGAGGTACGGGGGCGAGACACTGCCAACTTCCTGACTCCGTGCAGCTACTGAGAATTTCTTGACAGAAAAACTGAATAATTGATTTTTGTCCCGACCCGGTATTCTAACCCAGGACCTCATGATCAGCAGTCGCACTAATATAACCGCTAGACCAACGAGGCAGTCAATTCATTACATAAGCATAGATCGAATAGAAACCTAAATTAAGTAAAAAGTTTTGACAATTTTTTTTAACTTGGTAGAGCTGCTATGCTGCTTGATTATCATTGTAACACGGATTTGTGTGTTCAACCACGCTCTCACAGAACACGAGGTTTGTGTAGTGAACCGGAGATCTTTGAACGAGAACGAAACGAGGCATTCCATCTTAATCTTCAGTGGTGGCAACTCATCTGCATTTTGAATAAAAATCAAGGATTTAGATGTCTATGTCCGTTTAAGGAATGTGTGCGCATTTGTCTTTGTTTTTGTCAAAAAAATTAACTAATATTCTCAAAAAAACTTTTCTCTTTGACTTTGACTTAGGAATTATTAATTTTTATGTATAACTATTTAGGCTTGGCCGTAGTAAAAATGAAAGATGCCTGACCGGGGTAGGAACACGCTCTCACAGAGTCTCAACGTAAAACAGCAACATAATGCTGTTGCGTTTGATATGGTGAGGTGATAAGTCTCTGGAAGTCGATAGATGCAAGTTCTATGCAGGCCTATGTTAAGCAGTGAACTTTAAAAGCTTTCATAATGATTATAAGGCATCCAATCTTAATCAGGCATCTGATTTTGATTCTATCTGATAACTTGATTCTTAATCAAAGATAAAGTTGACAACCGCATTCATTTACCATCAGGTGGACTGCGTGCTTGTTTGTCACTCATACATCTATAAAATA
This sequence comes from Parnassius apollo, assembly GCA_907164705.1. NCBI lineage: Eukaryota > Metazoa > Arthropoda > Insecta > Lepidoptera > Papilionidae > Parnassius > Parnassius apollo. The sequence goes on along the minus strand of CAJQZP010001427.1, from coordinate 9,484,089 downwards.
ATTATTTCCTGTCCTAAACACTGTAATAATAAATTCGTAACGTATAAATGATTAGGCATCCTTTTTAACTGCCATAATGGCGGAGCGCGCTCGGTCCTACGGGGCCCACGCGGAGGTCATCGGCCTAGGCGCACCCGAAATTCGAAAGCACTAAAAAACTTTTTTCAAAATGGCCGCCGCGGACCTGTTACCCATGTAACATTACTCTATGGCAGGGGCTGCGAACATTTGACTTTTTAATAGCGTGAACGTTTCTGCAACAATCAGGTAATTATTTATATAGAAGCGTTTATTCATACGATAATCGGACGTTATTTATTTTTATTCGTCCGATACATTACATATATTTTTAATTAAATAAAACTAAATTTATGGATTCTATCGCATTTAATTAATTACTTTAACTTATTTTTAATTCCCGACGTTTCGGGTGCTTTACAGCACCCATGGTCACGGGGGGGGGGCTGAGATGTTTGACGTCCCAATGTCATTGTTAGCCCGGCTACAACAATAAGGTAATTATTTATATAGAAGCGTGTATTCTTACGATAATCGGACGTTATTTATTTTTATTCGTCCGATATATTACATATATTTTTAATTGAATAAAACTAAATTTAAGGATTCTATCGCATTTAATTAATTACTTTAACTTATTTTTAATTCCCGACGTTTCGGGTGCTTTACAGCACCCATGGTCACTGGGGGGACTGAGATGTTTGACGTCCCAATGTCATTGTTAGCCCGGCTACCTTCAGTTTTTGAATATTAATTTTTTGAGCTTACAGTATCTTGAAGTCTTGCAGTGGTATGCTTGGGTTTGGGTTTAATTTTGTTAATTATAGGATCCCAAGCAAATGGCAGCACCCATCCATCTTCTCTATTGAAATTAGGATATTTTTTAATTTCAATAGCCTCGCGTATCATCCTCGGTAGGAATCGGTGTTCTTTTGCGAGGATTTGTGGTTTATCAAATCTGGTGTAATGGTAAGGAAGATCTTGAACATGTTCACAGACTGCAGACTTCCCGGAGCGTCGGTGCTTCACGTCAGCTATATGTTCTTTCACGCGGGTTTTATGGATATTTTTGTTTGACTTTTTGTTTAAAATATAATATTAAAGGAATTGAATTTTTCACTTTTCAAAATTATCGGACGCATAAGTATTTTTATAAGGTACATGAGGGTAATATTAAGCTTTGCCGCCCTATAAAACCAAAACTAGGAGGAGGATAGATACAAAAATATAAAGTCGTATACTTTAACTTATATATTAATTTAAAAAAATAACAAACAAGTTTTGGCAATAATTAGGAACACTTCGAAAATCAACTTAATTAAAACCGGCTACATTACGCCATACTAAAATCGACTAAAATATTTACTATAGTATCAACTATGGCGTCGATAAAGCTGCGTCCTTTTGACTCTTTATTATTTGAATGACTGATGAAGAACTATCGTATTAACTTCTACGCAAATAAGGCTGTAGTTTTTAAGTTATAAGAAAGTGACCATATTAACCGGATGACCATATTACCCTAACGTACTATACGATTATATATATAATTAGTTTTTAATCATACGATTCTCTTATGACATTTGCAGACATCCATGGACTGCAGGGTCGTATGTCACTCAAATATTTTAAATGAATAAAGTTAAATATTTTTTTCTGTTTTCAGGAATTACTTGGCAAAAGAAAACAAATTCTTAGCTAAATTTGCAACTGGTCAAGGAACTTAATGTAATTATTTATAGAGTGGAAAACTCAATCTAAATTAAAGAATCGTGTTTTATAAAGTAGACTATTATGGTTACTGTTACTGCCTAAAAAATACACTGCTAAACATAGCTCCCCCCCCATAAATTGCCTTATGGGAAAATTTTGCTATAGATGCCATGCTTGTCAGGTTGGTAGGCAACCTCTCCTATTTTGAGTTGTTATCTGCAAGATACTACTGCCCATCTCCTGTTTTGATTTCCCTATGCCGTCTCTTACGACTATCAAGGGTCGATATGGGGCTGTCGATACTCTTACAACGTCACTACATGATTATGGTTACTTAGTACAGTTAGTAGATTATAGGTTTACATTTATCATAATTTTACTACATCATCATCATTCGCAAAAGTCGACATGGGCTTCTACCGTTGGAAGGATTTGTCTAAACCACTAGCGCTTAACAAATAAATTAACGGTCGTTGTACCAGACGTCACGCACGTTTGACACAGCTGCACGTCACTGGTTTAGATGTTTTAAGTCTGTTGTTATCGTGTTGGATATAACGCCATCTATCGAAATTCATGAAATTTTTCTCGGGGTATATAGTCAACTCTTACGATATACCGTTACAGTTACAGCCTAATAAAGTCTGCTGCTGAACACAGGCCTCCCCATAGATTGCCTCATAGGAGGAATATTTAGCAAAGCTGCCAAACTTGGCAAGCATATTGGCAACCACACTTTTTAATTTTTAGTCGTAATTAGGAAGACGCTGCTGCTCATCTCCTGATATGATTGCCTTTATCGCCTCTTACGACACCCTTAGGTTTATATGAGGGAGTGGATCTCCTTATATTGCCACCACACGTTTTTCTTACGACATAACTCGGGACGAAATGAGGTGATGAATTCCCCTGCGTTATCCTAATTTCTTTTTATAGCATAGGGTGCCAAACAGGTACATCGTCCACCTGATGGTAAGTGGTTGCTGTGGCTATCCTCGATTACGAATCAAAGTGCAGATGTGTTGTCACCCGCGAGGACTAAGACGGAGTGCCGCGTTTACAGTTAAAATGGTGTCCGCTTCTCTACACTCACCAAACAAAACACAGCAGCATTAAGCTACTATTTAAAGCTAGTATTCTGTGAGAGCTCCTTCCCCGGTCGAACCGACCTATTCGTGCTACAACTATACTACTAATATAACTGCAGCATGGCTCTACCACGTATAAAATTATATAATTATCTGTTTTCCGTCATCCATTTATTCACTCTATCAAAGTCGACTACAGAACATAAGCGTATTTCTAGATTGTCCCATAAGATCATCAAAAACATTATTTTGTAGTTTTTATTAGGATACCACTGTCCCTCACCTGATTTGTTTTACTTTGTCATCACTTACGACAACCACGGTATGATATGGGGCAGCGGGTAGTCGTACACCACCACTACCCGTCCATTATCTGCTTATAAATACTTCACTGTTAGGCGGAAAACATAATTGTTAGGATTGTTCGTCATATTGAGTTAACTGGCGATAACAACACTATACGCTTTACATTATATTAGACTTTGAGAAACAAAGGCCTCGGTAACTGTAGTACTTTCGTAATTAAGACTGTCTAGATTTTTCTGGGTTTAAAAGTAAAAGAATGTATGCCTGTACACCTCCCACTGCTGGGCACATCCTCCTCTTAACTCCCCTCTTCTCCGTTGTGATTTGGCGGGCTTCACATGTTCTCGTAAAATTTTATTTATCAGATATGCAGCTGTTCGCACTATATTTTTCTTCACCGCCGAGCACGTGGTAAATTTAAAAATTGCAATAAAATATTTAATTGGTGCCGGCGGTAGTCAAACCCGCGTTGCTCACTTTTTGTAAAATATACGGCCATCGCTTAACCCCTGAGCTATCAAGTCTTAATCCAGCACTTGATTTATAGACTTTTTTATAGAATAAGGGTGACAAACGAGCACACAGTCCACCTGATGGTAAGTAAATGCCGTAGGCTATAGACATCTACATTTATCATCGATTAAGAATCAAAATTCAGATGCGCTGTCAACCCTGAGAAGTAAGGCGGAATGCCTCGTTTCCAGTAAAAAGGGTCGCCGGTTCTTTACACTCACCACGCAAAAGACTTCTTCAGTATCTACTTCTTCTTCAGTATCAGCCCATTAAAGTCTACTGCTGTACAAAAGCCTCTTCCACTAAAGAGTTAATTTTTATCTTAACAGTCGTGTTTGGCGGATTGACGTTTCGTAGCTTTGAATCTCGCCTGGCTATTTTACGCCTGGCGCAAATAAGGTGGTTATACCACCATTTAACGGAGCTATAAGAATTTTTTGACATATCTCTTACGATACTCACAGGACGAAATATAGCCCCACAACACGGGATTATAAATTCAGTCAACCTATGTTTTCCCATCAATTTTGAAATGACTTGTTTTTTTTTTAATTTCAATGTCGTGCAAATGTAATTGGTTCAGCCAGATCATGAGCGATTATAATCTGTACAAGAGAGTTGTTGGATATCCATCGGACGGATCCCGTCACTTTTAATTAAAGAAGATTTTGGCTGAGATAGTGATATTCCTCACAATCAAGTGTACGTTAATTAAATTGAATACCTTTTTTCGTGGTTCGGGCACTCTTCTTGAGATGCTGAAAGTACAAATTGGTGATATTTTTTGTGCACAAAACTTCTAAATCTATCTAAATCAAAATATTATAAGTGATTCACCGCCATGAACGTGATAAATTAGGATTAAAAATTGCAATTAAAAAATTAATTGTCCCGTCGGGAATCAAACCCGGGTTGCTCGCATTTTGTAAAGTAAATACAACTTAAAAATTCTACTAAATTATGAAAAAATGATTCCTAAATATTTGTAAATTTAACCGTTAAAAATGTAAAAATCGCCTGTTATTTTTGATGACAATTGTATTTTACAATTAAGTGTATTTTAACAAAGATTAATAATGGCCAACTTATCTTATTATTTAACTAAGTATTTAAATAGACACAACTTAGCAGCTAGGATTCTACACCAGAAGCTGCTGTGAAATGTGGTTTCTCGGTCGGTCGGTCACTGCGCCACGGGGTCCTCAATTTGTGATAGTACTCACCTATGTACCTTTATGTGTACCTTTTCTGTACAGCTACCCATGTGGCAAATTTTATCAAATACCTTTTATATATGTGGTTTGCAAACTCTGACTAATTTTTTTGCTGTACTAACGAACATAACTGACATTAATTAAATCAGACTTTAATGACGTTAAGTTTTCACAAAGTTGCGGACCCCTGCCGCGACTACTTAGAACAAGTTGCATTTCACCCGGCACTTGCACACGCTTGCAAACACACACACATAGACACAAAGTGTATATATAGTGTGTATTATATTTATGCATTTCCGAACGTTTCTATAGACTGAATGTGCAGTTCCTGGTGCTTCATTTTGTTTTGAATTTATGAGGTATACTCGTAAATTCTAATTGTTATAAATTTGGAAACGATTGGATAATACTAACAAGCAACTTAATAGCGTTTAATTATTCCATTTTAAAATTCTTCCACTCTTTATTTTATGGTTAGTGGTATGTATTTGTGTATAATTCTTGACCATTATTAAATCATAATCACAAAATAAATCATATTCATAAAAAGAGATATGTAAAATAAAAATAAAATAACTGCTTGTATTTAATACCCAAATTGTGCAATTACTAGGGCAAATATGCAGAACCTATCTATCAAAAAGCGAAAAATTGTATTAAGGCAAAGTCGTTTAAACAGGGTAGGTAATTATTGAAAAATACGTGATCGATGACAAACCCTGGGAGTGACATAATCGCTACCATGCTGATTCTAAGTGTTTAAAGTTTTATTGTACAATATTATAATGAGAATTACAATTTAAAAAAAACTGTCGCTGGGTTTCTTTTTTTTAAGCCATTGGAAGCCAGTGCCTGACTCCTTACTCCCCTGGTAAGTGATGATGCAGCCATAGATGATAAAAAGCACTGACTTAGCTTAACAAAATCCTGAATGAGAGTGAATACTCTTGCCCTGTAATCTAAAAAAATAAACCTATTCTATTCTACTTAATTCTGGTTTCTTGTGTACCATACTCGTAATGGATTTTATCTTGTAAAGAATTTAGAAGCATTCCCGTGGCCCTGCCAATATGCGACGAAAGTGGAATACCATGGGGTTTTAGGCGGTGCGAGTCCGATATAACCCGATCCTCAACAACGCGAGGCGGTAATGCGTAAGCATTTCCCTATGAAATAAAAGACCTCCTCTAGTTTATGCCAGATTTTTCGGTTTTTGGCTTTGTTTAGCCAATTCTGCCTCGTACATTTTGGTGTCATATCGTACTCGTATCTTATGTTTAAATTCTATTCAATAAATATCTTAAATATTACAGGATTATAGGACTCTTTTCTAACTAAGGCCTAGGCAATATACTATTTCTTTAGATATGCGCACACTGCTGTGCACAAGTCTAAAACGTAAAGGGAACCAGTAATCATTACACTCAGAGGAGTCTTCGCATTTTTTGTTGCAGATGTCCATGGACTACATTAGCCACTTACCATAAGGTGGTTAATGTAGCTCTAATGAGCTTACTCCTTTCTAAAAGGCCGAAAACGCATCTGCTATGACCCTGGTGTTGCGGTTGTTCATGGGCTAAAAATAGAAAACAAACTTTGGCGATAATTAGGAATACTTCGAAAAATCAACCTAAAGAAAACTAACTACACTACACAATATTAAAATCAACTAAAATATTTACTTTTATGTCATCTATCAAAATGGCATCGATGAAGCAGCACACTTTTGACCCTTTAATATTTGATAGACTAATGAAGAGCTGTCGTATCACAGAATCATCTATGCAAAAACGCTGTAATTTTTGAGTTATAAGAAAGTGACCATATTACCCTCACGTACTATATAGATTATTTCTACTAGGTTTGTCTATTGGATTGATATTAAACAGAATGCATTATATATCAGGTATCAATATATTTTATATATTTTTATATATATATATATATTATATACAATATTAATATCGTGTTACGAATAATGACCTCCAGAATGAATTTCGGTCACGGCGGCAAGCCCACAATTTGGGACAATTATAGTGCCCAAGTGTACGCGCCAGCACAGGTGCACTCTCTATTCCCTCACTCTCATAATCAGATGGGACGGTAAACCGACACGACCGGAAAGAGATCAGAATCAACGGCTTTACGTGCTTTCCAAGGGGTGAGACACCGCCAACTTCCTGACTGGCATGTTTTTGGCCAGACCGGATCAAACGGGACCTCATATCTCCAACCACTGACTATGAAGCAATTCTACAATATAGTTGTAATAATGCTCAGCTTTTTTTTTGGGTATAGTTTGGCACGCTCTCACAGAATACCAGCGTTAAATAGCAGCTTAATGCTGATGTGTTTCGCATGGTGGGTGTAGAAAACCGGAGACCCTCTTTACTGAAAACGAAGCATACCATCTTAATCCTCAGGGATTACAACGCATTGGCATTTTGATTCGTAATTGAGGATAAATGTAGATGTCTATGAGCCACAGCATCCACTTACCATCAGGTGGTCTGTGAGCTCACTTGTCACCCTTATTCTATAAAAAAGTATTACCAATATTAAAAATTCTCCCGCCTTCCCGTTTGAATTAGTTCTTGACGGAACGCACATTCGTTGAATAACTCTTCGCCGTAATAGCCTATTTATTTTTTTAATTTCGCGGACTATTAATTCACCTCCAGTGAGATACGGACGCACTAATGAGTTTTATAGAGCTTAAATACGCAAATTCTACAGTATTTAACATTACTGAAAATTACATGCTTTTTATAATGTCATATCATCATAATTATAATTTTTTATAAAAAATTAAACTCTATAAAAAGTTGCAATGCACTGGCTGGCGTGCAATGCGTTGAAGCACTAAGGGCCGTAGGTTCGAATCCCGCGCGTAACAAGTATGGCCTGCAAATATTTGCTCCGGTTCTGGATGTTCTTCCTTGTAAAATGTATGTATGTAAACTACCCGCATGATACAGGAGAAAATCGTTGTGTGGAGGTAACTTTTTCTTAAAAGACACTAAAGCCGATTTCAAAGAACTTTCTTTTATACCACCTTTTGGGGGTAGAATTTTTTCCCCAGTTTAATATGCGAACACCATTGTTTAATAAAAAATAGGCTTCAAAATTGGATCTCAATTGGTGAAGATATCGCATAACATACATACAAAAAAAACATGCACCAGATTTTTTTGTTATATAATAAGGGAGACAAAGCGCACATAACCCACCCGATGGTAAGTGAATACTGAAATAATCTATATGCAGATCCGTTGTCGCCCCTGAGCACTAAAGCTTTGGTCTCTTGATCGTAATGCACAACGCTGCGGTATGTGGCTCAAACGCAGCGTCACGACGCAGCGTTTAGCATCTCAGCGGAGAAGTGGTCAGTTGATTTTGCCGCAGCTACCAAAGCAGACGTGTCAGTACATGAACAATATTTTTGAAATTTGTGCTTTACTAGAGGAGGGGGATAATAGCTGTGGTAGCTCAGATGGTTAACGCTCGCTGTAAATATAACAGAACGCGAGTAACCCGGGTTCGATCCCCGCCGGCACCAATGAAATTGTTAATTGCAATTTTAAGTGCTGATTGACCACGTGCTCGGCGGTGAAGGAAAACATCGTGGGGAAACCTGCATGTCTGAGGAATATGAAAAAAAAATATTTCGAAGACACATGTGAAATTCGTCAACACGCATTGATTGGGGCAGCGCGGCGGACACTTCCTTGCCCTAAAACCCTCTCAGAAATGAGGGGAGGCCTGTGCCCAGCAGTGGGACGTATATAGGCTGTAACTTTACTTTACTTTACTTTGAGGAGGAGGAAGAAGAATTTCTACTGCTTCTGAAAAGACAAAGAAGCATTACTTCTATTAAATTATCGTCAAACAAATCCATTGTCAACCCGTGACGCACACCGCAGCGTCGCAACGAGAACGACGGCGCGCAGTGCGGAGTACCCGCTCCCCGCTTCACCGCGCTTGCCCTTCGCCGCTGACGCATACTGCGACGGAACAAGGGACCATTCTACACGTTCTTCATACGATTATGTGTCCGTCACCGCATGCCGCATACCGCAGCGTTGTGCGTTACGATCAAGAGACCAAAGCTTAAGATGGGATACCTACATCTAGTAAAAAGGGTCTTCGGTTCTCTACACTCACCATACGAAACACAGCAGTATTTAGCTGCTGTTTTGCAGCGTTTCGCTTCAATGGTTAAACCGACCCATTCATGTTACAATCATAATATTTTTTATATAGATTTGGTTGAGAAACGAGCACACATTTATCTTCGATCAAGAATCAAAATGCAGATGCGCAAGCGCAAGTTCGGCCTCAAATGGATTACTGTTCTCATCTCTGGGCAGGAGCAACCCATTGTCAGCTCCTTCCACTTGAATGCATCCAGCGCAGAGCAGTTCGAATCGTCAACGACCGAGTTCTTTCTGATCGGCTCGATTCACTGGCGCTGCGTAGAGATGTTGCATCTCTTTGTATTTTCTATCGCATCTACCACGGGGAGTGCTCTGAAGAATTGTTCGGATTAATTCCGACCGCCAAATTTCACGAACGCGCATCGCGTCAAAAAAACTATCTGGATGCTTGGCTGTCCAATACTGTGCATTTTACTACGAGTGTTCTTTCCCGTACAACTTCTCTGTGGAATTGTTTACCGCCGGCGATTTTTTCGGGTCGATACGACTTAGGGACCTTCAAGAAAAGAGCTTACTCCTTTCTAAAAGGCCTGCAATTCCCCTGTTGTTGTGGTAGTTCATGGGCGGTGGTAGTCACTCACCATCAGGTAAGCCACGTGCTCGTTTGCCCCCTCTCCTAAAAAAATGCGTCGTCACCCTGAGGTCTAGGATGGAATGCCTCGTTTCCAGTACAAAAAGTATCTCCGGTTCTCTACACTCATCATACGCAACACAGCAGCATTAAGCTGCTATTTTACACTGGTATTCTGTGAAAGCGTGGTCGTTCCCCGGTTACACGTAGCTGCTGCATAGCTCTACCATGTAAAGAATTGCGAATCTCCTACATTTTTGAAGACAATTAAAAGACCACTAGCTACCGTAAATACCAAGTAAATTCCCGATGGTTCGAAAGGTTCGGCAAGCGAAGTGAAAGGACCTACTAGATATAAAATTGTGTCTATCATAATATGTTTGATTTATTTAATTTTTTTGTTAACTGATGATTTTTATAGATCAAAAATGACCAAACCAGATGGTAAGTTGATGCTGTGGCCGATATACATCTACATCTATCCTTGATTAAGAATAAAAATGCAAATGAATTGTCACCCCTAAGGACTAAGATGGAATGCCTCGATTCCAGTAAAAAGGATCTCCGGTTCTCTACAATCACGCTGGTATTCTGTTAGAGCGTGGTTCTTCCCCGGTCGAACCGAACCATTCGTGCTATGATGCATATGATAATATTATACAGGTACAGCGTGGCTTTACCAAGAAAAATATTTCTTTTTAACTTCTCCTACAACTTCTGCAGTCCGCAAAACTCCAATTTTTTACATGGACCTCTCGAGTTTATGATTTTTTAATCGCCATGCTTGGCGATCGCAGTTCACTGCGCGAAACAGTTGCAAAGTATATTTTTCGTCTAAGTGTTAAATTAGTGATCGTATAATAATTAGGGATCTTATTATATTAGAATACTTATTCTTATTGTGCAGATGTATGGTCCAAATTAAATCATAGAGGAAAGAAGAGAACTCAAACTCAAATAGAGCAGTATTTTACTGTATTAGCTGTGAAGTAATGGTTTATGAGCGCCACTACTGCAAAACTGTATAATGAATTAGCAAAACAACGCGCTAGAAGTTTTTGGCGCGAAATTGACCGCCGGCGGATTGCAGCACATGCACTATTGTTTAAATGTTTTGTAATGCATTTAAACACGTAAAAACGTGGTCAGATTTGGAGTATTAAGTCTGCGCATGTAAACTACTATAAGTGTTAACGATGAAAAAATTGTTCTTAGAAATGGGTAGCTATTTAACTAGCTAGCTAAATAACGGCTGTTCACAAAATAACCACGGTTAACATATTCGTCAACACGATAACTAGCTATTAGCTACTTTGGTTAGAGGCGCTTTGATTATCCGACAAGCTTACGGCGCAGCGGGCGATTGCCACAGAGGACATATAATCACACGTCATGCGACTGCGCTTACTAGCTGTATAGTTAACGGGCAATTGGCAACGTTTTTAATAAATTAATTTAATAATAAATACGAGATAGTTATGAGGAAAGTTCATTTCTTTTTAAGGTAGTAGAAAATGTTTTTTTTTTTATTTAAATATAAATATATTCCGCTTCAATCGTCAAGAAAACAAAAGTTTTATCAAATAAAACCATATACATGTATCTTCAGAACAGTTTTATCGATTTTTATAGTTTTTTTCACTGACCGAAGAAAAAGGGCGAAAAAAATTCCACAGGTATCAACTATTTGTCATTTTAAAGGTCAAATACAATAATAGGTATTTCATTGCGAATATAATTTAGTTTTTTTAGTTTAGTTTCAACTAATTGGCAATTAAAGCATGCTGGCTGTTCTTTAATAAAAAAGCGGTCTAGGTGCGACCCGAAAGGTCCACACGCCTAACTTCCCAGTGGAAAGAATAAAAAAATATCATATGTTTTAGTTGATACAAAACATGATCACAATTAAAAGAAATTTAATTTTTGTCTTACTTCTAGGAACTTAACAGCTGGTACAACTTTTGTAAATATATAAGCCAGTTGATTTCCTGTGGAAACATATTCTTACTTTATTATCTTATTAGTTAGTTGCTCCCTTGTGAAATGATACTTAATATCTATATGTTTGGATTTCTTATGGTTAGCTTGACTAGATTATTAGCGATGGAAATGCAGCTAGTATTATCTTCATAGATAACTATAGGCTTATTAATTACAAGCATAATACTACTAAGCAATGACTTTATTCATACTGCTTCTTTCACAGCTTCAAATACAGCCATATACCTACTCAGCTTCTGTTCACGAGACGGCAACGGTGTTTTGCTTTCGTGCGTTCCATGAAACAGTACAATTATCCAACACTTTACACAAATATCCGGTTGTACATTTTCTATCCGTTCCATTGCATCCACAATCAGAGTCTGCATATCCAATAACTAGCTTTATACAACTTTTTATTCGGCACACAAAACGACTTGACCGATTATGCTCATTATTTATTGAGGTCTAGGATACATAATTATGCGTTAAATGAAACTGGTCCCATGTCAATATTACTCTTTGTTCTCGAGATACACGTGGCGAAAATTGAATCCGAACATACATATATACGCACGTACATGTACACTCTTAAAAACCATACTATTCGACTCTAAAGACCTTTAAACGTGGAGATATGTTAAAATTTCCAATGTACAAAATCTGACCCGTTACAATAACTTCCCACTGGGAAGTTAACTAGGCGTAAGATTTTAGGTAGTAGGACTTCTATTCCACATATGTGTCCGTTAATTCTTACCATTTCTGCCGCCAAACAGCAGTACTGTGTTCCGTTCTGAATGGTTAAGAGAGTCAAAGTATAATTACCAGCTGTAAGACATTTCATCTTAGTCCACAGATGATAATTTTTTTTAGCAATCTATGTTTAAAGCAGATGCCCACTGACTGTCGAAACCACTTACCGTCAAGGGACTATAAGCTCGTTTATACTTCATCTTTACAAAAAAAATGCAACTTATCAGTAAACAGTAAATCTGAGCAAGGGTTCCTCAACTTTCAGCACCTGATCACAAGTATGACGCCTGTGGCAGCCATCGCCCTACTCGATGTAACTCGACCATATTAAAGGGAAGTGAACGACCCTTTTAGAATAATATATCCTTTATTGTTGAAAAATTTCAATGTATTGTATTAAAACAAGATGAAATTTTAATAAAGACACATATTATTCTTTCGGTGATTTAAGTTATTAACTGCATTAGTCCCTATTTACAAAAGTCGTTATAAGGGATCAGAACTTAATTTTTTATCGTAACATATGCCGTTTTTCGAAGAAAGAGACATAAAAATTAATCTCACGATTGAGGATTAGTTATGAGAAGTTAGCATGACAAATAAAAGATATTAATTCTACGTTCTCTAAGTCAACGACATTTTTCTAGCATATTCCTTACATTAGCGACACGAAATGGGTTAATGATTTATCTAAGGCCGTCACTAAATGGAATTATCAGAAATAATGACTGAAAAAGGTTACTAATATTATAATTGATTTGGTAATATTTTGGTATCACCACGGTTTGCTTACGTACAAATTATCTTCAAGCAATGAGTATTAAAAGAAGTGAAAACAAGGCACGTAGGTACATCGTGATGCTGAATGTATTGCTATACTAACGAGAGAGGAGAGTAATGAGAAAAGGATAGTCGATAATATAATATATAATTATATCTGCCAATTTTTCTACGCACTTTCGCGTTTCCCACACATTGAAAATAAACCGCGTGTGCTGATGTAACCGCAAACGCACACACACCCACAACCAATAAATAGATTGAACTAAATGGTGAAATTTAAAAAAGGAACAAAACGAACGAATCGCATTGGCGCACACAACGAAACAAATGCAGCCCAATCATTACCTAACACCAATCAAAAATCAAATTTGATTGTAACGACATAAAGTTGAAATTCGAAGTATGAAGTAATGTTTGTAGAACTAGCATGTTAACACATTATACATGCGTGGGAATGATTGCTTACACCAACATTGGCAAAAATTTGGATTATAGGAACACCGAAATTTTAATATGTGTGCATTGCTTGTTAGTGTGTATAGAGTTATAAATGCAATTTTTACGTTTGTATTGTCACGTTTCATTTGTGTACTGTGTGTGTTGCGCGTGTGTGTATGTTTTTGTCATTTACATGATGGATTCGCGCGTTTGTGTTCGTGTCATTTTTTTCTTTTTTTAAGCCAGCACACAGAGGGACGAGTGAAAAAATAATTTTAACTGGCACACTGCAACGCGTTTAATTTTTGAGCTCTCTGTCCCGCGCGAAATGGGACGTCATTACTTTTTTTAAATTATGAATGTCGACGGTTTTGTGCATCCATTTTTTGTTTATTTGCTTATTTTAATTAGCATTGTTTGTTCGAAATTTGGATAGGTACATGAAGTTATGACCATTTTGATTGTGTTTTATTAACCATTATGGTATGATTGTTGCTTTTTGAAACGTGTACGGTGAAAGAATATCATACGAGGTGTGAATATTGATGTAGGTATATGTTTTACAGAGTCTACCACGATTGGTTTCCGGTGAGAAGGGATATTTAAAAGACAGAGATAAACAAAATGATGTACAGAGAACATATTATATTACAATCAAATTTTTATTATTTTAATGTAAAAAATGAGCTTTGAATATTGATGTGAAAATTCTAAATGTCTTCCAAAACGAATTTCCGTCACAGCGGCTAGTCTCAACGGAGACTAGGCATCGGCGCAGGACGGGATTATTATAGTGCACAAGTGTGTGCGCAAGCATAGGCACTCTTTATTCACCGACTGTCATAGTCCGATGGGACGGAAATCCGACACGACCGGAGAGAGATCATTTGCAGGACCAACGGCTTTACGTTTCCAAGGCGTTCAAATACCGCCAATTTCCTTAATCCAGGTTGCTACTGAAAGTTTCTTGATAGAAAAACTCAATAACTGTTTGTGTTACCCTGCCCAACATTCGAACCCAAATATGCAAATACTCGAAAATGGCTGCACCGATTTTCATGAAAATTTTTGTGTGTAATCGATGAAACAAACGATTCGCAATTGGACCCGGTAGGTGGCGCTATTGTCGAGATCCAGAAATTACCCGTGCGAAGCGGGGGCGGATCGCCAGTTGTAAATATATTTACAACATAAGAAACTAAGTAATTGGTATCAGGAAAAGTTACTTTCTACAAAACTCCAAAACAATGGCCTAAAATCAAATATTAATAATATAAATATTTAAATAAAGTTAAAACAAATGGTTTTATTAAACACGTACTTGAAGTACGTTTGACGTTTAATATGTGGTAGAACTTCTTTTCTACCTGTGAGTCCGTCAGATACCAGTATTTATACGTGGTTGCAGCAGGAATGATTCGGCTCGACCGGGGTAAGACCACGCTTTCATAGTAAACAAGCGTAAAATAGCAGCTTAATGCTGTTATCTTTCATATGGTAGTTCTAGAGAACCGAAGACCCTTTTTACTGAAAATGAGGCATTTCATCTTAGTCCTCAGGGGTGATAACGAATCTGCATTTTGATTCTTAATCAAGGATAGATGTAGATATCTATGGTTTGATCCTTGCTGCTATAAATGAATCGTTGATTGCAATTTAAAGTGCATTTTTACAAGGAGCTCGGAGTTGAAGAAAAACATCGTGAGGAAACGTGCATATCTGAGGAATAAAATATTTCGAGGACATTTGAAGTTTGCCGACACGCACTAGAGCTACGCAGAGCAGTCGATACATACATAACCCTTTTAAAAATAAAAGGCCTGTGCCTAGTAGTGGGATATAGATAAGAACTTTTTCAACCGGCTTCAAAAAAGGAGGAGTTTCTCAATTCGACTTTTTTTATTTGTTACCTCAAAACTTTTTTTTAGTTGAACATATTTTGATGATTCTTTTTTATTTGATAGCTGATGCTTCTCAAGTGATCTCATATAAATTTAATTAAGATCTGATCAACAGTTTTTGAGTTATCCTTAATAAAGCTTATATAATTTACTTCGAATAACATTGATGATGTATTCATTTTATTTATATTTCAGTCGGTTGCCACAGCATCCACTTACTATCTGGTGGACCGTGTGCTCGTTTGTTGCCCTTATTATATTTAAAAAAATTCAAATGCATCCATCAAAGAGACTTTGCGCCTAAGACTTGCAAATGGTGGGTACATTTCTAATCGATGGTACGGTAAATAAATAAAAAAACAGAGGGCTTTAAGACATGGGTACTCACTGCATTTTATCACCGGCGACGTGATTCGATATGCAGCATCAACGTCCTCACCTGTGGGGACGGATCTGCATAGATGATCTCACGAATTGTGTTTTTCTTTTCTGTTAAATAGCGACAGCAGAAAAGTTATAACTGTATAATATTTAATGTATGCTACGCAATATTTTTGTACTAAAAGAGTTATAGTCGTACTTTTGTAATTTATCCATTCATTACGTAATACATAATATATAAACACTCACGCACGTCAACCAGAGGGGTAGGCAGAGACTACGGACTTCCACTTGGCATGATCCTGACATACCTATTTCGCCTCCTTTACATCCAATATATCTAAGAATAGATGCTCGTCGGTTAAGGGTACTTCTAATTTTCTCATTTTTTTCTTCTAATGTGGCCCATTTTCAAAATATCGCTAATTTGTTTAATAAACTTTCTTTTAGGGCGTCCCTTCTCGAATCTGCCCTTCACATCTGCCATATAAATTTACTTTGTCACTCTTTCCTCATTCATTCTTTCTACGTGACCAAACCATCGAAGCATTCCTTTCCTAATCCTGGTCACAACATCATCTTGAATGCCACATTTTTCTCTTATCATACAATTTCTCACCCTGTCATTCAGATTCAATCCTAGCATACTCCTTAAAGACCGCAATTCTACAGCATTTATTTTATTTTCGTTCTTCTTCTGCCACGCCCAACTTTCACTACCATACATTAAATTAGGGACTGACACAGCATTATTAATTACCATACGTGCCTTTTTTGAAACATTCTGATTCTTCATAATAGAGTGTAGTGCCCCATCTACTCTATTTCCTGCATTTACTAGTCGTTCTATATCCTTATCATATCTACCATCCCTGCCAAATACACATCCCAAATACACGAACTCATCCACTTGCTCAATCAACTCCCCTTCTGTTCTTATTTTACATGACGTTTAGCTTTCTTCTCTTTCAAAAACCGTCACTTTCGTATTACTTGCGTTCACTTTCATTCCCCTTTCTTTTAATGTCCAGTTCATTAATGTAACCACCATTTGCAACTCAGCCGCCGACGACGCAAATATGACTTAATAAAATTGAAATATGATCATCGGCGTACAAAAGGTATTTGACGGTTAACTCGCCCATTCTTAACCCACATTCTTCATCTTTCAAAGTTTGCAAACAAGCTGTCCATAAATAGGTTGAACAGCCAAGGGGAAGCTACACAGCCCTGTCTGACACCTTTTTGGATGCCAAACCAGTCAGATTAGACCCCGTTGATCCCGACACCAGCACTAGATCCCTATAAAGAGACCTTAATGCCTGTATCAAACCAGCGCTCAACCCAAATGAGTTCAATGTTTCCCATAACACAGTCCTGTCCACTCATGGGGGGTTGAGACACTCGCGTCCGTAGGCTTCGACCACCTAACCCTAGGCCCACCCTACACGTGTCCCCCGGGTGGTGCTAAATGAGCGACAAAACCGAAAAAATAGACTCGGCTCATCGCCATATGGTAGCGGCGTAAAATCTAACACCACCCCTAGTTTTCACCATGAGTCATGCAATTAAAGAAATGGTCTCGAGTTCCCGGCGGCGCTTTAATGGGGCAGGGGTGCGAAGAATCTCCAGGAGTAAAACCGGCGACGAGGTTCGCCATCCGTCACGTTCTGTCTCCCGGAGGGGCGAAAAGTGGATTGCGGAAGCCCATCTGGCTACGCCGAATGTATGTGGAGTAATGAATGTTAAGATAAATGAAGTATGCGAAATGATGAGTGAAAGAGGAATACAGAGGAATGTGTTATGTGTAAATGAGACGAAACGAAAGGGTAAGGATGCCACTGCACATGGCATGTATATCGCGTATTGGTCTGGTGTAGACGAAACCGAGCGGGCATGCCAGGGACTCGGTTTCATACTTTCGGAAGGAATGGGTCGATGTGTGAAAGAGTACGAATGTGTAAGCCCGAGGCTGCTATGAATACGAATGAAAGTTGGCTTAAAGAAGCTGTTTGTGCTAGGGGTGTACGCCCCAGACATGTCTAAGCCTTGAATAAAACTAAATTTACGGATTCTATCGCGTTTATTTAACTGATTTTACTTATTTTTAATTCCCGACGTTTCGGGTGCTTTACAGCAACCATGGTCACGGGGGGTACTGAGATGTTTGACGTCCCAATGTCATTGTTAGCCTGGCTACCTTCAGTTTTTGAATATTAATTTTTGGTCCGATTTACGCAAAACGAACTTACAGTATCTTGAAGTCTTGCAGTGGTATGCTTGGGTTTGGGTTTAATTTTGTTAATTATAGGATCCCAAGCAGATGGCAGCACCCAACCATCTTCTCTATTGAAATTAGGATGTTTTTTAGTTTCAATAGCCTCGCGTTTTTTTTTTCAATCAAACATCTTGGTCGTTATCGGTGACAACGCATCTGCATTTTGATTCCAAATCGATGTCAGAAGTACGTCTATGGGCCACAGCATCCAATTACTATCAGATGGAATATGCGCTCGTTTGTCAATCTTATTTTATAAAAAAATATTATAATGATTAAAACTACTTTTACGGATTTTATCTCGTTTAATATGAATTTGAATTTTTTTTTAATTCCCAACGTTTCGGGTGCTTTGCAGCACCCATGGAAACGGGGAACTGAGGTGACTGACGTCCCGATGTCATTGTTAAACCGGATACCTTCAGCTTTTTTAATTATTGTTTATGGTCCGATCTATGCAAAATGAACTGACTATGTCTTGAGGTCTTGCAGCGTAAAAGAACATATAGCTGATGTGAAGCATCGACGTTACGGGAAGTCTGCAGTCGGTGAACATGTTCAAGATCGTCCCCACCATTACATCAGATTTGATAAACCACAAATCCTCGCAAAAGAACACTGATTCCTACCAAGGATGATACGCGAGGCTATTGAAATTAATTATTTATAATTGTGGATGAAAAAATGAGGAGCGCAGTCATAGATACAAGGGCTTACCGGGGGTCCAACGTAGGGACGGATCATTACTTGGTCTTATGTCAAATTAATGGCCTATTCAAGCATTGGCGGCATCGGACATCTGTGTCTACCTTACATCTATTATCTGCGTTACAGACTGTAAAAGTATAAGAATAGAATAGTATAAGAATACATATATTACAAGATGAAGATATGAAAGAGAAGTATAAATGTAGACTGAGAGAAAATATTAGGTGTTTGAATGAGTTGTGTATGAATGATTTAGACTTGAATATTGAGTTGGGTGATGTTAAGAAAGGTTTTGTGGATGCAGCCACCGAAGGAAAAAATCATTACAATGTATCTAAGTCTACTGTTGAACACAGGCTCACCCAATAAATACCTTATAATGCCATAGTTGTCACGTTTAGCTGGCGGGAAGGCGATTGTTTTTTTTTTCTCTAGTTGTTATTTGGAAGACACTCTTGTCCATCTGCTGATTTCTCTGTTACTTCTTAAGACACTCACGAACGATATAGGGTAGTAAATATTTTTGCATAACTTAAAATGTAAGGTCAACTTTACTCTTGACATGGTTCTATACACATTTTAAGCATTTCCTTTGCTTTTTATTTAAATATCCAAATGTGTTTAACGATTTTTGTATCTGCTTTCTTTTTTTTTCTGGAGACAAATAAATCCGTTTCCTAAGACAACTACATCTGTTCCTGATTAAGAATCAAATGCAGATGCGTTGTTCCAAAGGTGTTACGAAAATTTTTTCAAGAAAATACATACGGTTCATCTGATTATAAGTGACTACCGCCGCCTGTCAGCAACTGCAGCATCAGGTGAATTGCAGTTGCGTTACCGGCATTTTAAGACAAGTCCATTGCTGAAGATAAACCTTCCGCAAGTAATGTTCAAAAGTAGGATCCTGAGCCACTAACGTTTTTTTATAGAATAAGAGTGACAAACGAGCAGTCTACCTGAACCTGAACCTGAACCAAGTAAGCAGTATTAAGCTGCTATTTTACGCTAGTATTCTGTGAGCGTGGTCCTTCCCCGGCCGAGCGACCCATTCGTGCTACAACCATAATATAACTGCAGCGCGACTCTACCACGTAAAAAAACACATCCAAGAAACATTCAACTACTTCCTCCGTGTCTTAACAGGTCGTCACTCTATTGAGCTAGACATCACCCGTTTACCGGTAGCACTCTAGAACCTTTCTTTCCTATCGGTTGTCGGTTCATCGAACTACACGGCCGGCCCATTCAAATTTCTTAAAATCGTAACAGAAATATAAAATGGTGTACCCTGCAATCCCCCCCCCCCTTGACCAGGGGTGCTGAAAAGTACTCTAAACTTCGGGAATATAAAATAAATTATTATACGTGATAAAATTAATAAAAACTAGTGTTATTTAAATATACGAATCATGGTGTCCACTACCTCGGTTCGTAAATGTAGAGCTCCTCTGTTGGGGTAGCAGGTAACCATCTCAAAGTCTATTTAATGATGACTGCTTTGAGGAGTGAGGTGACGCAGTAGTAATGATGACAGTACTCCTAGTTAGAGAGATTACTGTAGCTAAATTTCGCTAAGTCTCCTTTATAGTTTATCTGGTAGAGATAGGGGCTTATTTCCTATATATACTAATATATAATATCATTTCATACGTGGTATAGCGATGCTAACAACATCTCTATTATAGCTGTAGCACGAATCTGTCCGAGATAGGAACCGGATGTAGAATGGATCCGAATGTAGACCCGTTGCGAACCGGAGACCCTTTTCACGGTTAACGTACGGCACCTTAGTCCTCAGGGATGGCAACACGGATACATTTTGATTCTTAACCGAAGATAGATTTTTATTTGATCTTAATTGAGATTAATGAAACTGTTTATGGGCCACAGCATCCACTTAATGATTGACTTGTTATTAGATTTAAATTTTTAACGATTCGGATTTTCTTAACGATGGTTTAACAATTATTTATATTGAATATTTTGCATTTATTTACTAACGCTATTTCTAAACGCAACAGCGTGCACGTAGGTGTCCTGACCTTGTCCCATACGGTCGTTACTCTGTCCCGGCGCATCTACGGATTCGATAATATATTCCGGCGCATATATCCGATGTGTAGGGTTGCCATGATAACGATAATGTCAACGGACATGACAGGTCGCTTACTTATATGTATAAACATTAGTATAAATTTGTGCAAAGTCACTAAGCATTTTTATTAGGATCATTCAGATGAGATTTCGTTTCTTACTTAGGTTTTTATTCAGAGACAATATAAAGATGAAGTTTATGATTTTAGTATAGCCTGTTAAAAATAAAAAATCTTTTCAAAATAAAGGATAAGAGTCAAAAGTAGCTTTAAACGGTTTGAGTAAATTTACACACTGCCGTTGCGTCACCGTTTACTTTTCCGAACTTGACTGAACCACTGTCGTTAGTCTGGATCTACGTAGTTCAGATAAATTATATTTCATGTATTTTCTTATATTTACGAGAATACAGTAAATTTTATGTGTCTATAGACATTGTAAAGGATTCGAAATATGTATTGCAAATTAAAAAATCGTATCCATTGACTTTCTGCATCTCTTATCAGGACTTCAATCCACCTAGAGGGGAGGGGAAGTTACACTTCGTTTACAGGTACGTGGCAGCCACTCGAGAACCTTTCTTCCGTATCGGTTGTCAACTCTTCCAGTTATATGGCAGGTGTATTACTACTTCAGCTTACTAATGCGTTGGGCTATGCCGGTTACTCTGGTTCATACGTTTTCATACGTAGAGCCATGCTGCAGCTATTATGGCTGTAGCATGAATCGGTCGACTCAAACGGGGTAGGACCACGCTCTCACAGAATACCAGCGTAAAATAGCAGCTTAACACTGCTGTGTTTTGTATAGTGAGTGTAGAGAACCGGAGAGCCTTTTACTGGAAAAGAGGCAAACCAATGAAAACAGATGGGTGTTATAAGTTTGTAGTGTGACAGATATCTGTGCATCGGTGTGTCTGTCTGTAGCATCAAAGCGCCTGAACGGATGAACCGTTAGTGATAAAGCTTTTGTCGTTTGAAAGGTATCTTAATTGAGAGTGTTCTTAGCTATGAACACTAGGAACAAACACAAGCTAGTGATACCAGTTTCTCGACTCCATAGAGCCAGTAATTCATTCTTGGGGCAATGTTCGACACTCTTTTTACAACAAAGTCCCAGAAAATATACGAGGTCTCTCTATTATCAAGTTTCAATATTTAATTTAACAATAACTATAAAAAGGGTTATTATAATATAAATGCACACATGCTTGATAACAACCCCTGGGAATGAGGTGGTTGCTTCCAAAATTTTGTAACCATTCACATTGTAAATTTTATTTAAAAAAAGTCCCTCTAAGTTCCTTGCTGTTTCTTCCCAGGACAGAGGTAATTTTCGAACCAGTGGTAAAGTAAAAAATATCATTCAATAAGAATTACATGTAATCTATATTGAATAAAAAAATATTCTGTTCTATTCTATGTTTTAAGAAAACCTGTACAGCAGCGAAGATCATCAGCTCTTTTTGTTTCGGCGTTTTTAAAAACGTTAAGTTATTGCAATCTTTAACGAATTATTTACAGTTCGCTTCAAACCAAATCAAATCTGTTTATTTTGTGAAAATAGGTTAATTTACATGGACTCGACATGTACATAATAAAATATAAAATTAATAAGTGCAACGTTCATTGAAGTAAGATTATGTACTGCAATTTATCTTTGAATTAAAATCGACGACAAATGACTTTGATGCAATGCAGGCGTATTAAGGTACTTGTAACTTTTAATGTAGAATTCTAATTTAAAAATATAAAAAAATTGTTTTGTTATTATATATATCTATTGAATTGTGTCACGGCAGCTCGTGGATGAGTCGGGGTTGCTCAGGAGCTTAGCGCTCGCTGTAATTTTCACAATACGGGAACGAGTTGGTCGGGGTTCGATCCCTACCGGCAGCAATGTTAGTTGCAATTTTTAGTGCTGATTTACTACGTGCTCGGCGGTGAAGGAAACCATCGTGAAGAAACCTGCATGTGTTGGAAATCAAATTAATATTTCGATTGTTAGACATGTGAAGTCTGCCAGCACGCCAGGACAAAAAATACCACCATAAAATAGCAGAATAGCAGCATAATAGCTGAGGTCCGTAATGTGAGTACAGACGACTGGAGAGTGGAGACACTTTTTACATTTATGAACACCTTCAATAGCGATGACTTTCTACACGATTACACAGTGAGTAATCGATTAGAAACACAGACGATAATGTGTCTTAAAGCATGGGTAGATTGACTTTTATATATATATATATATATATATATATATATATATATATATATATATATATATATATATATATATATATATATATATATATAATTAAATGAAACATTAAATGCGATGATTCTAGAGAGAAATATCCTGGTGATCCTGATCAGGATACCAGGATAAAGTTTTAAATTATTATATTGCCATCGGTATTTGATACGAGTGCAAATTTTCAAGTCAATCGGCCGTCTATATGTTGATATGTTGATGAAAATTACGTTAAAATAATCCGTTACATAGTAGATAGAATATATATATATATATATATATATATATATATATATATATATATATATATACCTCCGTTAAACCTATTTTTACACGTTTTTATTAATTCGCGTGTATTTTTCTATCTGGGGGGGGGGCTGTGTTCAGCAGTGGACTTTCTATAGGTTGTAATGATAACTTTACGAAAAATATTGCCTACACTTTACCTAATATGCTTAACTAATATAACTTAGCGTTCGTAGTTAGCAGTATTTAATATTATATTTAATATATATGTATATATATATATATATATATATATATATATATATATATATATATATATATATATATATATATATTGTATATATATATATGTTTTATGTATATATATTTAATGTGTATATATGTATATATGTATTGTACATACTTCTCATATATGTACATACATTTTGTAGGGTGGTGTCCTACCTCTTTTATCTCTGCACTACTCTAAGGTAGACTTGTAGATAATGCCTCAGGCATTAAGTCCGCCTATATACATCTAATGTGTATATGAAGTTAAATAAATAAATAAATAATATGCTTCAGTCCTACACTACACCACACGAACGGTACAACACCTGTTGCGTATTCTAACAAACAACTTAAACCCGTGGGAAAACATATGTAATACATTATAAATATATGGGGATCCTCGCATCGCAATCCACTTACAACCTTTGTAGTCAATTTGCTACGAAATCCGCAATGAACAAGAAAATGGCTTTAATCCGTCCCGTCCCGCCACAATAGTTCCGAACAATTTTCTTCCCCCGACACACACATGGGAACCCGCACATGTCACATCTACACACAACTATTGACGCGTGTTGTATGTGTGCGTACATACTCCACTATTTCGTACGTCACAAAGCACAGTAGTTGAAGGTAAGGTCAGCAGAGAAATTTCGATAAATTTACAATATTTAATCCGAAACATTATTGAATAAATTCGTTTGCTTTGTAAATTATTGGAATGGATTGTACATTACTTTAACAGCGTGCGATTCAAATTTGCAATAGTTATAATTATTAAACCTGTACAAAACCTTTATAGAACAGTTCATTGGTTTTCTTACATTTTTAATAATCTATACTACTACATGTAAAAAAAAAGATTAATGACTGAGGTCTAAGTGGAATGCTGTTGTTAACGATTTACATAATCCAATTTAAAAAAAGAATAGAATGAATAAAGTAGATGCAAATAAATAAAGTTACTTTATCATAATTGTTAATTATTTTAGTATGTAATGTAGTGATTTCGGAATATGCAGAAAGTGGTTTTTGCTTAAAATACATAAATAGTATAAATATTTTATCAACATTACTGAAGCCATTTCTGAACGCGAAGTTATATCCACAATGCACACTTCTGTCGTCTTTATAAATCTTTACTAACCCAAAAAAAAATGATAAAAATTATATATATATATATATATATATATATATATATATATATATATATATATATATATATATCTATATATATATATGATAATATAAATATTAATCCAGCGATGGACACAAGCTTTTCCGAAATTAGAAAAGCTTACATTAATCGCACCTAACGAACTGATTAAGATTATTAATATCAGTTCTCATCTACATTTTCTTATAAGCTATTTTCAAGAGTGCTTATAGTGCAATTACATGGCAAATGTAAAAACATTGTCCATACTTTCACGTTGGGCAAGCGGGGGTAAGGTTTACAATTCGGTCGCCTGAATTTGGGGGTGGGGGGTGGCGTGGGGGGAGGGGGGAGGAGTTGTACAGTCACCCCCTACTTCCACTTTCTGCCGGACGTGCTTAGTTTTTTTTTTTATTAATTTTTAAAAATCTCATTTTGAGGTTATGTTTCGTAATTTTTATGACAATTTTAACCTGATTTATGGGTAGAGAGAGTTGGAGGATGGAAGCCCCACGCCACTTAACGTGGTGCAGTCGAGGGAGGTCCGGTCGACGGAGCCCCGCTTCGCGGGGCTCCTACTTCTAAGTGGTTTACAAAAAAATAACCACGAAGAGGATGACGGGGTCTATTCGCTCGCTTCGCTCGCTCACACGACCCCGTCATCCTCTTCTAACCTAACCTGTCCGAGTCGGGGTGCTCCACGTCCCAGGCTCGCTTCGCTCGCTATTGCACTCGATATAACACCAAATTATTAACTTTCGTAACTACTTTAATTTATAAACATAATTTATGGCTGCCACCATTTGTAAGAAAAGATCTTTGCGATATTTAGCAGTATTCCGCCGCCAAAAATATTTCACTATTCACCAAAATTCTGAAACTCGGAAGCATCACCGTGAGGAAAAGCTGTCAACAAAATGGCCGGCATAGCGATTTAATTTTTCATATTTTTAAATCGATTCAAATCGAAATTAGATGAATCGATTCACAAAAAATCGAAATCTTAAAGATCAATTTCGCAAAAATCGTTTTTTTTTTATTTGCGTTAAAAGTTTATATTTACGATATCAAAAGATACAATAAAGTACAGATAACATTGAATAATTAAATTAAAAACTGTCATTCTTTACGAGTTGGGGTACATTCAACCAATTGTAAATAATTTTGCAAATCTAAATAAAACAGAAAAAGATTCGATCTCGATTCTCTAGGGTGAAATATCGATTCACTAGATCGATTCAGTACTATATATCGATTTGACATTGACAGATGAAACGTCAAAAACGTAATTAAATTAGTCATTTACCAATATTTTTAAAAAATAATTAAAAATACTTCGACGCTGCTCCGGCAGAAAAAATCGAGTGGGGGTGCTTCAGATAAACCCCCTTGACTCCCCCACAGTGACAGAATCTTCAAATTCAGGCGACCGAATTGTAAACCCAACCCGCAAGCGGCTTCGTAAACACAGATCTAATACCACTACTAATAAAGGTGCTTCACGTCGCCAATCAATAATGATTGTGTCAGCTTCTTCGAATGATCATCTGATTTTCTTTCGTTCGTCAGAGTCGCCTTTTTTACTTTGCACTACTTACAAGACATTGGTGATTGAAGAAGCTGTAAAATGCCCTATTATATACTTACGCACTACTCAATCTGTCAGCTTCTGTCATATTTTACGTGGGAATGGCTATCTGTCGTTATCAAAATAATTATTCAGCATTTTTCTTTTTATGAATATTCGGCAGCTGAAACCTAAATATTCAAGTAATAAAATATATATTTCAAGAATATGTTAAATACATTAACGCATTTGCATTCCGGAGCAGTGCAACGGACTCATTTCGCTCCATTGTTCTCCAATAATGCTCTGTTTATGAACAAGTGATGGAGCGGAGAGACTAGGTTTAGTAATCGTTATTTTATATTACAAAATATAGTTCATTATATAGCAATTGACAAATATATTTTATGTTAAAATATAGAATATTTGAACTCTAAGTTTAATTTCACTTTTTATAAGTCATGATCAACATAATTTGGGAATACTCCCTATCATAAAACTTATACATAATACGTGGTAGAGCCACGCTGCAGCTATATTATAGTTGTAGCACAAATAGGTCGGCTCAACAGGGGCAGGACCACGCTCTCATAGAATACCAGCGTAAGGCTGCTGTGATTCGTATGGTGAGTATAGAGAACCAAAGACCCTGTTAACTGGAATCGAGGAATTTTATCTTAGTCCCCAGGGGTGACAACACATCTGCGTTCGTGTTTCTTAATTAAGGATAAATTTAGATGTCTATGGGCCACAGCATCCACATACCATCAGGTGAACTCTGTGCTCGTTTGTCACCCAATGGTATAAAAATAACAACATGTCCACACTTTCTCTACAGTAATTCACTGCAGCTCACTTCAGGGCACGGACGTTTCCAAAAATGTGCCAATTGGCACGAAACACGCATAACTTGCGTGTTAGTGAGAGCAAAATTGACTCTCTTACACTCTTAATGCTCCTTCTTATTACGTTTTGTAGGATGTAGTAGCTGGAACTGTATTTTGAATGCAGCAAGAATCGGTCGGCTCAACTGAGGAGGGCCACGCTCTCAAAGAAAACCAGCGTAAAATAGCAGAAAAATTCTGCTGTGTTTCGTATGGTAAATAAATACCCTTTTTGCAAGTAACGGGGAACTCCATCTAAGTTTTCTGGGTAGAAAGGCGTCCGCATTTTGATTCTTAATCGAAAAAAGATGTATCCATCGTCCACTGTATTCACTGTCTGTTTGTCACCCGTCTTGTATAAAATAAATTATAACAATTGTCACCAATGAGTGAAATTTGAATGCGGTTTTGAAAATATTCCTATTCTTCAGAAGTCTACCGGAGTATTGTCCGTTGAACAGCAGAGTGTAGGTAAGATTGGGACTTGGAAACCTATTAGCACATTCCTCTTCATGTTATTGTTAGATAACATAAGAATATAATATAAATCATTTATGGAGCCACTTAGTTATGACGAACTGTGGTAATAAAATAAAATAAGTATAATGTGATTTTTTTATTCTAACCCTACAGCGTGCTAGTGTGTGTACTAGACGCTGCCTAGACGTACTGACCCACTGCCCGGCGACCTTGCTTTTCTTATGTTATTATTCTATCTCTCTCACTCTACAGCGGTTACTCGCGCCGTCCCCTTCGTCAGGCTCGCGTCTATTGATAGTCAAGACGGTTATATGACCAAGGTCACGTGGAAGGCACGCTCGGACGGGTTTTATATGGGATTGTGGGACGAAGGGCACTTACTTGCATTGTTAGGGTTCGCCTAGTGATTTGTACGATGGGATAGAATAGTTTACCATTCCTTCGATAAGCCTTTCGAAGTTTTTGAGATGTTCTGAGATATTGGACGCTTTTAATGCTATTGTAAAAATAAATCGTAGCATTTGATTTTCTTTTTCTTATTTATATTTAAAAAATATGTAAACAAATAGTAATTTCAATAAATTAGTTTATATTTCGCATTTTTGTAACTATAACATAAATCATCTATAATGATTAAGAAATGAGACATTACAATATAAGTATATCATCCGTAAATTCATGTTTTTATAATAGTAATCTGTTATTTTTAATATACAAATATCTTTGTAAAAAATAATAAAGTTAAAGCAAAATATATTTATAAAAACACTGATAAATAAACCGTGTTGTGGCGGTTTCATCCAATACCCAATATCGTGGGTATCGTAAGACACGGCGGAGATAAACAGAAAGAGGAGTTAAGCATGGGCAGCAATACCTTTATCACAACAACTCAAAAAATAAAAAAAACGGCGGTTGTCAACCCGCTTGCGAAATATGACTAAGTATATATTTTATAATATATTTAAGACCTACGATCAGCTGTGGACGTTTACAGGCCGTAATGAACGAATGGCTTGATAAACTTGAGTGGTAGAGAGAGATCCTCAGGCGTAGGCGTAGTAACATTCTTGTTAAAACATTGTGGGTTCAGCGTTCGATTCGGTCAAGAAGACAATATAATCGAATTCTCGCAACAATATAAATCGAATTCTCGCATGGCATGTATTAGAATCATTATCCTTGTATTCCATTATAACTCTGGATCTTGCTGAACTAATAACTTTCATGAGGTCGTGTCTTATCTCTTCATAAACAGCATCTTTAATCCGACTAGTCCAGAAGCAGGTTTTAATGATATTAATGGATCGGCCCGACCGGGGATGGACCCCGCTCGCACAGAATACCAGCGTAAAATAACAGCGTAATGCTACTGTGTTTTGAATAGTGAGTATAGAGAACCTGATACCATTCTTCAAGGCATCATATCTCAGTCCTCAGGGGTGACAACGCATCTGCATTTTGATTTCATAAATGTCTGCGCGCCTCAGCATCTACTTACCATCAGATGTACGTATGTACTTATATATATATATATATATATATACATATATATATATATATATATATTTATATATATATATATATATACATATAAATATAAATATTTCACACGTATGCTCCGTAGCCTCAAAGGCTTAATAGATTTTTACATATGGGATGTTGTTACATTAGCTGCAGAAGTGAGTTATGTGATGGTATGGTAATAAAGGAATTTTTCTCTTCTCTAATTTTTTAATAGGAAATTTTCTACGAGGCCGGGTTTTAATATTACTTTTTGACCATTGGGTTCCTTGGGTTCAATCTTCTACGTTTTCTTCATCAGCCTAAAGTCGACACAAAGCCAGCGAAGTCCACTGTTGGACACGAGCGTGTCACTTAGCGTGAAGTATTTGCCTTAATCGTTACTCTTGGCAGAGGGATTGGTGACGGCATTACCAGATCCGAGTATTTTTGATACTGCTCCCCGTATACTTTACGGCATATCTTTCCTACGCAGTTGACAGCCGTATTCTATTGTCCCTTATATTCGTAAGTTGTCGCATACTATCGAAGTTATTCAAGAATAGTTATTTTTCTCGTTATGATCATCATCATTACGATAATTCATAAGGCCTTAACATAGGTCGCCCAAATAATACCACAAAACACGATCCTCAACCACTTACCTATATCTGATCTCTACTTGATTGCCTTGACGACTCAAGCTAGCTATATATATAGCTTCATCCTAGGGGGACTGCCTTACACTTCGCTAGTCAGTACTAGGGTACCACTATTTAGTTATATTTACTTAAGATTAGTTACATTTACACTTTTAAAGTATTTAATACCATTCATGCCAATACAGGACGTTCGCCTCTCTCGGTGATTGACAATGGAAACAAATCATTTGGGGTTATTACCCGTTGATCGGAAAAATTGGGTTAGTGACCGTTAGTTACTACCAATTTATGGAGTCTTTGAACCTTTTAAATTTAGCAGGGTTATACGAGTAGTAGTATTACTGTGTGTAGGCCCTATAGAAATCCACTACTGGAAAAGGACCTTTCCCGTTTTAACAGACGTGAGCACCTTTGATGCTCTTTACCGTCACCAGTTGAAACTTCTTACGTGCGAAATAAACGAGATGGTTTTCACGTTAAGCATTATTGTTTTAGATCTTAGTTATATTTTAATGTTACCTGTATATTATTTGTCTCTAACGTCACTGTTATATCCTATTGAAGTCCTCTACTGAACATAGGCGTCCCCCTATGAGATTGCCTTATAGGGGGATATTTGCCATAGTTGCCACGCTTCGCTTGCGGGCTGGCAACCGCAGTTTTTTTTAGTCGTTATTACGAAGACGCTGCTCCTCACCTCCTAATTTGTTTAGTAAAGCGTACTATCTTAACGGAAGCCCTTCTCTCTTGCTTTGAAAACACTCACATTGTTATCGGATGTAAAGACAAATGCTGGCAAATTATTCCAATCCGTTGTTGAATTCCTGAAGGTTCCCATCATCAGATCTTGACAAATTTATATGAAAGAGCCAATTGTCGAAGCTGGTAGCATCGAATCGTAGCATTATTTCCAGGACACCTAAAATTTTGAGTGCAAATGAGAGGTTCTACGGGCAGCTGTACGTCATTGTTGAAACCACACGCAAGTGTGATAACGATCCAAGAGCAAGTATTATCCGACAATGTTACGATGATATCTCGGACGTCAGTCTGAGCGAAGTTAGAATGACTCTCCATCACCTTAAAAACGGCAAGTTCCTTCTTGAGCTTCTGAAAGCGGATGGAAATTGAAGTCCTTCAGAAGCTCTTTAATTCCGGCCTCCATGGTAACCTCTTTCTTAAAAAAAAGAGCCATTGACATCGGACTGTGTGGTAAAGAATTATCGTTAAACATACATAAAATGCACTATAAGTAATTAAAATATCAAAAACCGGAAAATTTTAATAAAAAGAAGTGTGAATAATTATAAGTTATATTTTCAAAGCGATCTGTTCCTGTTTAGATGGAAGTTATCATACACCATTGTTAAATCTACGAGTGAACTAGAATTTCGAAATATACATAACAAAAACATTGTACTTGTACAGTCCGCCTGTCGGAAACTAGTTAAAGTTTTAACAATGTAAATATTTCCTGGTTTAAATTCATGGGGTGTCTAGACGGTATTGTTGGACACTCTTTGACCCTTCGGTCGGGGTTGCAACTGAAGGAAATATTTCTCATAATTATTATAAATCAAAATACGAGTTAAGTTATTTAAATGAATTATTTAAATTTTGGGATAGTACTAATTTGACAGATTTTATTGTTTATTGTTTTATTTGTACATATTTTTAATTTCTAACGTTTCGCGTGCTTTGTAGCACCCATGGTCACGGGGGAAGGTGATTGACGTCCCGGTGTCAGAGTTAACCCGGAGTATCATCAGCATTTTAATTATTACTTTTAGTCCGATCTAGGCAGAATTAACTTACTCCGTTTCGAAGTCTTGCAGCGGTTTTCTCCGTTTTAGTTTTAATTTTATTAATTACAGGATCCCAAATATGTGGAAACGTCGGGGACTAAAAATAAGTAGAATTAAACGCGATAAAAGTTTTATTCAATGTGTAGTGTTCGCGTAAATATAAGAAATCAGTAGTCAAAATGTGTAAGAGTAAGTAAGTACTAAGTAAGAAGAGAATAAATAATACTTATTGAAAGTTATTTTTTAATTTACCACTGGTTCGGATAATACTTCTGTCGTGGAAAGAACCAGCAAGAAACCCAATTGGATGTTATTAAACATATTTCACTTTATATTAATTTTGTACAGTTCTTAAATGAATTTTAATACAACCATTTTTACAATTTTTCTTTAATATAATTCTTAAACTTGTTTATTGACAAACATTGAAACTAAGTAATACCGTACCCGTAACGAAAAAAGTAATTAATACCGAGTGATACCAGATAAAGAGAATTCTTCCATCTAATTCCACAAGTGTCGTAAAAAACAACTATGGAAAATTCCAGAAAGAACTACAGGTTACGAAGGATGATGGTAGCTCTTTTTTTATGGCATTTGTTGTGCAGATCTAATAAGACCAGTATCATTGCGACCAGTAAAATCTTTAGTGATCTCTTTATGGCACTACATCATTTCACTGCTAAGCCCTACATCATCAATTATTATTATGTGGTAGAGCCACTCTGCAACTATATTAACGTTGTAGTACAAATCGGTCGGCTCGACCGGGGAAGGACCACGCTCTCACAGAATACCAACGTAAAATAGCGGATCAAGCTGCTGTATTTCGTATGGTGAGTATAGAGAACCGGATACCCTTTTTACTGGAAACGAGATATTTCATCTTAGTCCTGATGGGTGACAACGCATATGCATTTTGTTTCTTATTTGAGGATAGATGTAGATGTCTATGAACCACAGCAACCAATAAACATCAGGTGCTCTGTGTGCTCGTTTGTCACCCCTATTCTATAAAAAAATTATAGGTCCGTTAGGTAGATGCATATGGATCACTGCATTCACTTACCGTCAGGTGGACTGTGTGCTCTTTTGTCACCCAATGCTATAAAAAACAATTACGCATTAATTTTAATTGAATAATACGTTCCAAATTTATATATTTCCATTAGGTACATCTAGATTCTCCTGGTATAAAAGATGCCATTAACCTTCGAAAATACAAGTGAAGACATTAAAACCCACACACACACACACACAAACCTAAAGTACGACTGACACACACAAAAATGCGCGGGCGCCGATCTAAAACACTCGTCCGGCAGCACCGATAATGGAGGACGGGGTAAACGACCGTTGGTTACATATTTAGAAAAAAATATTTGGCAAATGTTCAGTACGATGCACTTTACACTGCTGGCCAGAAACGATGGGTGATGCAGCACAAAAAAATCGTTTAAAGTTAAGCTAAAATGATGACCTTTTTAATTATTTACATCTTATTGTTATAAATAAAGAAAAAAGCGTGACTGTTAAGTTGCCCTAAAACAGTTATTCAAGTAGAGCCTTCTATAGATTCCACCAAACATTACTTATAAAAAAGACACATAGGAGTTTTATATTACATTTTCTTCAATGCTATCTAGTAACTTACCCTTAAAATAATGAAATTTGAATAATGAAATGCTATGAAGAATTAATTGATTATTTTATAAACTTCTTTAATGGTGGTCATTTTTATAAACTTCTTTAATGGTGGTCTGGTGGACATTTATTTATAGAATACAATAGTATAAAATATATCTTACAATAAAACTAAACTAACATACAGCCCTACTTCCCGTGTTGTTCCAAGAATGCCGGTCGTCGTTCTAACTGTTAATTTGATGTAATTCTCGTAAAAAAAACACTTACGAAGCCCCCCCCCCCTCCAAATATATTGTTCCCGTCCTGATTCATTAAAATAATTCATGACACATATAGTTAGAAATTTACTGTTAGACATGGACTTCTCCCGTGACAGGGACCTTAGCAAGGGGATTGAGAATCGCAGCATCAAACATCTCGCACCGATACACTACGGTCTGTATATTTAATAAGTGAGACAGAATGGAATAGAATACAAAGATTTAAATTTTTCATTATGAATCAAAAAATTTATAAAAGTTATTGAAAGACAATTTTATTTATTCACTTGTTCAAACAAAAGATACCTCTGTCCTGGAAGGAACCAGAAGAAACCAAGCGGATTTTTTTCGTTTAAAATTTTACAATGTTTTTGTACAATTGTTATTATAAATTGCATTTTTCTGATAACAATTCAAACAAACAAAAATCTGTTGTAGCTAACCCTGCCAGACGTGGCAATAATAATCCTTATAAAGCTGTCATGACAATATATTTATAAATTAATTTATAAAATTGATTTATATTTATAAAATATGGCTGTGAATACCGTGAAATGTAGCAATTGTAATATTGTAATATGCGAGTTACTGGCTTTTGTACAAAACAAAGCGGATGTGATGGACGAAGGTAGTATTACTCGTCTGTGCATTACGGCATTTTCAAGTAACGAAATCACAGAGGCTAAGAAATTACTTTTTGAGTCCTTGAAGACGAATAGGCATTACGTGATTAGAAAAGGAGATGCCAAAAGTAAGCGAGAAATCACGGAAATTATTTGTGCTATAAAAGAGCCGGATCCTGAGCTTTTACCTATCTTTGTGGCAAGAGATTTACAACGTCTTCCGCCAGTCACATTTGATCACATCGACGCGACTAGACTCTTAAAAGATATGATTAGGTTGCAGAATGACATTTCAGTTATTAAGGAAACTTATGCTAAAAGGATATGCTAAATAATAAATCACCCGTGACAAACTACAATGTTAATACGAAACGAAGAGGAATATGTCGAAAAAACAGTTCAGAATGTGCGGGTGATCCTTGTGGTATACCTCATATTTCACCAAATCAATCTGAATATGACGAGTTAACGAGCGCTGAGAATTCTAACTGTAATCCTAAAGTCAATAATATGTTATTGAATCATACGTATATTTCTGACTCGCCCACAACGCCGACAGAAGATCATAACACTGACCCGCTCCTATTTGTCTCAATGCAATCATACGGTAAAGCGAGTATTGAAGATATGCCACTTTCATCATAACCAGTCCGAATGGAAGCCCGCACCACGTTTATGTCGACGGAAATGCAGAATAATCACACGCCTTTGTCTTATAAAGAGGCTACTGCGGTTTCATCGAATAACCTAGTGATTGAACGGTTAAGGGGGCGATACTAGATTTTTTTGAAATGGAAAAAACGACTGGATGTTAGTGCGAAACAAGGTAAAAAGTAAATTTATAGGTTTAAAAGGCAAAGCTGATATAAGGGACTGCAAATTGGCAAATATAAAAATCCCGTTTTATATTTATAACGTTGATAAAGGAAGACTGATGACATAATGATTTTTGTAAACTTACACTGAAGTGGATAGAGAAAGTTATGAATTCAAAAAGAGATAAGTTACCTGTGTTTATGGATAAAATCTATGGCCCACTGGAGTATCTTTCCGCAGATTTATTATGTTTAATAAGCCGAGTAATTTAAATGAAACTAAATCGAGTAACCTAGTATCTTTATTAAAGAAAAATGAAGAATACTGATGCTGGGGACAATACAACTATCAAGTTGATAAGTTTTAATTGTAAATCTTTTAAAAGATCTGCATACTTTGTAAAGGCTTTGAGTGAAAGGGCGGATGTAATTGCGCTTCAGGAGACATGGCTTCTGCCCCATGAGATTCCTGACTTGGGTCAGGTAAATAAGGATTTTTGTTTTTTCGGGAAGTCCGCGGTTGATACAAGCAAAGGATTATTGCGAGGACGACCTTATGGCGGTGTCGTCTTACTATGGAAAACAACGTGTTTGACTCTGTAACTGTAGTTCCGTGTATGAGTGAGCGTATTATTGCTATTAAAGTATGCGTTTCGGATCGGTTCATGTTATTTTTTAATGTGTATATCCTTACGGACGAGCTAGACAATCTCGTAGAATTTGTTGAGTGTTTAAGTGAAATATCTGCAATAGTAGATAATGAGAATATTGAAACTATGTATGTGTTAGGGGACTTTGCGCACCAGGTACATTGTTTGGTAAGGAAATGTTAAAATTTTGTCTAGAATAAAACTGGTTGTCAGCTGATATTATGAAGCTAGGAATTGACTCGCGTTCTTATACCTTTATAAGTGTTATACATGGTAGTTGTCATTAGCTGGCTTGACCACTCTTTAACAACTCAGGCTGCATGGAAATCTGTAGTAACAATTAAAATTCATAATGACGTTTATTGGTCAGACCATTTCCCATTAGAGGTGCAGTGTGATCTTACAATGGTTAGGCGTAGGTCACTGTCGGTTCAGGAATTTATAATCAATAAAGTAAAATGGGGTGAGCGTAATTTAAACCAAATTGACAAATATTGTAACGACAAATTAAGAGAAATCGATTTCCCGTATGAACTAAGTCAGTGTTGTGATAGTATGTGTGATGTTTTAGCACATCGATCTGTAATAGATACATTATATATGTCCATTGTTAATATTTTGTGTGAGGCCTCTAAGTACAGTTACGACAGTGATCGCGAGCGGGAGATAGTCAAAAGGCGTGGTCGACCTATACTAGGGTGGAACTGCCACGTGCGCGATGCTCACCGGGATGCTCGACAAAAATTCCTAAATTGGATTTGGCATGGGAAAC
This sequence comes from Parnassius apollo, assembly GCA_907164705.1. NCBI lineage: Eukaryota > Metazoa > Arthropoda > Insecta > Lepidoptera > Papilionidae > Parnassius > Parnassius apollo. The sequence goes on along the minus strand of CAJQZP010001427.1, from coordinate 9,447,528 downwards.
CGCGTGGTGGGTATATTTATATTGATATGATGGAATCTAAAAGAGTATTTAAACGAAAACTTAAGTTTTGTCAAAATAATCAAGACCAGATCAAGATGAATAAACTAGCGTATCAACAGGAATAAAGATTTTCGTGGGTTTTGGAAGCATACTAAGCAGTTGAGTCCTAAAGCAGGTACTCCGGTGAGTGTTGGGGGTGTAAATGAACCAGCGAATATAGCCAATCTTTTTAAGAGTCAGTTCCGGGTTCAGTCTACATGTTAAATTCGATGCTGACGTTCATCACCAGACTGGTGTATCAATTTATGTGCCCGATCGCATCACCGCCAGGGACATCGCTGTTTTGATAAATGGCATGACTGGAGGAAAGTCACCTGGTCACGATTGCCTTAGCATCGAGGACTTTCAGCACGCTGGCCCGCATTTACCTAAACTGCTGGCGCTCTTGTTCATGCTATATATGAGGCACTCTTATTTGCCGAAAGAGCTGATGAGAATAGTCGTGGTTCCGATTCTGAAAAATAAAACCGGAGATGTTTCGGATATGTGCAACCATCGGCCCATTTCATTAGCGACAACTGCGGCTAAGATACTTGACAGTATGCTTGAGAGACAGTTAAAAGTACATATTAAGTTAAACGATGCACAATTTGGTTTTAGACCAAATCTATCAACTGAGTGTGCAATACTGTCGCTGAAGCACACTGTGGGGTATTACACTGTAAGGAATATGTCAGTGTACGCAGCCTTCCTGGATCTTTTAAAGGCTTTCTACCTTGTCAGGTATGACATTCTGTGGGATAAATTGCGAAAGGCTGGTCTACCCGTCTCGTAAATTAGTATTTTTAGCTATTGGTACGATCATCAAATTAATCAGGTAAGGTGGTCTAGTGCACTGTCAGACGAGTACAGATTGGAATGCAGTGTGAGACAAGGGGGATTAACCTCACCTACGCTTTTTAATTTATATATAAATGAACAGATTGATAGACTCCGGATTGCACGTGTCGGCTGCTCTATTGATGGACTCTGCATGAACAACGTTACGCAGACGACATGGTGCTTCTGAGCCCGTCAGTCAGTGCACTCAGACGGCTTTTGTTCATATGTGAGGTTTATGCAGAAGCCCACGGTCTAAAATATAATGTTGCGAAGAGTGAGCTCATGGTGTTTAAGGTGGGCACGAAGAAACCAAATTTCGTACCACCTGTAACTTTAGGGGTGTTGCACTTAAACGAGTAACTGAATTTAAGTACCTAGGCCATGTTGTTACCGAAGATTTAAAAGATGATAAAGACATTGAAAGAGAAAGGAGAGCGCTGGCTGTCCGCTGCAATATGCTGGCCCGTCGGTTCTCACGCTGTACAGCCAGGTAAAAGTTATTTTATTTAAGGCCTATTGCCAATTCCTCTATACGTATGCCTTATGGGTCAGATATACGCGGCGGGCATACAACACTCTACGTACACAATATAATAACGCTTTTAGATTGTTGCTGAGGCTCCCACGTTACTGTAGTGCATGAGGTATGTTTGTAGATGCCCACGTAGACAATTTTTCAACACTTATTCGCAAAAGAACTGCGTCACTGATGCACAGGGTTCGTGGGAGCGCCAACAGCATTCTTAACGTAATTAGTGAGAAACCCGAGTGTACTTTTTTGAGGCACTAGGTTCATGTCCATGTACCCATTGCCTCGTACAGGCACCCCAGGTATATGAACTAATTTATTACCTAATTTTACTTACATATTTTTAAGACTTTTTCTTTGTATTTTTAACAAAAAGTATTGTATTATATCATTATGGTAAGTTTTGTTGGTGGTTTTTTTTAATATATAATTAAATCGGATATGATGTATGTGTAACGGTGAAATCGATTCATGTTATTTTATTATTATTATTATTAAATTATTATTTTATTTTCGATATTATTATAAATACTTACGCATTTGATATAATTTAGAGCGACAGTAGCCTAATGGCAGGGCGGACCGCGAACTCAAAAAAGAAAGTCGCGGGTTCGAATCCGCAATTCGAATACTGGCGTGAACCACTCGTAACATAAGCAATTTAAGCTTACCACGAGTGGTTAAGGGGAATATTAGTAATGTTTATAGCATTGTTAATATTCTTTTTTTTAATTAATATTAGTAATGATTACAATTTTAGTATTAGAATAGATGTTAATGAATGTTATTTTACCATATGATCCTTGTTGATTGAAATAAATTAATAAATAAATAAATAAAATAAAACATGTGGCGGCGCTGTCGTCACGCCGCAAGTGAAACACACCGAAGCCTCTCAAATCAAAATTCCGAATCATAAACAGTATATATAGAACTTCTCCGAACTATCACACGGAGCGTTGGCCGCTCCCTGGGCGGAACACCTTGCCCGGCGGGAGATCTCCCCCTTTCCTTTTACCGCAAAACTGGTAACCACCCAACCTGATCTGAACACGCAACCAACAACTCTCGGAAATTTCAAGCTCCATTATCGTCATAAAATACCCCACCCATTCACTCCCGAGCAGATATCGTCTGCAGTCTTCATATACTGCAACCCATCTAGCTTCACAAGGTTCATCGCAGCACTGGAATAATAATGCTTCCTGTTCCTTCAAGCTACTCTCTGCGCTACAGTGTTCGGCACGGCTCTGAGCCTTACGGCTCGCCTTTGCTTCATGGCACTCGCAGATTACTTGTCTTCTTCTCGACTCACCGCAGACTACAAGTTAATCTCCTGGCACTTACACATTCGTCGGCAACGAGGCTGCACAATCGACCTCCGGTCTGAGCAGGGGGGTGATGTGGCGGCGCTGTCGTCACGCCCCAAGCGAAACACACCGAAGCCTAAATCACGCTATCAAAATTCCGAATCATAAACAGTATATATAGAACATCTCCGAACTATCACATGGGGTGTTGGCCGCTCCTCGGGCAGAACACCTTGCCCGGCGGGAGATCTCCCCTTTTCCTTATATGGCCACAAACACATTGATAAGAAATCATTATGTGAATCTCATAATACACTCTGTGTTTATTAAAATTTTTAAACTTGTTGATTAATGGTTAATGAGATGGAATGTTTCTGGAAGAGATGGTTATACACCGCCTGCAACTTTATAAGGCGCAGGTTCGGTCAAACATAGAATACTGTACCCATCTGTGGGCTGGGGCTCCCCAGTGCCAGCTTCTTCCATTTGACCGCATCCAGCACATAGCGGCTCAAATCGCACGACGACCGAGTCCTCTCCGATCTGCTCAATTGACTGGCGCTGGGAAGAGATGTTGCATCTCTTTGCATTTTCTATCGCACCCACCACAGGGAGCGCTCTGAGGAAGTGTTCGAATTTATTCCAGCCGCCAAATTTCACGAACGCACATCGCGGCAAAACTCACGATACCATCCACAGCATCTGGATGCCTAGCGGTACACCACGGTACGTTTTACTAGAAGTTTTCTTCCTCGTTTTGGAATTGTTTATCACGGCAATTTTTCCAAACCTAGCGGTCTTGTTGGGACTTAGGAACTTTTAAGAAATGAGCTTACTCCCTTCTAAAAGGCTGGCAACGCATCTGTAATTCCTCTAGTGTTGCAGTTTTTCATGGGCGACGGTAGTAATTTACCATCAGGTGAGCCGCATGCCCGTTTGCCCTCTCTTCTATAAAAAAACAGGATCTTTCTCTTGGCATTTCCCATAGTTCCACGTTCCCCAGGTTGTGGGTGATTTCTGTATCTCGACAAAAGCGTAACCTACCTCATTAAATTGTAAATCTAAGCCAACCATGGACCTACTTAAACACACACACACACACACACACACACACATATATATATATATATATATATATATATATATATATATATATATATATATATATATATTAAGATATGTATATTTATGAAGATTATGCTTGTAAATGTTTAGGTAATTTTTTGCGCCTGAAGTGTAACGCCAGAAACGAAGCTCCCGTAGAGATGCGGTTCAGCAGCCTTCGAGCACGCAGACATGCAAACAAATTACGTCGCGTTAGTGCAATGCATCTAGATAATTTTGTAGTTCCCGCGTATTTTGGGCCATCTGACGCCCGTTTATATTCCGATGGTCAGTGAAGTAGTGGACAATGATCTTTCGACGATAGGTTTTGGTATAAAAATAACATGGAAATCGATAGAATGGCATATAATATGGACAATGCAAATAATATTTAGATGGGTCAATGTCAGACGTTAGTACTTGATGCCGCGTGTAAATATTCGTTTTTCCTATTTGTCTGGAATAGGTTTATTACTTTCTAAATTAATGGAGTATTTTCTTTTAAGAATACCTTTTTATACAGAATAAGGACGACAAAAGATCACATAGTCCACCTGATAATAAGTGGATGCTGTGACCCATAGACATCTACATTTATCCTCGATTAAGAATTAAAACGCAGATGCGTTGTCACCCGTGAGGACTAATATGGAACGACTCATTTACAGTAAAAAGAGTCTCCGGTTCTCTACACTCACTATACGAAACATCACGCAGGTTTTCTGTGAGAGCGTGGTCCTACCCCAGTCGAGGCAGCACATTCGTGCTACAACTATAGTACTAATATAACTGCAACATGGCTCTACCACGTTTAAATACGCCACTTAAACGTAATAAAATTCGAAAAAGTAGTTTTATTTGATTTTAAAGATACTTCAAGTAGATATTAAAGAAGGGTATGATGTAACATGAAGCAGTATAAAATCATATTATCTCTTTTATACGTGATAGAGCCATGTTGCTGCTATATTATGTTATAGCACAGAATAAATAATAGTACTACGTAGTTATAGCACGAAAATGTCGTCCACGCCACTCATTCTCACTAAATAAAAACAAAATAGTAGCTCAATTTTACTGTGTTTCGTATTCTATGAGGGTTGAATGTATTTTTTTATATGTGCTGATTTACTAAGTACTACCCCAGATGAAAACCTTTTATTTCACTTCGAGGAATAAATCCAAATAAATTAAACTGCCGACAATATCGCAAGATCGCGAAAATATCTTAAATAAACAATAAAATACAACAAATTTCGATAAAATCTTTTTACTACCTATTTAACAGTCTATATTCAAAATTAAAAATGTTAAATATCACAAGGAGTAAAATATTATTTGCAATCCTGGCATAATAGATCATTGAACTTTGTTATTTAGTGCAGAAAAAAATGTAAAATTCATAATTCGCCTAGCGAAAAAATTCAAATCTCCACAACCCTGTATAAACAGAAAACAGTAAACGTAACTTCATTTTGCAAACTTGCAAAACGAATGATAATCTGGAAGCGTATTATCATATTTTCCTTGAATGCCGGACTCTTGTCTCCCGACCTTGACTGTGACAGTAGAGTGACAATCCGACGCCAGATCCTTGGCAATGTTGACGAGATGTGTTAATAAGGTTGTTAATTGAAATAATAAAAGATATGACAAATTGTAATCAAAAATACAGTCTTCTTACATTAAATACAAACGCATTCGGAATCGAAATATGATGACGTGCGATAAAGTATATATTTATTGATTTTGTTTTTCTTTTAGCACCGTAACGGCTCTCGGTTAAGGGAAGTAAACATAGCGTAAATAGTAACTGATAGAATTTTACGAAACAAACTTATATAAAAACATATTCACCTTTTTTTACATCAGTGTGGATACGTAGAAATATATAGGAGTAGAAACCAACATTTTTTATTTCTGTTGATTTTTTCATTGTGTGTGTGGGTAGAAAGCTAAGTGAGTTAAAAGCACATCCATAAATAATTTTATCAATCCCCGATTGAGAATTAAAATGCAGATACGTGGTCACCTCAGAGGAATTAGATTTTTTTATAGAATAACGGTGACAAACGAGCACACAGTTCACACGACGGTAAGTGGATGCTGTGGCCCATAGACATCTACATTTATCCTCGATTAAGAATCAAAACGCAAGTGCGTTGTCACCCTCCCTTGAGAAATAAGATGGAATGCCTTGTTTCCAAAAAAAAACTGCCTTGTTAACAGCAAAAAAGTTCCAGTTCACGTCACTCACCGACACAACACTGTACCTAGTAGTAATATGATATTTAACGCTAGTATTTTGTGAGAGCTTTATATGTGTGATGTGAAGTGACAAGGTAACTTCCAATCCGCCTGATTAAGTCGCTACTGGAGTCCACGGCCACTTGCAGCTAACTTCAGACATAGAAGACTACAGCTGCGTTGCCTTCTTTGAGGAGTAAAATGGAATGCCTCATTCCTACTAAAAAGGGTCTCATATTTTCTACACTAACCATACGAAACATAGCACTCAGCATTAAACTACTATTTTACGCTGGTATTCTGTGTGAGCGTGGTCCTACCACGGTCAAGCCGAACCATTAATGCTAATATAGCTGCAGCGTGGCTCTACATCGTAAAGCCTGTAACTACTCTTTGCTCTTCAGGCCGCTAAAAATTAATTTTGCAACTCGTTTTAGTGAATTTAAACTTATAAAATTTTACATTGGATTAAGACATAAACAGGATCTTCGGTGCGTGAGTCGCCTAATAACTAACATAGTCTTAGGTCATGTAGTACGGTCACAGGCCTTCATTGTTTCTGACGTCGGCCATCTTGACAGATGCGTCGTTATTTTTTTTGTTGTTTTCAAAGCTTGGTTAGAATTTTAATGTGATGATAATGTTCGCACATTAAATGTTTATGGTTTAATAAGTTACGCATTAGTCTTGGCAAATCGATAAAAAAAAAATTATCAAACTGAAGTGAGAAACAAACTTATGTAGAATATACCCGATGGTAAGTGACTACTGCAGTCAAGTTTTTATAGAATAAGGGTGCTAAACGAGCACACAGTCCACCTAATGGTAAGTGGGCCCTGTGATCCGTAGATACCCACATCTATCTTCCATTAAGTTTGAAAATGTAAATGCGTTGTCACCCCTGACTAAGATAGAAAGCCAAGTTATCTGTAAAAATTGTCTCCGGTTAAAAAAGTCATCATACGAAATAGCAGTATTAAGTCGCTATTTCTCTCTGATAATATGTTATGAAAGCGTGGGGAGATGTTACGCGTATTGCCCGAAGATCTAGTAAACGAGATTCTGGAAAAATTACGAATAACTCACAATGGGTGCGTTTGGAGAAAAATAAATTTAGACTCTAATTTAATTATCTTTGTAGTATATATTAAATACTTATCAATCATGAATTTTTAATAACATGTATATGTTTATTCATGTCATTATATTACTTAAAACTAATATTTTAATACTAACAAAATAGGTTGCAAAACTTCAATATAAATTAATATCAGTGTTTGTAGGTTACGGTGGCAACCAGCCGTTCGCCCCTAAATTATTCGGACTATACCCAAAGAGAGCTGAGTCAACTTATATTTACCCGTTCTTCGGATATTACCCGTAACATTAATATTCGGGTTATATTACATTAAAACAAGTTTAATTTAATTTAATTAAAAACTAAATAGCCGGTTTGTATTTTATAATATATTAACTACAAGGTACTACGCAACGCGTAAGAACCTCAGAAGGAAACCTTAAGGGGTAAACATTATGCTAATAATAACTGTGAACGTGAATCAGTTTGGTCTGAATCAGTTTCAGTTTGAACAGAATTTGTGAATAATTTAACTACAGCACCATCTATCGGATCCTAGTACAGACATAAACCATCAACTCTTATCTCGATAAAACATTTATATTGTGTTAATATGACCCAAATGGGTCTGTCGTTCAGAAGTTATACGATCACTAAAAGACGAACCAATAATTATTATAACAAAAGTGTAACAAGTACGGATAAAAAGTGTAAAAAGTATGTTTGTATTAAATTATATGTAGACACATCATTTTTAGTGCAGGATTCGAACACGGCACTCAGCGCGCGGAGCAGCCAAACAAAGCATTGCGCTACAGAGTTATTAGATTCTAAAATAAACCACATTTAAAAACAAATCACGAAAAGTAGAAAATCTATCTCTACCAACACCATCATCACACATTACAATAACAAAAAAAAAACACCTCCACCTACCTAAACGTACAATGTGTAATGAAGCTAGTGAGACGAGTAGGTATTGGAGAGCGTGTTAGAAGCGCAACGACCGACCGTCCGTGACCCTGAGCTTCAGATGTGGACCTTGAGAGCGCTACAAAGGAAGTGTTTTGTTTTGCGCATGCAATGAACATCTAGCGCTTCGAGAATATACGTTAAACATAAATTATATGAATAATATACGAAGGAATAGAATAAAATTAAACACAATTTTACATACTGTTTTGGACGTATGAAATATGAAATATAATGACAACATATCCATTTTTGATGCATATATTATTACTAATATATTACCTATGATAATTCCATATGAAATTTATTTAAATTATGCCATAGCTCATAAATGAGATTTCTTCGCCATCAATTCGATACAGGCACGGATGTGGAGTTAAACTTGGCGAGAGTCGATGGCTGAAATTTTACTAACTACATATTTTCGCTTCAATATAAGCTTGTGAGAAGCAAACTTGAAATTGTTTTATTTTATTCGGAGAGACACCCCCTTGACTTTTTGGTTAGGTATAAAATAACTTTCCTGGTTACAATTTTATTGTTCTAATATCAACATTGCTATTATAAGTTTACAAAAATGGCAACACTAATATAGATAAGTGTGGTCAATAAAGAAAAATAATTTAGTGTGAGGGCAGTTGATTCTATTCGACTTTCACCAGCAAAATTTTGTGTTCATAATATTCCCTATTAAATTTCATAACCTACCTATTATTGAAGATAGTTCAAGAAACATCTCGAACATCTGGCATTTCCCTCTGGTATTCTTAACGAAAAAGATGAGGTGAATCCTGCCGCTAAGCAGAAGTGGTTTGAGGGGTAAGAGATTATAGTTACAAGTTCCGAGGTATTCAATCACAATACTCAGGGTAATCAGTTCATCTTGTGTTATTCGAATTTAAAAATAAAATATTGAAAAATACATTCATACAATAATTATAAACATTTGCTACGTATTTTAATATTTACTAAAGTGCACGATACTTGCAAAAAATATTTTTATTTTCATAGAATGGACAATGAAAATTTTTCCTTTGTTACACAGCTGTTAAAACCCGTTAATTTGTAACACTTCAAAATATAAAAAAATAATATCTATTACATACATTTTGTAATATTTCAGGTACCTGTCTTTATTTTTCTATACTATAAAAACAAATAATTTATCTATATGTAGTTTTGGAACTCGACAGCAGGTGGATTGCTACTCTTTTATTATTGTTTGAAATGGATTTTGAACGTATTATGTGGTCCATTTTGTGTATTTAATGTCTGCGCATGTGAACTTTTAATAGAAACGATGAAACAAGAGTTCCGATGGCGATGTAAACCTCAAATTAAGATGTCTATTTTGGCGCGTAGAAATACTATCATCGTCAAAGATTTACTATTTTGACACTGGCAAAAGAACGACCATGCAAGTCCTTTACCAAAAAAAAAACAATTTAAAATGCGGCAAAATGATTATTGTATCACAGAATAAAAACAGCGTACAATTTGTCAACGAAAAAATTCAGTTGTACGGAGTACAAAGTAAACATTGTCTAACCTTCACCTTAGAGGTGTTTTATTTGCGTCAGTTTAAGTGCAATAAACATGTTTGTTTAGGACTAACTAGAATGGCACATGTAATCACTGGAAATACCCGATTCTATTTTCCTTGTTTAAATAGTACCTATTCAGATTTAATAAAATTTTACCTACAGTAAGATATAATGTAAAATACTTAGAATTTTCCACATTTTTATGATGGTATTTTAGTCAATATGTTTACACTGAGAGGATACGTTTAAGTACAGTACCATCAATGTTACAGTACATCTAGACCTTTACGGATCGTTCACATTACAGGGATTTGATGACAGAATCAACATCGTAAACTTACGAATAAATTTCATTTTTCTACGATGATAATAATAAATTTATTGATTGATTTAAAACCATATTGAAACAACAAAGTAGAAGCCCTGACTCACTGAACTAGCATTAGCCGTTTGTCGGGGTTCAGTGATTCATTAATTCTATAATTAAACCGTTGATTTAAAAATTTAAAGTTAAAATTACAGCCTACTACGTCCCATTAATTTCTTTTTTATGTGAACTTACCATGTTCCTTTACTTAACTTACCGAAGGATGTGATCTAGGTTTGTGATCAATAATATATAGGTATATATTATTTGGGTTTACCATTTTATTATCTGTGAGATCATTGGAAGTTATTTCTTGAATAGACTAGCAAAGACATAGTTTTATGTATTTCCCGGAAGATAAATTAATCAAATAGCTGACTATTCGATCCTTGGTACACGTTTAATGGTTATACGTTTGAAAGGTTTAAGTTTATACTCTTTTTTTAGGTTTCTGCTTCTTTATAAAATTAAGTAAGTTTTATTTTTATTTAAGTATAGGAATGAGGACCTGATAAGAGATGAGGGAAGTCGATGGATGCAGGTGGTTCAGGATAGGACCAGGCATTCCTTGGTGGACTTGTGGTTGGCTGTAATAATGATGATGAAAGGGTATAAGTGAGCGCACAATCCACCTAACACATTTAATCTTATTATTAGATTATAAGAAATAAATAAATAAATTATTTTACTTATCAACTACATTTAATCTTAATTAACAATAAAAATGTAAATGAGTCATCAACCTAGAAGAGGTTTAAGTTGTGGTTTAAGTGGAATGCCTAGTTAGTACGATCTCCAGATTTCATCATTATCATTACGAAGCACAGCAGCGTTATGATGGTATTTATCGTTGATATTTCATAAAGCGTAATCCTTTCCCGGTCGAGCCGACCCATTCGTGTTGCATCTATACTACTCGTACAACGGTCGTCAGCGTGGCTGTTGATCAAGAGTTCCCGGGTACGAACCTGGGATCGAGCCAAAAAATTGGAAACGACCTCGCAGTCAATTCTAGATATTACGCATTGTCACTGCATAGATTAGATTCGCGACCTGCCACACAGCTCTAGTGTACGTGCACCACACTGCAAAAGTTTCATGAGACATTTTTTTATAAAAATAATAATAATTTTTTAATAAAAATAAATTTCATAAAAATGGAATTATTTCTGAACTTAATTGGAATAAGAGGCCAATAGTTTTCGCTAGTTTGTACAGTAGTTATATAATATAAGAAGTTTGTGATAACACTAAATAGCTTTTTGATTAATAAATGTTACTGTAAGGTAGATAAATATTATGTTAAATTAAATTATAGAAATAAATATAGTAATATAACGTATAATAAATACTATAATATTACTTGCAATGTATAAAAAATATATAAATATTAGTATTAGAATGAAGGCATTAGAGCTGGCTAGCTTTATTTCATATTGTTAAAGATACCCTTGCTGGGTGCATATGCTGTAATGTATCACACAAAACCACATGTAAATGCAATAAATAAATCTTTTCTTTTAACCGGCTCGTAAACTAGTCGTAAAAACTGTATCTCAAAAGTCACAATCCAGTAGATTAGGTGGCTTAAACGATGTATATATATATATATATATATATATATATATATATATATATATATATATATATATATATATATATATATATATGGGTTACGTATTCATGAGATTTCCTATGTTACTTGTATAAGTAATACCTATATCTTATAAAACTTCTTTCTTTAATTTTCAACAATAATCTAGCAATTGAATAAAAAAACCAATGACACAAAGTTTCCTGCTAAGGTTACCATATTACTCTCATGTATCATGAGAATAATATGGTAACCTTAAGCTTTGTCGCCCTACAAAACCAAAACTAGGAGGAGGATAGATATAAAAACACAAAGTCGTATACTGTAACTAATATATTATAAAAAAATAGCAAATAAGCTTCGGCAATAATTAGGAACACTTCGGAAATCAACTTAATTAAAACTAGCTACATTACGCCAAATTTAGGAAATCATTATGTGAACCAGTACGGACTGGTAATAGCAAATAAAATTCGCCGATTAGTAGATCTTAAAACCAAGCGCGCAAGATATATAACATTTTTAAATTTCTTGAAGAGATGCAGAGACCATAATCTCATTCCTACGTGTGTCAAAATATCAACAAAAAAAGGACATTCGAGGAAGCGCTAAGATCTTAAATCAGGCAAGTAAAAAGTTGTTACGAACGGTGATTCAGCAGAAACGGTTCGATTTAAATTTCATAAATAACACCATAGACAATTTGTCCAGTGAACTAAAGACAATTTTAACGACATTTGATTTTAATAATTGCATCGAAACTTTAAACAAACGGGAAACACGAAATACAATGAATGCAAAAATAAACAAAAAGAAAAATTAATGATCAAATCAAATGCCAAACATCCAAGGCAACGCCAGAACAATACACAACCATTGACCATAGACATAAACGATAAACAACGCACTGGCTATAATTTGTCAAAACATACACTGGACGAACTGACAATGAAAGTATTATCGAAGGGAATGAACTCCGCATTAACACCGCGAAAAATCCCGTACGATGAAATTATCTGCAGTGTCGAAGATTGTCTGTTTAGAATAATATCGGTAAGGAAGATTTGGAGGCTATACGTCAAGATATTTCGTCCTTGTTACGTCGTAGTTCAGTGCCGAAAACAAACCTTCCCAAAGACGAATTTACAGCGCTGAATAACTTACGGAACAGACCAGAGCTCACGATTCTCCGCGCGGATAAAGGAAATGCTACGGTAATAATGGATACGTCGGAATATAATTTTAAAATACAACAACTTTTATCGGACGAAAGTACATATAAAAAGGTCAAAACAGACCCCACAACTAGCACGCTTAAAACAACTAGCGATTTAATAAAGAAATACTCCGAAAAATTAAATCTCGACGTGAATTCGCTAATACTATCATGTATCAAACCGCCGAGGTTGTATTAGTTACCGAAGATACACAAACCAAACGCTCCACTACGTTCCGTAGTGAGCCAGATCGATTCACCAACTTATAAGCTGGCACAATACTTAGCAAAAATACTATCACCACTGAGAGGACATACCAGAGCTCTGTATGTACACAAAGGATTCATACCATTTTGTGAGTGAGATAAAAGACCTACATCTCGCTGACAATAAAACTATGGTCAGTTTTGATGTTCAGTCACTATTTACATGCCTACCTATTGTGGACTGCATCTCAATTGTAACTAGGAAGCTAGAAGAAAATAACATGCCTCAAGAATATGCAATATTACTTGAACACTGCCCCACATCTGGCTATCTATTGTGGAAGAAGGAGTTCTACAAGCAAGAGATGGTGTGGCGATTGGCTCACATGTGTCTCCCATAGTCGCCGACATATTCATGGAGGACTTTGAGGAGAAAGCCCTTCTAACTGCTCCTGTAAATCCAAGGTTCTACAAGCGGTACGTAGACGACACTTTCACAATTTTACCATCTGACAAAGTAACTACATTTTAGACCACCTTAACTCCATAAACTCTAAAATACAATTCAGAATGGAGTTAGAGGCAAATAATTCTTTAGCCTTCCTAGATGTTTTAGTCATCCGTAATCCTGATAACACTATTGGTCGCACTGTGTATAGAAAAAAGACCTATTCCAACCGATATCTAAATGGTGAATCTCAACATCGTCCTACACAGTTAGCTACCGTGGGTAAATCTTTGTTTCAGAGATCACGAGGGATCTGTGACAGAAAACATATGGCCGCCGAGCTTCAGCATGTCAAGCAAGTATTGCAAGACAACAAGCTTCGGGTCCAGCGCCTACGTCACAGTGAACGAGTGAAGCCGGCCACAGTCTAGCGCGCGCCTGCTGTACTACCGTACGTTAGAGGAGTCACAGACAAGATTGGCTACATCTTGAAGCGAGCGTCCATTAAAACATACTACATGCCGCCGAAGAAGATTAGTAAATTTTGACCATCCATCAAATGAAATATTCCTCTACAAGATGCAGGTGTGTACAAGCTAGATTGTGAATGTGGTCTTTCTTACATAGGTCAAACAAAAAGATCTATAAAAACCCGCGTGAAGGAACATATAGCTGACGTGAAGCACCGACGCTCCGGGAAGTCTGTAGTCTGCGAACATGTTCAAGATCGTCCCCACCATTACATTAGATTTGGAAGATAAACCACAAACCCTCGCAAAAGAACACCGATTCCTACCAAGGATGATACGCGAGGCTATTGAAATTAAAAAAACATCCAAACTTCAATAGAGAAGATGGATGCTGCCAGCTGCTTGGGATCCTATAATTTACAAAATTAAACCCAAACTCAAGCATACCACTGCAAGACTTCATGATAATATAAGCTCATTTTGCGTAAATCGGACCAAAAATTAATATTCAAAAACTGAAGGTAGCCGGACTAACTATAACATTGGGACGTCAAACATCTCAGTCCCCCCCCCCCCCCGTGACCGCGGGTGCGTAAAGACCCGAAACGTCGGGATAGTAAAAATAAATTAAAGGTGAATTAAACGCGATAAAATCGTAAAATTAAATTTAAGAAATCATTATACATTACGCCATACTAAAATCGACTACAATATTTATCAACTGATGGCGTCATAATCTTTTGACTTTCTATTATAGCCTTCTATGTAAACAAGGCTGTAGTTTTTGAGTTATAAGAAAGTGACCATATTAACCGGATGACCATATTACCCTCACGCACTATAGTTATGTGTAAGGGTGGATTAGAAGATATGTAATAATTAGGATTTTTTAAAATGTTTTTAAAAAATTGTAAAGTTAAGAGTAGGACCTAAGGCTGTATGTTTCCACCGAGTGTATTACGTGAAATACTTTTATTTAAGTTTGGTTGATTATTTTGTAAACAATTTACGCAGACATATATCCGTGTTACTAGGCTGCACTAAAAGTATCGGGAATGGAATATTTCCACTGTTTCTGTCATATTAAAATCTTTTTAATTCAAAACTCCTTGGTTTTAAAATCGAATACCATTTATTTATAAAAAAAAGATTCTCGGTTTTGTCACAAGGTTATGTCAAACTTGTTTAGTCGTTGATAAAATGGAATTGACTCGAGAAAATTCAAGAGCGATGATTTATTATGACTTTCGAAGTGTTTTAACACAAAAACAGTGTGTTGACCGGATGATTTCTGCATTTGGTGATGAAGCCCCATCCAAAACCACAATTTATCGCTGGTTTACTGTATTTCAACGTGGACGTGTCAAGCTCAGTGATGATCCCCGTCAAGGTCGTCCAAAAACTGCAGTCACCCAAGAAAACGTTGATGCTGTGCGTAAGCTGATTGAGGAAGATCGACATGTGACATACCGCGAAATTCAGGAAACTTCAGACATTGGCATGAGTCAAATACAAATAATCTTGCATGAACAATTAGGTGTAAAAAAGTTGTTTTCCCGATGGATACCGCATTCGCCCTGTGAAGAGCAAAAAGCGGCTCGCGTTACTTGGTGCGTCAGAACTCTCGAAAGATTCCACGCAGGATCCTCAAATGCTATATAAAACATCGTATCAGGTGACGAATCCTGGATATACGCGTACGAACCCGAAACAAAAAAGCAATCACGAGTTTGGGTGTTCGAAAATGAGTTAAAGCCAACAAAAATTGTTCATTCACGGAGTGTTGCAAAAAAAATGGTGGCCACGTTTGTCTCCAAAACCGGCCATGTTACGACTATTCCTCTTGAGGTACAAAGAACGGTTAATGCAGAATGGTATGCTAGCATTTGTTTGCCACAGGTCGTTTCTGAACTCCGTAAAGACAACTGCAACCGCCGCATCATCCTCCATTCACGACAATGCGAGTTCTCACACCGCACACAGAACAAAAGAGTTTTTAGAGCAAGAAAACATAGAATTATTAGACCATCCGCCGTACAGCCCCGACCTAAGCCCTAATGATTTCTAATGTTGTGTCACTTCCTTCATTCCCGAAATTTTCATTGCCGCCCTCGTACTAGTGTAATGATTTGCATATTTTTTCATTTATTAAGATGATATAATTTATTATTCAAGGTAATTTATCATCGAGACTTTACATAACTCGTCGCCATCATCGTCATTAGGGCCTATCAAATTCCACTCCTGAACAAGACCTCCCTTATATTTGCCAAACGTGGCAAGCGGGTTAAAAACTGCAGTTTTTTTATTATTTAGAGTTGTTATCAGGAAAATACTGCTACCCGTCTTCTATTTCATTTCTATATTCATTTCTATTCATATTATATAACTTCAAACCTAACATAATTTCAAGTGCAAGCCCCTCCTCTTCCACACACATTTTATACGCGGTAAAGCCGCGCTGCAGCTGTATTATGTTTGTAGTACGAATGGGTTCTCTCGACCGGGGAAGATCCACGCTCTCACAGAATACCAGCGTAAAATAGTAGCCCAATGCTGCTGTATTTCGTATAGTGAGTGTAGAGAACTGGAAACCCTTTTTACTGGAAACGAGGCATTCCATCTTAGTCCTCAAGGCTGGCAACGCATCTGGATTTTAATTCTTGATCGAGGATAAATGTAGATGTCTATGGGCCACAGCATCCACTTACGATCAGGTGGACCATGTGCACGTTTTTCACCCTCATTCTATAATTAAAAAAAAACAAATTATGTAAATAAATTATTGATTTATGGTGAAAATGCAATAAGCATAATTCATGACCTTATAACTTTCATGACCTTGTAAATTTTTAATATCTAAATTTTTGGTTAAAGTGATAGAAACCAGCATTTATTTGAAAAAATAAATAAACAGATTATAACAAATTGAGTACGGAAATTAAAAGAGAATATAATATAAGTTAGTAGGAATGCTTTTATGTCTAGAAGTCCTTTGTCTGGATAGTTACCACCTTCTTTGCTAGTCACATCGCTAAACGTCAGTGCGTGCACTTGTGTTTTGGTCTAAAAGTTAGAGAGAGACATTATATAGCCATTTCATCTCCCCAAGTCCCCAGAAGTGGCAACGCATCTTGAGCCTTCCTTGATTGAAGTTGGTTGCAGGTACAGTAACCACTTACCATCAGGTGGACTGTAAGTTCGTTTGCCACTACAATTGTATTTAAAAAAATTAGGAGTTTTTGAGAATGAAGTCTCAATTTTATATACCTAAAGAATGGAAACATTACTATAAGTACGTGGTACGACCTCGTAACCTTGGTCTACCGGTCAACGACACTAACTACATATTTGGCATGTTTTTGTACTGTGCTATTGTGTATCAAATAAAGTGGACTGTACATTAATACATAATTACATTAGAGAATAGTAATATATATTATTATGTTAGTCGTGAATAACATGTTTTTCTGCGATACCAGTAAAAAGGTACCGAAGAGTACTCATCATTTATACGTGGTGGAGGCACACTGCAGCTATATTACAGTTGTAGCACAAATCGATCCATACCAACATAGAATACCAGCGTAAATTGGTAGTTTAATGCTGCTGTGTTTTGTATGGTGATTGTAAAAAACCGGCGACCCTTATTACTGAAAATGTGGCTTATGACCTTAGTCCTCAAGGGTGACAACGCATCTGCATTTTGAAACTTAATTGAGGATAAACTTCTTACCATCAGCGGTTTTGTGTGATGGTTGGTCACTCTTATTTAATAATAAAAAAATTGCTCACCTATCACAGGCCATACAGCAGCATTATGCTAGTATGTTACGTTGGTATGCTATGCTGTAAGACCCATTCGTGTTTCAGATTTTAGTTATAATAAAAACTTAAAGTTATAGCCCATATAATATGTACGTCCTAATGCTGGGTATATGCCTCGTCATTTCTGTGGAGTAGATAATCTCCTATGCTGCTCCAATGCGTGTTGTTGGACTTCAAAGGCACTCGAAATATTTAGTTTTAAACATTCAAATTTCCTCACGGTGTAATTAACTCTCTGTGGTATTGACAGGAATCGAGCTCGGGTTCCTCATGACGTACTACGAAATTTAAACGATCATTCAGCCCTTACACCCACTATTCAAATATTTGAACAATAATACAGAAGAAGTCATTGAGATAATATCTATAAATATGTATAATATTATCTCAATGACTACTAATATGTGTAGTAAGCAACTGCTGCCGCAGTCCGCCAGCTGTAAAAACTCCCGCGCTTGTAAAATAATGTTATTATTTATATTTTGTGTAATAATTACTTATATAAAATGTTTTAATCAATAAACGATAACGTGCCAAACTAAAGACATAAAAATAAGTTTGTGCAAAGTGAACTGATTAATTACAGAGGCTGCACTAAAAGTATCGGGAATGGAATATTTCCACTGTTCCTGTCATATTAAAATCTTTTTAATTGAAAACTCCTTGGTTTTAAAAATCGAATACCATTTATTTATTTAAAAAAAGATTCTCGGTCTTGTCACAAGGTTTTGTCAAACCTGTTTAGTCGTTGAGAAAATGGAATTGACTCGAGAAAATTCAAGAGCGATGATTTATTATGACTTTCGAAGTGGTTTAACACAAAAACAGTGTGTTGACCGGATGATTTCTGCATTTGGTGATGAAGCCCCATCCAAAACTACAATTTATCGCTGGTTTACTGTATTTCAACGTGGACGTGTCAAGCTCAGTAATGATCTCCGTCAGGGTCGTCCAAAAACTGCAGTCACTCAAGAAAACGTTGATGCTGTGCGTAAGCTGATTGAGGAAGATCGACATGTGACATAAGTACCGCGAAATTCAGGAAACTTCAGACATTGGCATGAGTCAAATACAAATAATCTTGCATGAACAGTTAGGTGTAAAAAAGTTGTTGATGGATACCGTATTCGTCCTGTGAACAGCAAAAAGCGGCTCGCGTTACTTGGTGCGTAAGAACTCTCGAAAGATTTCACGCAGGATCCTCAAATGCTGTATACAATATTTTATCAGGTGACGAATCCTGATATACGCGTAGGAACCCGAAACGATAAACCAGTCACGAGTTTGGGTGTTCGAAAACGAGTTAAAGCCAACAAAAATTGTTCGTTCGGGGGTTGGAATGTGTTTGTCTCCAAAACCGGCCATGTTACGAATATTCCTCTTGAGGGACAAAGAACGGTTAATGCAGAATGGTATGCTAGCATTTGTTTGCCACAGGTCGTTTCTGAACTCCGTAAAGAGAACTGCAACCGCCGCATCATCCTCCATCACGACATTGCGAGTTCTCACACCGCACACAGAACAAAAGAGTTTTTAGAGCAAGAAAACATAGAATTATTAGACCATCCGCCGTACAGCCCCGACCTAAGCCCTAATGATTTCTATACTTTTCCTAAAATAAAGAATAAATTGCGTGGACAGAGATTTTCTTCACCTGAAGAAGCTGTGGACGCCTACAAAACGGCCATTTTGGAGACCCCTACTTCCGAATGGAATGGTTGCTTCAATGATTGGTTCCATCGTATGGAAAAATGTGTCAAATTTCGCGGAGAATACTTCGAAAAGCAATAAATACATTTTTAAATAGTAATGTGTCACTTCCTTGATTCCCGAAATTTTCAGTGCCGCCGTATTAATTAGAAAAAATACTGTGCACGATAAATATGTGAGCGGTCGGTTTTAAAACTGAGTTTAAAAATTAGCTTTGTTATTTGGTAGGCGTACCATTTCTGCCTTGGCAAAAGGAAGGTACTGTCACAGAGTAAAGGACTTACTCATGTGGTACTGTTCTGTACCTTCCACTACTGTGTGTTGTAGGTAACTATATTTTAAAAGAAAGTAGAGTAGGTAACAGCCTATCTATTCTATTACGTCACACTTCAACAGGTCTACTCTCGTTTCCTAGTACCTATATTTTATAGGGTAGGGTGACAAATGGGCACATAGTCCAGCTGATGGCAAGTGGCTGCTGTGTCACACAGACATTCTACATATATCCTCGATTACGAATCAAAATGCAGATGCGTTGTCACCCGTGAGGACCAAGATGGAATGCCTCGTTTCCAGTAAAAAGGGTCTCCGGTTCTCTACACTCACCATACGAAACACATTAATTGTTTACGAAAACCATTAAGCTACTATTTGATGCTGGTATTCTGTGAGAGCGTGGTCGTACACGTATAAATATCATATTGTGTATCATAATTCATAACATGGTGAACTTAAATACCTATGTATACTTCTAGCATAAACCACTGTATAACGCTAGCTAGATGTCCAAATAAAAAAATATATATCGAAGTATCATCCCGCCTCTGCAAACGATCTATTTCGTCAGAGTCAACGCCCGCTAGATTGAAGGTCAATGTTAGTCATCGCTAGAGCGGACGTTGTGGTAGGTTATAAATTTTTGCTAGTGTGTCATGCGGGACACGAAACTATTTGAGAATGACACTAACTCCAGTCATTTGCATAAATAAAACTCTGTAACTATTTTAAAGTGCCGATTTTGTTTTTAATTCTTCATAATGTGATACCGATATACATGCGTAAATTAATTATGTAGTTTGTACCTATTCTAGTTCTAAAAGCTGGCTTGATGATGCATCTACCTTTGCCCTAAGCAGATATAGACAAACAAATAACCTTATTTTTTGTTTCCTCAAAATAATATAATTTATTAAAAGTATATACTTAAATGTGTTTGTATTATGTAAACAATTTTTAAACGGGGAAGACAAAGACCTATAACTAAAATATTTTTAAGCCTAATTGTCAAACTTACTCTTCGCATCGCACAATTATTAATGCGCATTAAATTCAAGCGCGATTTGTGGTTTATGGAAAAATATAAACAAAAAAATTCTTTTAAAAATAATTTTTTTACCTTTTCCAACCAAAAATATACGAAATTATTAAAATAGTAGCTAATACGCGCGACTTCGTTAGCGTGGAAATTATTACGATTGAATTACTTGGGTTTTATTTTTTGCGCAGAACGCTAATTCTTTTTCCAAAATAAAAGTAGCCTAAGTTACTCCCTATAAAATCAGCTATCTTCCAGTGAAAGTCCTATCAAAATCGGTCAAGCCATTTCGGAGATTAACCGGAACAAACAGACAGACATACAGACAAAATTTTTAAAAATTGTTTGTATTTTGCATTGAGCTATTATGTACTACGTACTAGAGGCGACACTGCATTCAGCTACTCTGTTTCACTCAACTGCGGTGTATACACCGCACTTTAATCAGTCACTCACTAGACGCTTGTAGAGTTGTCACGTGTTGTGTCGATTTAAAAAAAATCAATATTGCACAAATAATTCAAGAAATGTCAGTAAAAACCAAGGAATTACTTTTCATCGATTAATAAGATACTTAATCAATAAAAAAAGTATTATATTAATAATAAAACAAATTATTCCTAAGACGCGATCTCGTGTCATGGAATATAGATTATGAAATTAATATGTTCAGATGCGACATTTCTGTGGGTACTTAAGTATAGGATGAATATATTAACATACACATTTTTTTGTAGAAACATATAAAGTTACTATAATTAGGCTAAATTTTTCATGTTTAAATCTGCTTATTATTCTTTTATTTTATTTTTAGGTTCCACATCAAAGTAAAAGTGGAATAAATTCGTCCATTTTTAACTTTCGCGTGCCCAGCATTTATGAACGACTCTTATTCTTATTTAAATAAATATATTTGTAATTTAAATGTTATGTTGATAAGTTTTGTTAAACATACATTTAGTATGTTTTTTTTTTCATATTTGACATGGATACCTTTTAAAATATTCATATAAAAATATCATTAAAATGTAATTGTGATATTAGATAACATCATGTAATATTATAAATAAGCAAATATAATATACAAAATAAATGACAAAATTTAAATATTGTTCTCGATATAATTTTACCTATTTAACAAAACATTCTACTATTATCTGCGGATCATTCTACCTATATTTATTCTATGATAAAAAAAACAACCGCGCGAACACAGAGTAGCGCACATTTTTTGTTTGAGATAGCTGTTCTAGTACGTAAGTACATATTATTTCAATGGTATTTTGTTATAAGTATCGTAAATGCTTGCATGTGCATTTTGTAAAAATCTGTTAATTTGACATTGCAAACAAACACTTCAATTTTATTTGATCGATTTGATGACGGTTTCAGAATTACGACGATGAGATATCAAAAAACTTATTATATATATATATATATAACTGAGGTGATAAACGAATCACCATCAAAGAAGAAATGCTAGGCTACAGATGCGTTATCACCTCTGAGGACTAAAATGAAATGTCTCATAGCCTGTAATTACGAGGGTGGATTGAAAAGTACTCGGCCTAACCAAGAAAATAAACACATACTAAATCAGTTATATTTTTATTTTTCTACATAATCACCATCAAGTTCAATACACTTTTGTCACCTCCCCTTCCAAGCATTTAGACCGTTGAAAAAAAATGATTCTTCCTTAGAGTCAAAATATGTGTCTACAGCTGCTTTGATCTCGTCGTTTGTCGAAAATCTTTGACCTCCCAAGTGCTTTTTTAGGTTAGGGAACAGAAAAAAGTCTGATGGTGCCAGATCAGGTGAATACGGCGGATGCGGTAACAGTTCAAAGCCACAGTTGTGAATTTCAGCCATTGACTGTACTGACGTGTGAACACGGGCGTTATCTTGATGAAACAGGACTTTTCTTCTGAGCATTCCTCGACGTTTTTCTTTTATTTCCTCTCGTAAACGACGTAGTAAGGTGCAGTAGTAATCAGAGTATATAGTTTGACCCCTTTCAAGATAATCAATCATAATCACACCTTTCGAGTCCCAGAATACTGAAGCCATCACCTTATTTGCCGACAAAATCGACTTAGCCTTTTTAGGGGTGGTGAACCAGGTCTTCTCCACTGTTTTGATTGTTGTTTTGTTTCCGGTGTACAGTAATGAACCCATGTTTCGTCCATAGTAACAAAACGATTCAAAAAATCATCTGCATCGACATCAAATAACTCCAAACAGTCGCGTGAAATAGTCAATCACGTCCTTTTTTTGTTCAACTGAAAGCAGTCGCGGAACCCACCTGACGCAGACACCTTGTGGAAACCCAACTCGTTGACAATGATGTTTTGAGTTCGTTCATAAGAGATGCCTATAATCTCGGCTATCTCTTTAATTTTTAATCTGCGGTCTCCCATTATTAAATCAAGTACTTTTTTTAATATTTTCATCAGTAGTTGACGTCGAAGGCCTTCCAGAGCGGGGTTCACCTTTCACACTCTCTCTACCACGCTTAAATTCTGCTATCCATTTTTGACGGATGAATATGACAGAACACAATCGCCTAATGTACTGACCATGTCATCATGGATGGCTTTTGATGATAGCCCCTTCTTATGGAGGTACTTAATGACGGCACGCTGCTCGATTTGCTCCATTCGCGGAAATTATGTCCGATTACTTTGTTAATAAATTTATAAAATCACAACTAATTATCGCACACGTTTCGAACTTCACACAATGAACTAGTCTGAACTGAACGAAATAATGTGGGTAGATTTGATTTTTAGAATTGAATGGATCTGTGTTAGGCCGAGTACTTTTCAATCCACCCTCGTATACTGGCTCTTCTTTCAGATCGGAACACAGCAGAAACAGAAACAGAAACATTTTTATTCCATATGGATTACAAATAATACTTATTGAAAGACACTTTTTTTTAATACCATTACAGCAGTGCAAGGACCAAGGTACGTGAGGATAATGTGGTCACCATAAGCTGTGCCGCCCTGTAAAACTAAAACTAGAAGTAGGACGGAGACAAAAACACAAAGTCTTCTATAACTAGTATAATAAGAAAAAACATAGCAAACATGCTCTGGAAAAAATTGGGAACAATTCAAAAAATCAACTTAAAAAACTAACTATTTCGCATCTCGAACACTCACTATGTTCAACTGAACTGTATTGCAATCCGTATACCTTACATTAGTGTCATTTAGTGTGGCTTCGATATTCATGCAATGCGGAGCGGCGCTAGTAATACGAAAATCCAAATCAAAGTTTGAACTTGGACTTAAATAACAATTCAATAGTGACTCTACTGTTTCCCGCGCGTACGCGAAGACATAGAGTAGCGCACATATTTTGTTTGCAGTAGCTTCTCTAGTACGAAGTACATGTAACCAATGTCTGAAATATTTACTATAATGTCAAGTCAACTGTCAAAATGGCGTCGATAAAGCATTGCCCTTTTGACCCTTTAATATTTTGATTGACTGATGAAGAGCTATCGTATCACAGAGCCATCTATGCAAACAAGGCTGTAGTTTTTGAGTTACAATAAAGTGACCATATTAACCGAATAACCATATTACCCTCACCACAGTATAAATAATAGTACTACAACCCTCACGTACTATACTATTTGGCGGCAAAAATAGGTAAAAGTGTGGCACTTATACAGATGAACTCCCAGGCCGCTTTTTTGTCTAGAAAAACTAAAAAGGTTACAAAGCTAGATATAAAAGTCATAAAGTAGTAACACTAACCTATGCCAATGTATTTCGAATGACAAACAATGGAGCGTCGGTCGGCGGTTTGACCTTGGAGCATCACCTTGACTAACCACGGTCGCTACACCCACCTCGTCTATTATGCATGTACGATATCTATGTTCAAATGGTCGACTTAATTATGCGCATTTAGTTCTACATAATTAAGGCACTTAAATGGGGATGTAAAACATTACATAAAACTTGAAACTTTTAAGTATCGTAAATATTTACGTGGTAGGGCCATGCTGCAGCTATATTACTGGTGTATTTGAAGCACGATAGTGTCGGCTCGACCGGGGAAGGACGACGCTCTCATAGAATGCCAGCATAAAATAGCAGTTCAATGCTGCTGTGTTTCGTATGGTGAATGTAGAGAGCCGGAGACCCTTTTTACAGGAAACAAGGCATTTCATCTTAGTGCTCACGGGTGACAACGCATCTACATTTTGATTCGTAATCGAAGATAGATGTAGATGTATATGGACCACAGCAACCACTTACCATTAGATGGACTGTGCTCATTTTTCACCCTTATCCTATTAAAAAAAATTAAGTCTATCATAACGCTTGAGGATCTATGTAAATTAATCCAGAAATGTTATTACGATAAGCAGATTGTTGTGTAATTGTGTAACTGTAATCGGAATCGCAACTACTTTAAGTTTTTTTAAACAAACACTTATTGTCTTTTTTTTAAATAGATTTTACCCCCACTTATGAATTGGACAAGGACAAAATTCCAAACCATGAACAAATATATGTAGGCAATACCAATTGTAGAGTATTCTCGTAAAAACTCAAAAACGTCTCGATCTATTTTGATGAAATTTTTGTGTGTGTTTTAATGGGTGGTTATATGGATTTAGATTGACAATTGGACCCGGTAAGTGGCGCTATTGTCGTAATTCAGAAGTCACCAGTGCGAAGCCGGGGCGCATCACTAGTCATCAATAAATTACGATTAAACATCCATACATATAAACCACCGAAAATAAAGAAAGACCTCCTCTATCGCTTTCCTTATAATACTGCTGGCCCATCTTCTGTTTCAATTTGCCTCTGTCACATCTTACGACACGCCTCTACAGGGCGATACGTTACATAAGAAAAATAGATTTAATTTGACGATATTTAAATATAAGCTTCTTTTAAAATAATAATGTTCTCCAGACCGAATTTCGGCCATGGTGGCCTGCCTCAACGGAGGCCAGCCATCGGCGCAGGACTGGATTATAGTGCCCAAGTGTATGTGCAAGCACAGGTGCACTCTCTAAACCCTCGCTCTCATAATCCGATGGGACGGTAAACCGACACGACCGGAGAGAAATCAGGCGCAGAACCAACGGCTTTACGTGATTTCCGAGGCACGGGGGTGAGACACCGCCAACTTCCTGACTCAGGGCAACTACTGAGAATTTCTTGACGAAAAAAATTAATAATTAATTTTTTGGCCCGACCCAAGATTCGAACCCAGGATCCTCATGATCAGCAGTCGCACTACTACAACCACTAGACCAACGAGGCAGCTAAGCTTCTTTTACTAGATATAAAACTTCACAATTTTTTAAATTTATTTATTTAATCTTTATTGAACCAAAACATTACAGGATCAAAATTCATACTTAATGTTAAAAGCATTCTCTGCCAGTCGACGGGCAGTGAAGACTGTGAAGGCGTTACAAAGAACGTAAAATATAATAAAATTAAGCCTATGGTAGCACTATCAAAGAATTATAACTAAAGTACGTGAAGGTAATAGTCATCCGTTTATTATGATCACTTTCATAAAGATCAAAACTACAGCAATGTTTACAGAGCCATCTATGGCTCTGTGATATGACAGTTGACATTATAGTAAATATTTAGTCCATTTTAGTATTGTGTAGTGTAGTTATTTTTTTTAGTCGCTTTTGCGAAATGTGCTTAATTATTAGATATCAAAGCTTGTGTGTTATTATTTCTTTCTTAACATATTAATAATAGTATACAACTGTGTTTTTGTCTTTGTCCTCCTCTTAGTTTTGGTTTCATAGGGCGGCAAAGCGACCATATCAAATAAGGTGACCGTGTTACCCAGTACCCACACGTACCTTAACTGAACTTTCTTCTTCTGTTTATTGTTTTGCTATTTAATGTTACGATTTATTTAAAATTTATCATGATAGACCACTGCTCGAACTCAAAAGAGACAAAACGTGCCACACTTAAAAACAGCGGCTGCGGTTCGCCAAATGCTGTGTGCAACCCCTTTTCGTCACTTTCGGCAACGTCTAATTCTACAATTTGAATACGTTTAAAATGGGAAATGAAATAATTTATTAAATCTATTATGTTTTAAATTGTAACAAAAAATGGGCTGGTGCTGCAAAATGCTACGTAGCAGCTTTGGACTCAATGTAAAGGCGTGCTAAGAGGCTTATTGGTGACCCTGGCATTTCGGAGAGAGTGCGCAGGTATTGCATGATTTAATTCCTCCCTCTCCCTTCCACCATCGGATAACCAGACGTTCGGCCAGTCTCCACCATTTCGTTGTTGACTTACCACGCTTTCGAACCAAACGGTTTGCCACGTCGTTCGTCATGCGTACAGCAAAGGAGTGGAATAAGTTGACAGCATCTCTCCTTCCACCCGATTACAGTATAGATATCTACAAGGCAAGAGTGAATAGGGTTTTATTAAGTCAGTGCGCTTCACCATCTTAGGCTACATCACCACTTACCATCAGGTGGGATTGTAGCTAAGCGATGGCTCAGAACAATAAAATATTTTTTTAGCAGTAACAACCTTCAAAGGTCGCATTGCTTGAAACAAGCCTCCTTTCTTTTCTAAGATGACTTTGGAGGCTTTAAACTTTTGTATATTAAATAAAATATGGTGTTGTGATTATGTGGCGAAGTAAATATTTTACTTCCTTTTTTAAATAACTGCCTTATATTGAGCTGTGGGTTACCTATATTAAAATGGTAGTCATGTCTTTACTTAATTTTACTTTTATTTTATTTTAAGTAATATAGAACTTGGCCCGTTCATATCACAAATCTTTTATTCGGCGTAACGGATATTTCCGAACATCGTCTATACCTGATGGCTCATTTTTAGGATTCTGGATATTTAAAGAAACTTTACTATACATACAAAATTGTAAGTGTGTAAGTCTAATGGTTTTTAAGTGCTAAAGGGGTTGAAAGTAGTTCCAAATGGTTCCTGTAAATATAATATGCACTTCCGGTCTGTGACATATTATCCTTAAGGCAAATTAGGCACTTGCCCAGGGCCGCAAAGTTGCAAAGGGGTGCGGAAATTTTAAACGACAAAAAATATGTACTTAAATACTTATATAAAATAAAAAAAATACTTTCTACAGAGATGTACAGCTTCCAAAGTGCGCCCGTCTACTTGATTACTTCTACATCGCCCTTACTCTTCTATCACGTTTTTCATTCACGTCCACCTGTTACCTGTCCTCATTATTTTGCAACCGAACTATACTATACTATAAATTATAATTTACTTGATATGACTGCCTCTGTTGATTTAGTGGTTGTAAACGTGACTGCTGGTCATTAGGTCCCAGATTCTAATCCCAGGTCGGGTCAAAAAATCAGTTATTGTGTTTTTCCGTGAAGAAATTCTCAGTAGCTGCCTAGAGTCAGAAGGTTAGTCAAGCCGTGTCTAAGACCCAGTGCTTTGAAAAGCACGTAAAGCCGTTGGTCCTATGCCTGATCTCTCTTCGTTTGTGTCCTTTTATTGTCCCATCGGTCTATGAGAGTGACTCCGGTACTATAATCCTGTTCTACGTCGATGGCTAGTTTGCGTTAAGGCTGGTCACCGTGACCAAAATTCGGTCTGGAGGACGTGGTTGTGCAAATTATGTAATTATAATTTATATTATATGGCTGTCAGAGGTGCTAGCCCAGGGTGCTGTCTACATGTATCCGCCTCTGCTTCCGGTGCGTCGTCCTTTTCTATTTCGAACTCGGTGGGTGCATTGCGGTTTGTCCAAGTAATATAAGCTAATTATGAACCGAAATCTTTACTCATTCTTTTAAGTTAAATTTTCAAAATGAATAGTATGATTTTTAAATGCTCAAAAACTATTGACAGAAACAATTTTTTATTTGTATGTGGTTGAGCGACGGGCCTAAGGTTACCGAATTCCAATTCCCCGGTCGAGCCTTAAGCCTATTACGCGAGATGTCCGTCTCCACAAAATGGCGACTATAGCATGTGGTTTTCCTGACAATGCACTCGTTCTTCCCTAAAAGAACTATTGCTTGCCAAAGTCTATGAAGGAACCCCGCTTGATCACGCTAGGAGAAAATGAATTGGAGCGGATTAACTAATAAATACAATTATGTCAAGCGGGCTTATAACTGGAAGTTACTCACCGGGGTGTTGCTTCGATGCGGCTTGGGCGCTTTGTAGCTGCGGTGCGACTTCTGGTGGATTCTCTGGGGCCCCAGAGATGCGTTCCTGTCCGGTGATGCGATGGAAGAGAGCGGTGCGCGACTATATCTCACACGAGGTGAGGCGGTTACTCCCGGAGCGCGACTGCTCCGGGCTAATGCGGTTGAACTAGCGGTGCGCGTGGGCAAAGCCCTCTAGGACTCAACTGTCCTAGGCGGTGTGGTTCCAACTGGAGCGCGAAGGGAAGAGAGTGCGCGTGGGTCGCGCGCGCATTTATATTACTTCGGTTGCGAAGATCACGTGACATTCTAGAACTATCTTCTTTCCCCTCTCACCCCACCAGGTGTGTTGATAGGACGGTAGGTTTTTTGTAAAGGACAAACGCTTTGGCAAGCTTACCCTCGAATAAAATAAAATACGAATGGTTTTCCACGCAACTAGTATGATTTACATGATTAACTTAGCCGTTGATTTGCACAACTTTTTATAAAACAATTAAGTAACTTCCTTCTACAACAATCTAAAGCTGTCAAAATGGTCCTTCTTCGCGCGGTTTAATGCCAAGAATGCTGTGTGCGTTTCCTCGCTTACTTAGTATTTGGATGAAAAAAGAACCAATCCTATTTACCAGCGGTGACGATTAGCCACGGATACAGTTTCTTTACAAACTTCCCCTCTTGTCGTCCAATGGACCGATAATCTCTTCACCAAATGGCACATATATACATAGAGTCATCTCTAAGAGACTGATATTTGCGCAATTAGTGTAGTTCAGACACATTTGGATGTCGCTACAGATTTAACCTCTCAGTCCCCAGCTAAAATGTTTGCACCGCCCGCGCGCTTCGCGTGACGCGGTGTCGCTAAAAAATAACCTACCCGCTAGCTCAGAAAGAACAGCAAACAGATAACAACATATTTGTCATACATTTATTTTCAATAAAATTCATTATAAAATTCAATATAATATTTATTTCTGTTTATTTTGTTATATTACTTGTTTTAGTGCTTTTACTTCATTACAAATAGATTTTAATTGTATTTTCATAGTAAAAAATGCACATATCCAGCGCAAGACAGCAGCGTGAATATCACAATTGTTTCTATATATTACTCGAAATTATTTATGTAAAAAGATAAATTATATTCATACAAAAGCTTTTATAACAATTTTACAATAAAACACTAATAACACACTAGAAAAATCCAAAAATCAACACAATAAAACGACACACCTAACAGTGGTACGAAATGAACGTAGATTATAAATAAATACCATAGACTAACTGAGTTTTTATTGCATTAAAGGATTGAAAATTTCATATGGAGCCTATAATACCAAACTTCTTCATAGACAAGTAGTAATAAGTTTTTTGGTTTAAAGTGCTGTGGATGGTTGTGGTCGGATCCGACCGCTTGGAATTTGACGGAATATCGCCGTGGTCGGATCCGACCGTGTTCATATTGTTGGGCTAAATGAGGTATTCCTGAAAGAAGAGGCCACAAACGTGTCCACGCAGTTAGGATCCAACAATAAATACAAGTCCAATGGTTAAAACAAAATTATTTAAATAACCTAACTGGGTAAAAAAGTTTAATGAAAAGAGAAATATTATATAACCTATATCACTCCCATACTTAAAACGAATCTAACGACTCCTCACGTGATAAAAATCATTAAGCCGTTTAGTCTACCGAGCGTGCCAAAGAAATGAACATACATAAATAAATACCTACTCGGAAAAACGTTACCTTCTTTCTCAGGCAGTCGGGTAACAACAAATTAATTGTGATAATCAGTAGTACAGCTAATACGAATATAAGTTTTCTCCATTTTGTCATAATTAATCCGTAAAAGTTTAAAGCCTCCAAAGTCATCTTAGAAAAGAAAGGCGGCTTGTTTTAAGCAATGAGACCTTTGAAGGTTGTTTTTGCTTAAAAAAATATTTTATTGTTAATACTAACTACTACTAAACTAAACTACTTTCCCACCTGATGTTAAGTGGTGATGTAGCCTAAGATGGTGAATCGCACTGACTTAATAAAAACCTATCCATCTTGCCTTGAAGACACCACGACACTGTAATCAGATGGAAAGACAGATGCTGTCAACTTATTCCACTCCTTTGCTGTACGCATGATGAACGACATAACAAACCGTTTGGTTCGAATGCATGGTAAGTCAACAACGAAAGGATGGAGACTGGCCGAACGTCTAGTTGTCCGATGGTGGAAGAGAGAGGGGGGAATTAAATCATGCAATTCCTGCGCACTCTCTCCAAAATGCATCCTGTACAAAACCGAAAAGCTGGTTACTTTGCGGCTGTGTTCGAGGCTAGTAAGATCGGAATTTAACCAAATTTGGGTCACATATAAGCCTCTTAGCACGCCTTTCCATTGAGTCCAAAGCTGTTAAGTGGCATTTTGCAGCACCAGCTCATTTTTGTTACAATTTAGAATATAATAGATTTAATAAATTAACAAACGGAGACGTCCTTCCCGCGTCCGCATGTCTTATTTAATTACATCGCTTTAAATTTATTCTAGTATAATGTATTAACCTTCACGACATTTGCAGTCTAGGAGGACGAATACAAAACAAAAACTTCGACCGAATAGTATTTATCACGTCTGAATGTTGATAGAGCATGTGTTTTCCTTTAGTCATATTACATGGTATATATACGTAATCATAATACGAGTACATAGATTTATTGCTGTAAAATCGCCTAAAGTCGTTTATTAACAAGACCCATTTTACCGGTAACGAGGCATTCCCTTAGTCATTAGGGTTTTTTTATAGAATAAGTGTGACAAAAAGCACACAGTCCACTTGATGGTAAGTGGATGTTTGCTGTGGCCTATAGACATCTACATTTATCCTCGATTAAGAATCAAAACGCAGATGTGTTGTCACCCCTGAGTACTAAGATGGAATGCCTCGTTTCCAGTAAAAAATGGTCTCCAGATTTCTACACTCACCATACAAAACACATCAATATTAAGCAGTTATTATACGCTGGCATTCTGTGAGAGCGTGGTCCTTCCCCGGTCGAGCCGACCCATTCGTGCTACAACCATAATATAACTGAGGCGTGGCTCTACCACGTACAAAACGACCACGTGACAACGCGTCAGCATTTTGATTCTAAATCGAGGATAGACGTAAATGTTTAATGTTTATGGCTACAGCATCCACTTACCATCAGGTGGTCTGTATGCCCACTTGTTATTTTAAAATATTATTAAAAAAATATTACAGTGATATTGTACAACCAAAACACAACCTCGATAAAATATAGAGTTAATTAAAAAATTATAAGCTCAAAATATTATAATAACTATTTTTTACAAAACATTATTTTCATAAATAGATCAAAACAAAATCCTATACGATATATATTACTACAAAATAAACGAGCAGCATAGTAAGAAGAACAAAATAAACAAAAAATTAAAATTATCACACTTAGAACAGTATTCCCCGAGGTATTTTGCTATTTATTTTAAATGAAAAGAAAAGAAGCTCGATTACGAATCAAAATGGAGATCCTTTGTCACTCCTGAGGGCTAAGATAGAATGCTTCGTTTTCAGTACAAAGGGCCTCGAAAGTATGTTATGGGTGACTGAAAGTTGGAGAGGTTGGCAAAATTAAAAGACCAAGGGCCAGGATTAAGATAGAAATATTTCGCTTTTTTGGTCACGTGTGATAGAGTAAATTTATGCTGAAGAAGTCAGTGACAAAGTCGCCAACGGAAGGAACTTTATGATTAAATTGACGTGGTACCATACTGCAGCTATATTACGAGTATAGTTGTAGCACGGAGGGGTCGGCTCTCACAGAATACTAGTGTAAAATAGCAGCTTAATGCTGCCGAGTTTCGAATGGCGAGTGTACAGAAACGGAAATATTATTCCTATTCATTGAAAACGAAGCATCTTAGATCTCAAGGGTAACAACGCATCTGCATTTTAATTCTTAATTGAGGATAAATATACATGTCTATGGGCCAAGCATCCACTTACCATCAGATGGACTTTGTGCTGGCTTGTCACCTTATTCAAAAAAAAAAATTGGTGACACCTACATTTATGCCCCACGGGATTAGAATTTGCGAGTTTCTATACCTATCGCTGTAACTTTGGTGACTTCTGTTAATTAACACAGCCAAAATCATGATAACTTGCAGTTGGTACTGACTGAGATCGAGATCCATGCGAATCCGAGGTGGATCGCTACTTACTGATAAAGATGACATTAGATAAGCCTCAGAGCACTTCGCTCTAAGCAGCTTTTAAGGACCTTGATCTATGTGAGCGTGAGTTGAAGTCACTCGTGTCGGGATCAATATCCTTGTGAACCAACCTTTGCTGCGCAATCCTCAGGCCAGAAGTGATTGAACTCACCACGCGGACACGTGTGTAGCACACATACACAAGTGTATTTTAGACGTGCATTTTGCATGTCTTAAATGAGCCGACGAATTTTTAGGTTGCTGCGAATGACTTGCTTATTTGCATACTAAATATATATAGCCGATCCAGTGCTAAAGCTATAAGCGTTATTTTAAAATTGTATACCTTTTGTTCTGGGTTTGAGATATCTAAGATTCGGATCCCGCTCAGAAAGCGCGTTTTTTTTTATAAAACTGAAGAGGCAAACGAACGTACAGCCAAGTTATAGCAAGAAGGCTACAGATGCGTTAGCACTCTTGATAATTATACTGGCTTTTATAAACTTCTGGCCAGAACATAGCACTGCAATCACTGATATTTGGCATCAGAAAAAGGTTGGACGGTATTTAATAACTACCTGTACAGCCTTCTAGGAAAATTTCTAGGCATTGATTACGATTAATTATTACGAGTCTGAATATTTGACTACGTCGCATTTTTTTGTATGTAAAACACTTTCACGGTACCGGAGAATATTTTTTTAATTATATCTAAATCAATATATATTTCTCATTACCGTTACAGCCTGTCCAAGAGTTCACTGCCACTGTCACTGCCAGCCTGATAGAGTAAGTACCTCGTAGGGATATTTGCCATAGTTGCCACGCTCGACAGGCGGGTTGCAAACGGTGTTAAATTCTCTAGTTGTTGTTAGAAAGACGTTGCTGCTTGTTTGTGTCCCACAGTCACTACTTACGGCACCCTCGAAACGATATTGGATAGTGGATATTCTTATACTGCCACTTCACGGTTGGTAATTATTATTAAAATGTAATAAATGTAATTATTTTCTACGTATTTGACTTTTTTTCTTTTCATTTATTATTTTTTTTGGATCCTATTATATATTGTTCTGCTTAGCTTAATGGTTAACGAGGCGAGAATAGGTTTAAACATTAACACACTTTTCAAGATTTCTTTTAAATTTATTTAGGACAACCAACAAGACATACACGAACACAATGTAAATACTACAAATTACAGGAAGGTTTATATCTAAGTGTCGTCTTATTAAAGGTTGCCATGGCATGCAATGTGGACAACGAATATGTTTCTTAAAACTTACAAGATATCTCGCATTGTGTCTAAAATTTTCCTTATATTTTTTCAAGATCTCAAAATATCACTCATTATTATTATTTCAGTTCCATTATATGATAAAGCAAATTTAAAAAAAATGGTCACGTGCTGTGAGTACCTAATCAAAATAAATGATAAGAAAGTGAATAAATCACTGCTTAATTGCAGCCATAAATAAACAAAATAACATCTCATCATTTAAAATTAATAAGTTAAGCTGCAAAAAAGGCATATTCCTTTAACCCAAATGTTCCAAAACAAAAGGTGTCTACGAACCTGTGTCGGCGCAAGACGCGCATGTGTGAGTGTCGTACGAAACGCTCGGCTTAGATAAGTTCGGAAAATTATGTAGATGCGCCATTTTGTTCTTATAAAATGATTTTCGATATTATTCGCAAGAATAATTTCAAAACTGATATATTTATGATAATAAAATAAATTTATTATAACTGATTCGTTTTTCAGATTATTTTTACTAATATGTTGCCTAGAAAAAAAATCAAAACTGCAAATTCATGCTTTTCATCACAATATAAATGTTTTACCTGAAGTTCTCTTACAAAAATAACCAGAACGATGACAGTGTTTCTATGTTCTGTCAACACAAGCCGAATAACATAAAGATTTTGTATATTTTACGTTCTGGATCACAAAAATTAAAGTGCCCGGTCTGCATAAAATTAATCAACTCTTCGGCCACGATTCTGTAGTTGCATGACGGTTCGTCCTTTTTCTAACAAGGGCGTGCGGCCGACAACCCTGCGCTATCGATCTAATGCGCACACGCATGCCTGTGTGTTTATGTGTGGGACTCGTTGATTGTACAGGGTGACTTTTAGTTTCAACGGAATCTAGTTATCGTCGTTAAATGTAATTGAAGCGATGTAATTTCGTACTCATATAAACAGAATTAGTTTTTAATCGTTGAAATTTTCGATCAAATGATTGATTTGTTCAACTAATTAATGTCATTACTGACTTATAACAATTTAAAAAAAGAAACTTTCAACAGAACGTTATTATATTTTTATCAAAACAGTATAAAATTTAATTCAAAGTTCTGCTAAATCTTAATGTATTAAACGTTAACCGTAAATAATGATATGAGTTTAAGACGATTTTTCTAAAAAGAAGGAAAATATGATAAAGAATACAAAAAGAAAGTGGAGAATGGTTTTTTCCGGTGTATTTTTAAAATCACTTTAAAAATATTC
The DNA here is from genome assembly GCA_907164705.1 of Parnassius apollo. Lineage (NCBI taxonomy): Eukaryota > Metazoa > Arthropoda > Insecta > Lepidoptera > Papilionidae > Parnassius > Parnassius apollo. The sequence goes on along the minus strand of CAJQZP010001427.1, from coordinate 9,411,771 downwards.
TTGAAACTTGCTGTATATATCGTCCTAACCCACTAACTTACTGTGGCCCCCGGTCAGGCGCATTGAATAGTTTCCAAAGGTTTATTTTGCACTATTTTTAGGGCACCTGTGAAGTCCCAGCGACCTTAACCGGATTATTGCTTTAAATCTCCAATTTGTTTTATTATTCAGCGCGTTTTATTTTTCTTAAAAGCTTTTTAAAATTTAGAAAGCGGTTATAATGCAAAAAGGTTGTATATATTCTATGGAAAGAATGCTGACCTGACAATAAACAAGACAAAAATATTATTTTAAAAATTAGCAACTTAAATACAGGAAATTGAGAGCTATGTAGATGGCTCAGGGCCGTGTTTTGTGGCATTCCTTGGAAATCTATGTTCAGAAGTAGACTTGTGAAAGGGTGTGATGATGATGAATTTATTTTCTTTCACTTATATACTTTATACACTTTCAGTTATATAAATAGACTATTTTCTATTTCGAATAGTCTAAATATTTTGAAGTAGAAAATATGTTATGTTACTCGTATCTACATACGTACAAACGGTTGAAATGTGGACAGCTATGCTTAAATGATTAATTCCCAATTTATCACATTTAGTAGCACCAAGTAAACAAATGTCATGATCAGTAAGATCTGTGTGGCACACCATACTAACAGCAGAATCTGTACCCCTAACGAAGAAGTGATCCAGGCAGGCGGAGCCCCTGGTTGCCTGCGAGATAACAGGGAACAGTTGATGACTTGCTAACAGGCATAGAAACTCGGGGCGTAGATCATCAAGTTGATCATTTACGTTTAATAAATACATATATGTTTTTCGTTAATCTTATGTTTACTAAAAATTTATAATATCATGAAAATACAAAATTGTTCGTGTTTTGTAAATTTTACCTATACTAAAATTTCTATGAATTTTACAATGTTAATCAAAGTATAAAACAATACGGTTCTCAATAGTAATCGACGTATGGATATCACAATATTAAAGCAAAAAAGCAAAGGATATTTCATTTTCTCTCCTCTGTTTCCGTAGTTTATTTTTGAAATATGGCATTCGTGCGATCGGACTTCTTGAGATACTCCATAATAAATTGTTGAAATTGTTAACTTTCTTCTTCATACTCCAAACAGAGTGTATAAAAGCTGCATTTTTGTCTTATATTACAGTGTTTGTGGTAATAAAATATGACGACAACTTAAAATGTTACTGAATCGGTACGGTCCCTTCGTTAGGTATATATTGAAATTCATGTTATGGTTAATAATGCAATATGTTCATAGTATACTCGTAGTTCATCTTCGATGATGATATGCAGAAGATGTTGTTGCAGCTCATGTTATCAATTTACATATGACATCACCTTCCTAAAAGAGAAATATTCCGATAGTTAATAAAATGGCATTATAATAATTTAAAGATCACTATAAAATAATGTTGCACTTATTTTGCATAAATTGATATGAACAGAAAGTTTTAAGGAAAATAAAAAATGTCCAAATACAAAAACATTTGCCGGACATTTTAAAAATGCGTTCGCGCCGAAAACGCCAAACAACGTTCCTAAACCAAATACAGGCTTCTGTTACCGAAGTAGTCACGTCAAAACGAATCCTTTTAGCAAAATTAGTCAGAGTTCCCGAAAAACACGGCCGTCGACCCCTCAGGGCAACACCTAAATATTTTAGTATCAGAAAATTCAGAAATGTTTACATAACACGGCAAATTTTTAAAGAAACTTCACGCCAAAGGGCTACAAACGCACACAGATAAAAATTCTGAGTGTGTGAGTGACGCACACACGGAGAAGACATAAAAATGCCCAATCGGTACATGTCGCACTACTACAATGAAGGGACGACGTAAGTCGCATACAAGTGCATAATTCGGCCGAGATGCAAAAAAAAATATTTGGCAATGCGGCCCCTACGCGCCCGCCAGTCGCCCGCCCGACAGGGTTAGGTTAGGTTAGATTTTTTGGCTCAAAACGCTCGTTGGGGATTTTTTGAGTATTTATGTCTACACCGCTAGGAAAAGGAATTCTTCCTGCAGCTTTATTAACGACAGTACGTCGCAATTTTTGAATCGGAGCACGTGTCGGCTCGGTCTAGTCGGACTCCAATTTGAATTCTTGAATTTCGTATTCAATTTTTCTAATTGAGCTTTTATCTATATTTCTTAGATTTTCGGGCGTTTTGTTTCAAACTGAAAGGCGAGCGCAGTATTATTTTGCCATAATATCTTTTTCAGAAACAGACCATGGTATAAATTATTTAAATCCAATGAAATCAAGATTTTTTCTTTTTATGCAACAAAAGACTGTAGTGACTTGTGACGTGTTGTGATTTATTTTAATCTTTATTTAGAATTTTTTGTTTGGACACTCTGGTGTTTTATCGATTTTATTTGGTAAGTACGTTTTATTTTTGGTTTTTATATCTTTTAAGTTTCTATTTCTATTTTATGTTAATATTTATATTTTAATTATGTTTTAACTTTTTGGGTCGTTTATTTTTATTCCTAAACTGAAGAACTTTAAGTACCATGTTTGGTTAAAAATATTGTTTATTTATTAATAATCCGATAAACACGTTAAAACGTCACTGTTCACACGTATATAGATAAAACTTTGCGTTTGTAAACGGTTTACTGCTAAAATGTATAAAAAAAACACTGTCATAACAAATAATTGTATTTCTGATAAAAAATGGACTAGACTAGGCACAAGGACACGTCGTCCAGTGACGTCAGCGTCACTAGGCACTGGCGAGAAAGTCGGCCATCTTGATTCTGTGCTCTTTTTTCGAAGCCTACAAAGAGCGCGGGCGCAACCGCCATATTGGTGCACATATAGATTTAGAAATTATATATCTAAAAATACATAATGATTTTTCAGCATCGGTAAGAACTTATAATAAAACATAGTTTTTTTTTTAAATAAGTAGTTATAAGAACAAGAAGTCGAACTTAACCATCTTATGTGGTTGTAGGTTTTTCCTGTCCTGTTTCATCTCTATGGTTTCATCTATTTTGTGATTAACAAAATTATTAATTATTTATTAATTATTATAAGTTAAAAGAGCTAATTTTATCATAAACTTAAGATTTTCAAATAGAAAAATCTTTTAATATTCAGGAATAGGCCTTGGGAACTACAACTTACATCAGTTTTTGAATTAAGAATTTAATGATTATTTACGTATAGTAGTAGCAATATTTTTTATCTATGTTTATCACTGTGTTAAAAAAGACCCTTAGTTATACTAAATTACTAAAACAATATGTTTCCTGGACTATGGAAAATTCATTCATATTTTCAAGTATAAAAATTTTAAAGCCCACTAATTTATTTACCACACTTAAATTATACGTGGTAGAGCCATGCTGCAGTTATATTAGTAGTATAGTTGTAAAAAGAATGGGTCGGCTCGACCGGGGAAGGACCACACTCTCACAGAATACAAGCGTAAAATAGTAGCTTAATGCTGCTGTGTTTCGTATGGTGAGTGTAGAGAACCGGAGATCCTTTCTACTGGAAACGAGGCATTCCATCTTAGTCCTCACGGGTGACAACGTATCTGCATTTTGATTCGTAATCGAGGATAGATGTAGATGTCTGCGGGCTACAGTATCCACATACCATCTGGTGGACTGTGTGCTCGTTCGTCACCCTATCCTATAAAAAAATCATTCTTAGTTGTTCCTATTGTCCACTTTACCACAAAAGTGGGTAAAAAATTATTAATAAATAATTTACACATTAAATGATATACTACTATACTATAAATTACTTGTACAGGAAGAAATAAAAATGTTTTGGAATATTTTTCATTTATTTTATTATTTATTTTCATTTGACATTAGTTCAGCAACACCTCGGCGGTATAAAGGACCCGTATTATCAGCAGGACCAATTTCGGATGCTAAGTTAGATTTATATGTTTATTTTTTAATATTTTTTTCAATGTTGTGTTGTTGTGTTGTGAAAGCTAACAAATCCGTTTGAGGCAAAAGCTCCAAAGAAAGAAATAAAAATAAGCAGACATTTAAAAGTCAAACCTTTATAACTAATAAAAATACACCAAAAAATTTGAATTACAATTGTATACATTGATATCAGTATACCTTTGTAATTAAATTGACCACTAATATATTATAATGTTTCCAATTGCTACATTAATGTCATGAATTAGACAATATTTAATCTTTATCATGTGGTTATATAAACTTCTATAAAGAATAATGTTTTCTTATATTTACGCGAAATTGACATGATTAATATTTATGTTCTATAAAGAAATAAATGTTACTCTTTATTTCATCTGATGCTGAGCAAAAGATATAGCAAAAGTTACAGGCCACGTACGTCCCACGCCTGAGCACAGGCCTTCTCTCATTTCTAAAACAGTCTTGGAGCAAGTCTGTCGCGCTACAGTGCTCTGGTGGATTTAGCATATCCTCGAAATACTTTATTCCTCAGATTTCCCTATAATGGTTTTGTTCCATCGTCGAGCACGTGCTATATCATCACTTAAATTCGCAATTAATAATTTTTTGGTGCCGCTGGTGCATACCAGGGTTGCTAGCATGTCTAAAATTTATGGTTCAGCCTCTATGTCACAATTGCCGAAATCTTTAAAATAAATTAAAAATTCTTGTATTCAAAAAATTTCTACTTATTATAACCAGAATAACAAATAGGCTAAATCTATAAAGATGTTAATTCTCGTAAAAAAATCGAAAATTGACACTTTTGACAGTTAAGATAGCTATGCCTGCGATTTAACAAGCTCCCTACTGCGGTAGCCCTCGTGAGAAGCGACAAGAACAGGAGATATTCCCCCCAGCAGTTACAATTTAATCTTCTTCCATATAACAAGTTAAAATATTCTAAGGAAAATTAAGTACATCTGTATCTTTTTTTGTAAGGTAATCGTCTAGTGTATTATAAAAGGGAAACAAGTGCGCTCCCAATGAAACCAGAGGTGATCCCAATCATCAATAAAATCTACAAAATATGAAGTTAAAAAACAACTTTAAAAAAAAGTAAATGTCGACTTCAAAAATTACTTTTAGCTAAGCTTCGGGAGGGTAGGGGGTGGGGTGAGCGTGAACCCTGGGACAGCCTTTTTCACATGCAATTTCCACAGGAATAAAATTTTTGAATCTTTTTAGATATATACTTCAAAAACAGGGTGGGGTTAGCATATTTGGCTCTAGAGGCCATGGCGGCATTATCCATTGCTACGCCACTGCTCCCATCGTAAGGATTCACTCGGTATTAAAATATTAGTAATCGCAGATGTTTTACACCTTTGAAGCTGGTCTAGGTATTTTACGTCTGTTGTCACATCAATAGAGACGTCTAAATATAATGTTTTATATCGTGAATCAACATCTCTTGCAAAATATACCTATTTTTATTTTTGCAAAGCTAAAGTCCGTTTTGTTTTTATTAGTCAATTGTGTTTTTTTTAAATACAATCTGCTTTACTTGATTTATTTTTCTTTGATATAATGTATGTGCTAAATAAACCTATTTCCTTCTTTCTTTCTTTCTTTCTTTTACGATTTTCTCTGGTCTGAAATAAACGAGATGACATTACCGCGGTCTAATCCGATATACATAATAACTACTGTACCTCATATTTGTTTACTGTAATATACTATGATTGTGTAAGTACACTATTATTATGTTGTTCTAATTTAAAAAAAATCAATCTTAGACTATTATTTTATAATTATACCTATACTATATTATTTTATACGTGGTAGAGCCATACTGCAGTTATATTAATAGTGCAGTTGTAGCACGAATGAGTCGACTCAACCGGGGAAGGACCACGCTCTCACAGTATATCAGCGTGAAATAGTAGCTTAACGCGGCTGTGTTTCGTATGGTGTGTGTAGAGAACCGGAGATCCTTTTTACTGCAAAATTGGCATTCCATCTTAGTACTCAGGGGTGACAACACATCCGCATTTTGATTCCTAATCGAGGTTAGATATAGATATGTATATGGGCCACAGCAAACACCATCAGGTGGACTGTGTGCCCGTTTGTCACAGTTTCTTCTATAAAAAATATTTCGGTCCTATCGTCGTTAACAACTCCTTTAAAAATATAGTTGCTATGAAAATAACGTAACCGAAATAGGACGATCATTAAAATATCCAATTACCAATTTATCCTGCCAACCTAACGGCCATATATATTAGGCGCACTTTGTCAGGCAATTGATGGCATTATGTTGCCTTCCCGCTCAATTTCAAACACGCGATTTGTTGTAGTAAATACTATAAATATACTGTGTTTGATATATAGATTTTAACGTTACTAAAGAGATAAACGAGCTTTGGGCATATCAGTTGGTCAACACCTACGTTTTAATGTAACCTTTGTGGATAAGTTACCGATTGTTGTTACTGATTTCGTGAAACTTAGCATAAATAAACAACAACGTTAAAGAAACTTCCATCATCAGTCCGTAAGCAAACCAGTGTTAAATTAAGGGTATCTTGTATAGCATAGAGTATTTGCCGTCGTCGAAATACTGAAAGTTTCTTCGTACGGCCAGTAGTAAAGGACTCTGTCTCAAAACTATATATCATCACTAGCAACACACGGGTTATATAGACGTCTTTTAGGTTTTGAACTGATAATCATCTCAAGCGGATATTTTGTACCTTCGACACTGCTTGTTCTCGCTGATCAATGGGATTTTATATCGAGTACGTGGTAGCTCAGTTGGTCAGCGCTCGTTGTTAAATTCAACGTACGCGAGCAACCCGGGTTCGTTCCCAGCCGACATCAATAAAATTGTTAATTGCAATTTTAAGTGCTGATTTACTACGTGCCTACATGCGTAAGAAATTAAAAAAATATTTCGAAGATGTGAAGTTCGCCAACACGGATTGCCCTAAAACTAAAACCCTCTCAGAAATGAGAGGAGGCCTGTTCCCAGCAGGGCTGTAACTTTAACGTGGAAATAGTTAATACAACCATACTTGGTATAAGGTGTAAATTAGCCCTTGGCAGGCGAATTGAAGATTGTCGTACCAGACGATTCATACTATGTTGTTTTTATGAAAATATTTACAAAGTATTAGTAAAATTACTTCTAGAAATTTCAAATCGGACCTTTGATTCTCTAATAATAGAATAATGATCCTTTTAAACAGTACCCCAGTGTCCGTTGGCAAAATACCAAAATTCCTTAATGTTTAGGTGCTATATCGCCTTCTTTTAAAATAAATTATACTTACATCTAATACTTATGATTCCAGAATAATAAAACTGTTTCATCATCAGTATAATCATCATCGTCATCATTACAACTTATGTATAATGACACTTAAGTATTATGTGTATTCGATTTATTCACGGTATGTAAGTACTCACGGTAATACCAGAAGAAATAATATTCCTAGCCTTACTTCGGTTTATGCATTTTGATTAATGTCCCAATATTTTATAGTACACTAACAATCCGCCTCGGCTTAGCACGGGTGATTTCTGGACCTCGACAACAGCGCCACCGGATACTGTTGTGAATATAAACTATTCTCGAATCAACACAGCCGTTTAGAAGTTCAGTCGCATACACACGGACAGATGAATTATATATACATACTTATAACACCTATATATAAAAATATCTTACTGGCAATGCCTGAATTAGTAAACCTAGGTTTAACCGGATTTTTCGGTATCAAGTTCTAGGCAATCCTTCGGAGTTCATGGGAGTTGCCGTATCAAAAATAAGTCATTGTTGGATAGTTCTCGTAAACTTGTGATTGCCAAAACCCTTTTTTAACTTTACACTTTCACAGCTTTTCATTATAAACTTAAACCGCATCGAAGATAATTGAAGTTGGCTTATAATTTGTTTTTAAATAACCCATATACCTATCTCATGTAAATACGGTCACGAAATTGTACATAACTCTGTAATAAAACTTGGCTACTCGATCAGTAATTACAAAAATGTCCCGCCAAAATTACCATGTTTTTTTATTATAAAATTTACAAAGATCGTAACCTACATGCAGCCAGTTAAAAACAACTTCACACAAATACAAAGCCGTTTCGCACATAATATGAGTAAATGTTTTTCTGTCCTTATCTCGCCTTCAAACACGACGCATTCGGAGGCGCTGTGTCATTTTGCAACACGGTTTATAAAATAATACCAATAATACTGTGTACTTGCTTAGTTGGAAAACTGCTTAATATAAAGTGATAGGCATAACAAACAACCAGTTATAGTTGGCACGCGTTGCAGCGCGTAACCTGTCTGATTATGGATCGTTTTATTTTGATCCACGTGCTTGAATATATTGTATTGTACTTTTTAACATTGGTTTCTTTCTGTGTTGTTGCTATTTGTTCGCAAACAAAAAAAAAATAAGGATGTTTTACGCTATTAGAACCAAAAAAACATAACTTTTGAAATGGTTTAATAAGTTAAAAAAAGCAACTATGAAAGCAGTTTTAATAATGGGAAAGCATAATGATTCAATTATACACAAGTACTATTCAAGGTCAACTTACATATCTATAAATTTTACTTTGTTAATATATTTGCGTCCATGACGGCAATGGCTCGTAACTTTCGTACAATTGTTTACACAGAAGCATAAGGATAAACAAACAAAATATTTAATAAATTTAATAAAAGATCTTTTTATATACTTAGACTATTCAGGCTTCATAATGAGGCAGATAAATATCTAAAAATACAAAAAAATGTTGGGTAATAGGTTAAAGATCAATCCTATGTGTGTTATACATGATATGAACATAACCTTTTTAACAGCAACTCTGTTAGAATAAAGGGTTTTAATTGAAACTTACAACCTTAACCTTTCATCATTTAAGAATATCCAAAACGGCTTTAAATTCTCACAGAGTAAGAACAGTTTTAAAGCAAATACGATGCACTACCTACTACAAAGTAATCATCGCGTAAAATCTATTAAGATCGCTCTTTGATTCTCACTTAATCTTTTTAAAAGAACCACTCGGATTCGTATTCACGCCCGCATATCATTGAGGAAAGCTTAATGAAGCCATTGCGTTCATAAAACTGGTTTCGAGATGAGCAAGTTATTACATGATGTGTATAGGACTGCAAATAGTCAAGAATCTCTGTCATTTACATTGTTGTGCGCTTGTTAGGAGAGTAAATCGAACTCTATAATTAATAGACCCATACATAAAAGTAGAAGTACTCTTTAAATGGACGCTTACTTTCGCGCCAATTTGTAAAGGTTTAGTTGAGTTTTTAAACAAAAATATTACCTTTTTTGATTATGGCAATTTAGTCGTAAACTAAAAATTAATTATGTTTATTTGTTTGATGTAGAGCTACGTTTTTAAATGTGAAATAAGTAATGTAATAATGACAATAGAATGTTGTTTTTGTTTTTCTGGCGAAGTTTGGACCATGAAAGGACTTTTTGAAATGCTCTTACGAATATTGTAACAGAAGTGCTAGCTCAGGGGCTAAGCTTCATAAAAACAATATTATTGTTAATACTCTCCGACTCCGCTATACCTATATCAATTCAGGAGCTTAATGGTAAAACCACACACAAAATTAGATAAATTATTCACATTTTATTCGAATAATTTACAAAGCCGTAAGGCGACGTTGCAGTAGGTACATTTTAACTTTTTTGAATCTCTGTAAATCTAAGTACTTAAATGTAATTAATGTCCAAAACAAAATCATTTTATAAAAATTGAATGTAAGAACCATGGTAATATGAAAACTGATACGCGAAGTAAAAAAAAATAAAAATGACAAATAATCGCTATTTAAACGTGTACCTTGAAGAGATTACAATGAAACCATGAAAAACTTATATCGAATGAAAAAGCTTATTATTTTTAAGTTTAGGTTGAAAACGCATTCTACAAATTCGTTTTTAATAATTTTATGTTAAGAAAAAATAAACAAAACATACGAGTGCCCGGCGAGATATCTTTAAAGTTAGACGTAGGTTGTTCTTTCTAATTTTTTTTTTCACTTTAGTACTAATTCTTGCGAGAATTGCTGGTAGCTACGGAACGTTTTTATATGTACATGCTGAACTACAAAAGGGTCTTAAGCTCAAACATAAGCGTGCTCTAAGGAAAGGTACGCAGCCGGCACTAGTTTGGCTGTGCGTTGCTCACTCATCGAAACAACCTTGAGGTGCAGGGGGATAAACACGCTACTAATCTGCACCTGCACAAATTACATTACTTTGCTGCCGGTTTCCGCATCTATACACTTGGAATCTTTTTGTTACCGTATAGTGGTGGTGTAAGATTATCTACCACCCCGTATCATCCCGTGGGTGTCGTAAGAGACGACAGAGGGAAACAAATCAGGAGATGGGCAGCAGCATCTTCTTAATAACGACTAAAAATAAAAAAAACTGCGGTTGCCAACTCGCTTGGTCTATGGCAAATATCTCCTCTATGAGGCAATCTATGGGGGAGTTCAGCAGTAGACTTTAATAGTTTGTAACGGTTTAACAGTAACACCTGGAATCCTTTCTGGTGTCAGTAAAATCCTGGAGCCTTAGGGATACTAAAAGAAGCAGCCGTGGTAGTTTAAGCTAGGTTCAGCTTTTAGATTTCAGCACGAGTAATCTTTTTTTTTTTTTTTTTTTTAGAAGAAGGGGCAAACGAGTTGTTAAGTGACTACCGCCGCCCATGATCAACCGCAACACCAGGAGAATTGCGGGTGCGTTGCCGGCCCTTTAGAAAGGAGTAAGCTCTTTTCTTGAAGGTCCCCAGGTATCGGTCCGGAAAAATCGCCGGTGGTAAACTATTCCACAGAGAGGTTGTACGTGGAAGAAAACTCCTTGTGAAACGTACAGTGGTGGACCGCCAAGCATCCAGATGGTGTGGATTATCGGGACGTTTGACGTGTAGTGCGACGAAATTTGGCGGCTGGGATTATTCCGAACAATTCCTCAGAGCACTCCCCGTGAAGCGATAAATACGCAAAGAGATGCAACATCTCTTCGCAGCGCCAGTGAATCGAGCCGATCGGAAAGCACTCGGTCGTCGACGATTCGAGCCGCTCTGCGCTGGATGCGGTCAAGTGATTGATCTGACTTTAACCCTAGCCGGCACCAATGAAAATTTAATAAAGTGTTGATTTACATCGCGTTCCGTGGTGAAAAAAAAATTAAGTAGTAAGTAAAAAATTTATTAAGTCCTAGGATAATTTTAGTTATGCAGATTAACTGCATAACTAAAATGATCCTAGGACATGTGAGGTCCGCCGTTACGCACTGGAGCTGCGAATCGAACTTTAAAACCACTTAAACGTGAGACTAGATCTGGACATCATAGATAGTGCAATTTCTTCCTTGTGGTTAGAGCTAGAGTGACTAAGAGAGTCGTCCTATATTCTGCTTGTCACCCTTTGTCAAACTTTTTTGCTAATTGGTTGTCAGTTCACCGAGCTATACTAGCCACTTCAGGTATTTTGTAGTATGTAGGTTTTAAGATGGATATCACTTTTACGGATTCTAACATTAAGTCTGGCTTAACTATGATTTCACGACGTTAATTAAGTACTTCAGTCCAACCCGCGACCCCAGATGGCTAGAAAGCGCTTAATATATTGCCTATTATCATTCCATTATTATGCATCAATATTCAATTTCCGATTAAAACTAATTATATACAATATAAAAGAAGAAACTATAATATAGAAAATCTAAAACTAAAAATTTAAATAGTCAAAAAGACCTACTCCCCGTGGTATAGTGCCAAGAACGCTGGCTGCGTTTCTTCGCTGAATAGCTGTACTTAGCCTTTGAGCGAGGAAAGAACCAGCCCTCTTATCACCTATTATATTCAATTATTACTATATATTTATAATTCAAAAATATATACAATAACAAAATACATAGTATACAATTGTGATCTATCACTACGGAATATATGATATGTATTCAACGACAACGCCTATAGCCCAGAATTTAGTCATTGTGTACACGCGTGAATTAAACGCAGGTGCCGCATTCCTTCCGTGCCTTTAAATAGCATACTATGTTTTTTTTTAAATTAAAAGTGTTAAGGTTGTAAGTCATAAAGGCTGTTTTGTACGAGTAGATTAGGATTATAATTTTATGGGTCAGATTTAAAATTATCATAGGATTATTTTGCGTTCCCGCCCAAAGTTCCCGCTTAAAGCATAGTAACTTGATTCGAGAATCTTCTTTAGGTGTTGAACTAATAGAGCGACATAATATTCACATTGTTAATCACAATCACATTAATAAAGGATAAAAAAAATGAAACCTTTCCGGTTCGGTTGTCAGTTCTTCAAATTATTTGCCATCCATTGACACTTGAGATTACTAATCCGTTCAGATATGTTAGTTACTTTTGTTCTTCTATGGCTATCCTTGTCAAGTAACATTAATTGTTACCCTAGTACTATCGTTAATACTAATCGCAATTTGCTATAAAAAATTTATATGAAAAATTTACCTCTTTGGTTTTATATAAATTGCATAGTAATTATAAGTATTATTATTAGTTCATTGCTATTTTTTACTTTGTATTACTTTATTAGTATATATATTAATATTAGTGTTATTGTAGCTGTGTAAATATATCCACTATCGTATTGTCTCGCGGGTGTCTTAAAAGGTAGAAGAAAGAAAATCCGATATTCTTCTATCATTCTTATCAGTTCTTTCTTGCTTTTACCTTGCAACTACCTCTATTACGCTCTTTTTTAGACGTCTAAACTCTGCCCTTTTTTCTTTCAATTTCATCATTCATACCGCCAGAATTACCAGCTTTGGTTACAAGTAAAAATCTAGCCATGCTCTCTTCTTTGCTTCAACTTCCATACGTACCTCATCATCCCACCATGACGTATTATTTTTCCTTTCATTCGTTCTCTTACTAACACCACATACTTCGGTAGCTGCATCCTCCAAGCCTTTCTTAACGTTATGCCACACATTCTCAAAGTTTAACTCATTAAAACCAGGAGATGGGCGGTAGCGTCTTCCCGAAAACTGCAGTTACCTGCTAAGCGTGGAAACTATTGCAAAAATCCCTAGGAAGTAATTTATGGGGGGGGGGGGCCTATGTTCAACAGTAAGCCTTTGATAGGCAATAATGGTATATATTATAGTAATAGGACAATTAATAATTTAGAAAAGTTTAGAAACGTTGAGAATTAAAAAAGTTATAATTTACCGCGATCAAATTCGTAAAACTAGTTTTAATCAATGTAAATATCTATTATATATTTCAATACTTTTTATTTATAGTTTACAAACTTCATGCCCCATTATCGATTAATGACATTATTAATAATCCGATACTCTTAAGTATATCACTGTGAACACAAAAAGAACATTAAACTGAATATAACCCGAGTAAATTACTGGCTATCAATAAATTTCTTAATGGTCGATTTTTATTTATCATCCTTTAATCCGATTGTCGATCGAAATCACCAGCTGCTCTAACAATAATTTTATTTCTCGAGATCGAGCTGGCTGGAATCGTATTCCCTAATATGCTGGTATAGTTACTTCCGACGTACACGATTTTTTTAAAACAGTAACAAGCGAATACATAGACAATGTGATCGTTGATTAACAATCAAAATGCAGTTCACTTGTGGACTTAAAGACTACGAGTAGATACTTTTATAATAATATACTCACGTTTACATTCACGATTGTTTAAGTGTAACGTCTCATTTTGTTTTGATTTTTTAGTAATATAGAGTAATACTAATCATAATGTGAGCTAAAATGAGATAATTATTCGTTAACATATTTTTCAATATACCTGCATTTTTAGGGTTCCGTTTTCATACAAGCGGAACTCTTATAATTACGTTCTGTTCTACTATATATCTCTTGTTTATTACCGAATTATTTAATATAAAAGTATAATACGATGACGTGGCGGTTTAAGAGTACCACATATAGTCGTGGTGGTGTAAAAAATATCTACTATCCCATATCATCCCGTAGGTGTCGTCAGAGGCGGGAGAGAGAAATTAAAACAGGTGACGAGCAGCAACATCTTCCTGACAATAACTCAAAATATCATGGAAACTGAGGTTGCCAACCTGCCTGCCAAGTGTGGTAACCATGGCAAAATCGGGGGGATGAGGCAATCTATAGAGGAGACCTGTTCAGCAGTGGACTTTTATAGACTGTAGTGGATAGATGGGGTATAATATTTTATCTACATACTTATATCGTACACTTTACAAAAGTAATAAAGTTTACGTCAATTTTAAGCTAAGAAAATGCTGTCAATATATAATTCTTAATACTCTATCCATGTAAACATTTTTTTCGACTTCTATATAAAGTTCCCAAAACCATTTTTAGAAATTAGGCTAAGATTCCTAATTAACAAGCTTTAATATAAATTGCAATAATCTTAACTTTTTGTAATCTAATAATCGTTTAGAATAATCTAAAAATTAACCGTCACCTTTTTACTTTAGATAAAAATTAAAACAAATGCTAAACTGTTGAAGCTGTAAAAACTTTAACTGATTAGTAATGTGCCCAGCGAAACACTGTCTTGCGCCTGTACCAACACGCACTTGACCACAATTTTTTTTATTGACTCTATCTTTTTACGTTTATACTAGGACTTGGATTCGTTTACCATAGACTTGGATTCGCTTTCGCGATTAAAAAAGAACATTATTTATGGTCTACAATTTCAAAAAAAAAGACCGAACAAAGGCGTACATGTAGTACAGCCTCTCAAATCTAAGGAGTACTCAATCACTTCCTCAATCTCGCCCAGCGTTCGAGGACGACCGGTGCACTGCCTGTTTGTAGCCTTGCACTCGTCTAGCGACTTGTTGCACTCGCTGCACACTAGGTGGGCGTGTTCAAGCCGATAGAATTCAATTTATCTACCGACCTTATAGTGTTGTTCCATTGTCCGTTCCAAAAAATATGTCGATTTTCGCGCCAAATATTAATTGCAAAATTAATAATAAACAAGTTGGTTTAAATAATTGTTATGATAATTAACATGCATAATAAAACAAAACAAATTCAAAAATAATAAATCTTCTTTATAAAAGGTGGAAGGATGAAAGTTCAATCAGTGCATAAAAAAACTAAACCAAAATGGCGGACAGTTCGTGTTATTTAATTGAACAAGGGGACAGATGAAGAGAAAACATTCTGCGAAAGTTGCCATTGTAAAAACTATATCAATAAAACAGCGCGCGAAACTGCACCTGCTTTAGCCACGAAGCTAATAATAAAGTGACATTAAAACCCAAATTTATATTCCCCTTAGTAATTTATTTTAATTGAAATAATCACAGAGGTTAACCTTAACAAGACGCTTACCTGGAAAACAAGATTTACTCTTTACAATAATTTTTGTTACGTTTCAAACATTTTATACAGGAAGCATAAAGCATATCAAAATAAAGTACAATTGTTATACATAGCTATATAATAACTGCGTGCAAGTTTTATTTTAAAATTGCAGAAACCAAAATAAAAATTGTCAATTTTCTATTTTAGACCAATCAAGGAAAATATAATCACTACGTAGCATACCTACGTGTAAAGTCATGGCTTAAAGGACAAGCATCCAAGTCAATAATCTTAATTAAAAACACCTACGATTAGGTATAAACTGAAAATCATCTTAACTCCCTTGTCGCATTAATGATGTAAGAAGTAAGGAAGATTATCATTTCTCATCCACCTTTCTCACCCACCTTTCTCACGTTGTATTTCCACAAAGGTCGAGGAGAAAATCAACTTCCATTAACATCCATGCGACATTCAATGATACTCTCCTTGAACATTCGTGATAAATATCTGCGTTCCGATCGAACCGACTAGTCTGTTATATTGTTTGAGTTTGTCAACCCGAACCTTGCGGCTTATCTGATGTCTACTTGCTAATTTGGGGTTGCGGAACATGCGACTTAAACCTATTCTTCCAAATAAACAATCAAAGTTTATTTTATTCTAAAATGCGGTTTTGACGGCTCCGTGGTGCAGTGGCTTAGCAATGAGTTGCAGTGCTGGGGGCCGAGGGTGCGAATCCCGCACAGAACAAGTAATTGTAGATCTACAAGGAATTGTTCGGGGTCTGGATATTTTCCCTGTGAAATCTATGTTTGTAAACTGCCTCCACGATACAGGAGAAAATCCTAGTGTAGGGGTGGGTAATCTTTAAAAAAAGATTGTGAATGAAATGAAAGTATGGAAAATTCTGAAAAATTCATAATCACTTGCCAAGGCTTTGTTTTTTGTTTGTGTACTCGTATATATATATATATATAAGCGAAATACTGACTGACTCATCACGAGATCTCTAAAACTATACACCCGATTGACTTGAAATTTAGTACCTATAGTTACTCATTTCGGAGTATGGACGCTCACTACGGATACTACGGATTTTACGGTAGTGATACCCACTACAGAGACATCAACAAAAAAAAATTACGCACAATTTTTGCAACTTCAACTTTTTGTAGACAAAAATAGGTAGAAATCAAAAAAATTGTACAACCGACTTCAATATAAATAAAATGAGAATAGTCGAAGTCAATTAAATACGCATTATTAAGGATAACTCAAAAACTACTGGTCAGATCTTGATCAAATATAGGACCACATGAGAAGCACCAGCTTTCAAATAAAAAAAGAATCATCAAAATTGGTTATACCTAGAAAAAAGTTCCAAGATAACACATGCAAAAAGTATAGTCGAATTGAGAACCTTCTCTTTTTTTGAAGTTGGTTGAAAAGGAATCATATGAGCTAGTTTTTCATATTCACCTTTCAAACCGGGACACACCAGTACCGACCCGGACGAATTCCTTCACAGAAAAATAACCCGATATCTAAAAAATTTGTATGCACCGGTTTGAAATGCCATATTTTAGTGAATTATACAATTTTATCGCATAATCGTGACTAAACCCAAATATTCAGGTTATTTATTGTTTCAAAATCTGATATATCTTAAGCTGACCTACTGGACAAGAAGCATCTTTATTAGCCTAAAATCAGTGATAGAGTTAACATTTAAATTTGTCAAGTAAATAAGATGCAAGATCCTTTGAAATTAGCCAAGTTCTATACAAATTAGTTTGAACAAATTTTGGGTAGGTAATAAATAAATATTATAATGATTGTTGTATAATATGTTATATGATATAAATTGTAAATCATATTTGTATTATCTGGCAATCAAGACTATTCCAAAATGCTTACAAATTAGCTTATGTGAATATACAAAACAAATGAATAGGTATAATGACTACAGCTTAAATAAGGAGTTACTAATGGCTACAGATTGTTATAACAAGGTTTAAAAATTGCATTTTTTACAAAAACAATCTTAAATATCGTTAAAATTAAAGAACATTTATATTGAAATATAAATCATAATAATTAAAAAATATAGTACATTCTGCAAAATGGCACTTATTGTAATGCTACAGGGGATTAAGTAAGATTAAATCACCTATGATTTTACACCCTATAGAATTAAACATAAGATGTACATTTGTGTAACATATTTCAAAGCCGCTAGCCTTCCGCGATCATTAAAAGCCTACATGCATGCATTATACCTAGCCGCTATAAATAACAAAGCCGGAGCGTCACAAGGATACTGCATTTGTGTAGGATGGCTATGAGAAAGGTGTTTGATGAAGATGATTCCCAGTCTTGCAACTTTGCAATCATTCAGATTTCAGTGTGTTAGGTTTATAAATCACTATAGTACATTCATATATTATAATTATACTAAAACTAAAGCACTTATAAAAATTTAAGCTATATAACTTATTACAAAAAAAAACAATTAATCCTGCACATGACATGTGCTTGTATAGCTTACAAATATTTGTTACAATTACATTTGTCAGCTGTCTCAACAATGGCTCAATTTTCTATTTTAGACCAATCAAAGAAAATATAATCACTACGTAGCATACCTACGTGTAAAGTCATAGCTTAAAGGACAAGCATCCAAGTCAATAATCTTAATTAAAAACACCTACGATTAGGTATAAACTGAAAATCATCTTAACTCCCTTGTCGCATTAATGATGTAAGAAGTAAGGAAGATTATCATTTCTCATCCACCTTTCTCACCCACCTTTCTCACGTTGTATTTCCACAAAGGTCGAGGAGAAAATCTACTTCCACTAACATCCATGCGACATTCAATGATACTCTCCTTGAAAAGCGGATCTTAGTGTTCTTTAAAAAAAAAGGAAGATAAAGTTCATTTTTCGTTAACAAATGCGATAAACGAGTACGCAGTTCACCTGATGCTAAATGTATGGTGTGGCCCATAGATGCCTATATCTATCCTTAATTAAGAATCAAAAAGTAGATTCATTGTTGCTTCTTAGCACTAAGATAGAATGCCTCGTCGTACTTACGCAGCGTACTTTAACCACGTTATAAAAAAAATTACAATTCGTGTGATTGAATAAAACTAAATTTACGGATTTTATCGCGTTTATTTCACTACTTTTACTTATTGTTAATTCCCGACGTTTCGGGTGCTTTACAGCAACCATGGTCACGGGGGGGGACTGAGATGTTTGACGTCCCAATGTCATAGTTAGTCCGGCTACCTTCAGTTTTTTGAATATTAATTTTTGGTCCGATTTACGCAAAACGAGCTTATAGAATCATGAAGTCTTGCAGTGGTATGCTTAGGTTTGGGTTTAATTTTGTTAATTATAGGATTTCAAGCAGCTGGCAGCACCCATCCATCTTCTCTATTGAAATTTGGATGTTTTTTAATTTCAATAGCCTCGCGTATCATCCTTGGTAGGAATCGGTGTTCTTTTGCGAGAATTTGTGGTTTATCAAATTTAGTTTTATTCAATGTGTAGTGTTCGCGTACATTTAAGAAATCATTAATTCGTGTGATTGTTATTTCATCTTATATGCTTTACATTAATTAAATAATATCTTATATGCTTTAGATTAATTAAATTAAATTAAAATCATAGAGTATTTTACATTCATGTAAAATACTCTATGATGTAACCAAATTGACGTAGGATAGAAAGAGCTAAAATACCCAAAACTGGTAGTATCGGTACTTAGCCGATTAGTGGAACGTAAGAGCCCGGAACGTATCACCCCCATTATCTTACGTAGGTGTCAGCAAAGGCAACAGTGAAAAATGGCAAAAATATTTCATTGCATCTGATATAAGGATTTATAATCATCTATACTTTCGCCAGACGTAAGGTACCCAGACCGGTTATGTTGAGCAGGGTTACACATACAAGACGTCTGGTATAGCAATTGTATGGATTAAATAAATCTACCCTAAAACGGGAAAGAAGAAAGGTCTATAGCCAGTAGCGGATTTTTACGGATTGTTGTTGATGATGACGACGATGAACTTATGTACCTTTGCTCCGTAATAAGAAGTCTATAAAACTACACAAAAATGTTCACCCAAATGAATATTCATAAGCCATTTTATTAATATTGTTATGAATTCAAATTCGTATAATTGTTTTAATGATTCTATTTTTTATTATAACAATTAAATCAAAAGAAAACGTACATTGTTATTTCATTGACATTTTCGTCAACAATAAATGAATTAAACACAACACAATGAGGCAATTATAAAAGTCATGGAAGGTAAGTGAAGTCATTTATTAAAAAAAATATTGTATACAATTTTGTATGTTGTATGCATTTTGTACAAAGTTTTAAATCTGCTTCATCATTTCGAAACACTCAGATCACTCAGAATTGATAATCTAAAGCTACAATTATCAAAATATTGTCACATAAAGAGAAAAGAGCTTAAACTATGCCATACGAGTACCTAATCTAATCAATCAACTATCTGTCTTTGAAAGACGTCATATTACGTCATGTTTTGACGTCATGTTATTTATGTTAACACAAGAACAGGGGTTTTTTATATGTTTTCGGCAGGCCTTCCTTTGGGGTAATTTTTTTTTTTTTTTTTTTTTGTCCGGGTGTAATACTATTTGCGGCGATAACCGCTAATCTCGTCTTGTGATACATGAATAGCTTCTTTCTTATATGAATTTAAAAAAAATCTCTAACTGGTCGATTAAAAAAACTTTTGTTAATGCCAGCCGGCTGAATTTGTATATCCGGATGCATGCGAGACGATTCCGGGGAAATGTGGATAGCTGGCGACCCTACAGCTCGGCGGATAGCGGTGGCGAGCGGGGGAACTCTCATGAAGTGGAGGTACATTTCGAAAGTTGCACCAAATGCGTCGCCTTGACCTCGATCCCCGTCTGCGTCGATCTGCATGCACTATTACTACTGTGTTTTTTTTTTCTTCTCTCCATGATCTGGTCATTAGGCAAGGATATAGTATGTAGAGTCCAGATGCATTCGTCCTTTCGTATTGTTCAAAACTGAATAAATTAAGGGTGAACATGGTTACAATTGTAACACCATTGCCCTGATAATTTATTTAAAAAGTTAACTTTGAAGACGGAAAAAAATTTGTGAAGCCGTATTACAGATCTTTAGGATAAAATGTTTACTATCTACGACGTCTTCAGCAAACTTGGCCTATAAATTAAAAAAAGCACTTACATTCTCATTAGCTTTTCCAATCACCATCTCCTTATTCTTTTATTCATAACCTAATGATAATAAATATTTATAATCAAATGCCGTACCTACCGCTCCCACGCACAGAAATGGGAATGTTTTAACAAAATGCTTTTTTCCTCGCGGAGCACGTGGTAAATTAGCACATAAAATTCTAATTTCACAATATCACTGTCACCGGAATCAAACGCGGTTTGATCGATTCAATCAAATTGACGGCGAGTGCTTTGGCCCCTGAACCATGGGTCATAATCGGTAATGTTATTTTACAAGTTCATTATTGTCTTTCCTGTAAGCACAAAGCAAATAAATGAATTTAATAAAACAGTCAGATATCTTTTTATGGAATTCAAAAAGTAAGAGTTATTCAATTCGACTGTATGTTTTTTTTAATGTGTGTTACCTCACAACTTTTCTCTGGGTGCACCGATTTTGATGATTCTTTTTCTACCTGAAAGCTGGAGCTTCTCATACGATACCATGTTAAATCGAGATAATTTAATCAAAATCTGACGTGCAGTTTTTGAGTTATATTTAATAATGCGTGACTTCGAATACATTGATTCGGTTGTATTGAAGTCGGTTGTACAATTTTTTACATTTTAACCAGTCATTTAACTATTATAAGCCAGTTATTGACTACCATCCCACCTGACGGTTAATTGTATATTTATTTTTATTAAAAATACTTATTATTACTACTTATATAATATTCCCTTTAACCACTCTTGGTAAATTTAAAATGCTTGTGTTAGGGAAGTTCATGACAGTAGTCGAAAGGCGTATTCGAACTCGCGACCTTATGAGATCGCGGACCGCACTCCACCTGTTGTGATGTAGCCGAAGATAGAAAAGCACACTGACTTAACTAAACGGAAGTCCCCCGTGACCATGGGTGCTGGAAAGCGCCCGAAACGTCGGGATTTAAAAATAAAAGTAATTAAAAGCAAAAATAAACGGGATAAAATCTGTAAAAGTAGTTTTAATCATAAACAGAAGTCAATTACTTACTTAACTAAACAGAGAGGCCTTTATATACCATAAAAAGATGGTGGCAAATTATTCCACAGAAGTAAATTGATCTATCTACTTAATTGATATCGGACTCTGGTTTGTTCAATATTTCATTTCGAAATTTACATCTTAAGTTAAATAAACCTTGGCCCCTATAGATGTTTAAATCTCTTGATCGCGAGGATCGTGAGATCGAAAACGGAAGGTGAAGTACGCGGAACTCTTCGCTTCTTTAGGTCAGGAATACGTTTGCACTTTTAATAATTGTAAATGTTCGTCAGTAACAACAACTTCCGTCAACGGATAAAATCCATCAACTGCGTATGGTACAGAACACTGTCTTAATTATTCACGAAATCGCGATCTCATAGCCCATAATTTAGGGAGCGTAACAAAAGGTGGACTGTGGATGTAGACATGGCCTCGGGCGGCAGTTTACACGAGAAACAATTGAATTATAATTTTGTTTGAATTAAATAAACTTGAATTAAGTAATTAAGATTTTCAAATTAAAAATACTAATTAAAAAAATTATGTTAATTAAAATTAAATTATTTAACCTGAAATGGGAACGCTGTTATAAATTTAAAATCACAAATTTAATTTAAATTCAATTAAATTTTAGTTAAATAATTAAATTTTATTAAAATTTAAATTTCTATATAATTTATAACAAGACGCAGATTATATACCTACTTAATTAAAAATAAGATATAGATACATAATAGACATGTGTCAATCATGAATGATTCGTTCGTTTGAGCTGGTACACTTAAAAATATTATTGGTTCATTCATCTGTTTTTGAATGTTCCGCTACAACCAATCACAAGCAATAAAACCGAACCTTTTTAACTCGGGATTGGTGTGAATTGTGAATGAGTCAACAACCGACCGAATGCCGAATGATCTGAATGACTTGTTTTTAGTGTAGGGTACTGTGGCCCAAAATGATCCATTTGAATAATCGATTCGAATGTACCGGTACGCGTGACGAAATCTACTAATATGATCCAGTAACGAGAAATGAATGATTGACACATGTCTAAACGGTACAGTGTAGACGGCGCAATAAACTTGCTGACGTCACAGTATCTGTACGTCAACCAACGACAAAGATGGGAAAAGATATAGGGTATGTTCCGAAATACAACGCAGTGTACTGTCCAATGCAAATGACGTCATGAATCGACGCTATACTGGTGATTCGTTCCAAAACATTGGACAGTATATGACGTCATACTTTTGCGCCATTTGGAAAATTTTGTGCTCCAAAAATCATTATATCCTCCTAATGGATATACCATCAATTATTCTATAATTTTTTGTATTTGAATAAATAGAAACAAATTCTGGCATGCTTCATTCGGCAAACACACAATTAAAAATTGTTTTATTATGGCCGGATATCCGACACAATATGGTGGCGGCCGCTAGTACAATAAAGTGTCAAATGATACGTCATTTGCATTGGACAGTACACTGCGTTGTATTTCGGAACATACTCAATAGATGACTCTGCCATTAGTATCGTTACTTCATGGATGTTCGAAAAATTATGTGTCTATGGCATTGAAGTAATGTGCATGAGAAAAATTTGAGTCCATGTCTCTAATGCATGGTACAAACGACAAAGTCTCGTTGTTTATTCTAGTAAGTAGTACATAATATTACTATGGTTGGCCAGCAATGGATGATTTCATAAATCTTAAACTAGTATTTGTTTACTATTAATTTTAAAATGTATACAGCGTTACAAAGTAAACAAATGTTTAAAACAATTCGGACAATTGTTTCATTTAAATTCCATAAAATCAAAATACATGTGACATTTATAGGTGATATTAGTCATTCATAAACCAAACCCACGCATATTATTTTTATTAATACCTATAATTTATATTTCATCTGTCTGTAAAATTTTTAAGAAAAATATTTACGGCGATGTTATTAACAATTGTTAAAAAAAAACACAAATCAGGACTACTTTGTTTGTGTCCTTTCACGTTGAAAATGTGTAAGGAATCTGTTATGCACTTCAGTGCGCGTAGGCGGGAAAAGCACGTGGCTCTATGAAAATAATATCTACGCATTGTTTCTTGTCTCAACATAGTGCATTGTAATACGGTTACAGCCTATTAAAGTCCACTGCTGAACATAGGACTTCCATAGATTGCCTCCTAATGGGGATATTTGACACAGTTGCCACGCTTGGCAACCGCGTTAACAAGCGCAGTTTTTTAGTCATTACGAAGACGCAGTTGCCCATCTCCTGATTGTTTCCCCTGTCTCCTCTTGTGTGTCGTCCACGGAACGATATGGGGTAGTGGATATACTTACACCGCCACTACACGGTAACATTATTGTTGGTACAATGCATTGCATTGTTACACAAAATTTAAATTTTCATGCATTTCAATTTTCAATTCAATTTTCAATTTTCAAAACAAAATTCAAATTTCAATTTCAAAATTTTATTTCTCAAAATTTCTTGAAATTAACGTAATTGTTCTTCGATCTTATAAGCATTTTATTACCATAGAATACTCTTATACTACGTAATCTAAGAGTACTTTTTGATGTAACCAATTCGGTATTAAATGGAAAGACTTATATCCCAAACCGGTAGCGTCTGTACTTATCCATTGGCAGATATAATAACAGCTATGTTGTGGGGGTGTATGAGCCAGTAATCCATTATCACCTTTCTTTATGCTGATGTCCTAAAAGGCAACATTGGAAAATGCCAAAATTAATCTATCCGATCGGCAACGGACACCACACTTTCTCAGTATACCAGCCTAAAATATCCGCTTTATGCTGCTATGTTTCGTATGGTGAGTATGGAAAATTGGAGACCCTATTCTCTGCTAACGAGGCATTTGTAGTCCTCAGAGGTGACAACGCGTCTACACTTTTTAATGGAGATTAAATGTAGATGTCTATGGGCCACAGAATCCTCTTACCATCAGATCGACATGGATGTGCACAATGATCGTTTGTCATTTATGTAGTTAAAGTTAGTACCTCGTAGGCGTCCCCAACCTACACACCATATTTCTTCGATCTTAAGTTTTCGAAATTGGGTATTTTGATGAGTTGTGGAGCTCAACAAGTGCACGTGCACGTTCAATCGTTGTAGCAATACCCACTCATATTTATTGTCGACGATATTTATCTATGAGTGTTTTATAATGAAGTCATCATTATAATTTTTTTAGACGCAAGCGAGCTAACTGTCGAATTATAAGTAGCATACAGCCCATCGATGCCTGTATTTCACGAATAAATAAAGTACGCATTATAAGCCTCTTGAAGGTAACGTCGGGTTATGCCGAAATAGAGTTGCCAACCCAACTATATAAAATATTAGTCTACTATATTAAGGGTCCAAATACTCATTTAAAACATCACCGTCATCAACACCATTCCCTATAAAAATAGCGACACATATGGAATGTCGTGTTGGTTTTCAAATCATGTTTGACTGAGAAAATGGCGGTAGAGTTCGATTATAATGCATCTGCTGTGACATCTACGAGTATACGTGCTTAGGCGATGTCCTAATGAATTGTTATTACATAAACACACTTTCTCATCGTTTTATATGTAAACGCAATTTGCTAATGCAAATTTAGTTGCACTTGCACAAACCATAACTTTACAGTTGTTACTTACTTCCTATATCATGATAACGTAAATACGAGTATTTAAATGTTTTTTTATGAAAATATGTAGGTGCTAAAATCAACTTCACGGGAACAGAAGTACATTACAGGATAGATGACAATCGCTGGCCATACAAGAATTTTTTTAATAATTAATATAAATATGAATAATTTATCTTGCTCTAACGTTTGTTTATAATATATTTGTTTGATATCCTCCATGTTACCGTTTGCTATAGTCGAATAAGTCGACCGCACATGTTATTATTACTGAGATAAATATCCAATAAAACTCAGACTTTGTATGGTATAAGAACTCCTACCACTAAGTACTATCCAATATTTAGGAAATAATAAGTTAATGTCCCTCCAGAGCGAATTTTGGTTACGGGTCACGGCGGCCAGCCTCAACGGAGACTAGCCATCTCACAGGACAGGATAATTATGCACGAGTACGTGCGCAAGCAGAGATGCGCTCTCCTTTCCTACACTCTCACAGCCCGATGGAACGGGAATCTAACACGACCGGAAAGAGGCGCAGGCAATGTCTTTATGTCTCTTAACCTCTGCCTCCGGGCTGTTACTGAGAATTTCTTTACAGAATACTTATAATTTATCGGCTCGACCCGGGATTCGAACCTGAGACTACATGACTAGCAGTCGCGTTGATTGGTCCTCAAAATCTAAACCAAGAAGACAGTCGATAGATGCAGATAGAGGCATAAATAATAAATAAGTACTAACTTAAAGATTAAAAACAACTATATCGCAGATTATTTTTCTAGAAGCTTATAGCACCTTAAAATGTGTTGTTTTTTTTTAATTTGATTGAGGCAAAGGAGCTTACCTTGAAAAGCCAATGTGAATTAAAAAGAAGTGTTTCAAACCGAGTTTCGTGTTATTACTCTCAATGTAGATCTAGTAAGTGTTGGCCGCGACTGCGAACTAATTAATTTTATCTCTATGTTATGTATTTATTTAACTTATTTCACTCGTAACAATGCTATCAAAGTTTTGGTTTAAAATTTGTAGGTTGTTCATAACACGGAAAAATACAAGCATTGGTACCATTATCAAGTTTATAGCATTTCTAACACTTTCTTTAACAACTCAGACTCAGAGTAAAGAAAAAATATACTTTTTTTGTTCTGTTGCTCCGAACGTATTTTTGAAATGATGATTCACGATCCTAACCAGAATCCTAGTGGAAAAAAAATAATAAATCAAAAAGAATAAAGCTAAATGCACACTGTAACATCTTGTATCTTATTGTAATATGTTTCTGCATTCCAAAGTATTAGGGCAACGCGGCGTACAGTTTCTTGCCCTAAAACCCTCTCAGAAATGAGACGAGGCCTGTGTACAGCCGTGGGACGTATATAGGCTATATCTTTACTTTACTATTTACTGTATCATCATGTGGTATTTAAGGCCTTTTGTAATTTTTACTCGAGTAGTAAGTAGTAAAAAAAACAACATTTGCAATATGATATCTGTTTAAAAATATAATAATCATTATTCTTACGTCTATGTTCGGTAGAAGACATTTTGTGTATAAACTAATACGACTTAGTAACGTGACTAAATGCTAATAAGTTCATGGAAGAGACAAATTGAGGCAATAAACTACGCAGTCACGGGGCGTAGCGTCGCCCGTCTGTCCTTCAGGCAGATTGTATCGCTTTGTACGACATCTATATTGAAATACTAAAATATACACGAAGATTTTAATTGATGAATAAACTTGCGTCTTAGTTATATTTATTTATAACTATCATTAGTGACATATTACTTCAGTAACCGTACATAAGTAGGAAATGGCAAAATCAAGATAAGCGTTTAAAATATTTTACTACTTAAACACTATGTAGTATGATATTGTTTGTAATTTTTCTTTATATCTTATACCAACACGAATACTATTTTATCTTGTTTAATGTAACTTAACATTTGATAAATCATTTCCGTGTTATACTTATTTACACTGAGTAAATAGTTTTACCAGTATGTAAATACGTCTTTCCAATAACGACTAATAATAAAAACAAAACTACGGTTGGCAACTAGCTTGCCAAGCGTGGCAACTATGGCTAAAATTAAAAAAGGCCTGGTTTTTTTTTGCGCTCGAAGCAAATATGGGCAACCCTCCAGAAAGCGGGGGAGGGAGGCGGTGAATGCTCATAGCATACCACGCAGCCGGCTGCGTGGTTATGTGGAGACTTTTACCCACTAAACACCGCCTTTATGCATTGGCTTACCGATCTGACGAGAGATCTCTAAGCCGTATACGAACGCGACCCTCCTTGGCAGAAAGGAGAGCGCAGGCCTGAAAGGCCTGTGTTCAGCCGTGGTCTTTTATGGGCTGTAAAGGTAACTGTAATTAGTAATTTGTAATTGTTTATCGTATGATATTAAACAACATTGCTTGTGCAGGATGAAGGATAGAAGCATGTAGTACTTGTTGAACGAGGCGCCGTTTTGATTGCATTTAAAAAAAAAACAAATGTTAAAGACCCTCATACGATACCTTGTCATTTATTTTCCTTGATTTATGAACTAACTTTTAAATTGAAAAATAAAATATTTCCTGTTATATGAAGTTCGTTTAGATATTACCAGTATTTGATAAATGTCAGTCTTTCCATAAAGCGTCAGCCGTCTTTTAGTAAACGCAAACCAAACGAACAATCAGAAAATTGCGATCTCGTTACCGCTCCCTAATTACGCCGAAATAATACACGAAACCTCAACCATTGTTTGTCCGAAAAAATGTTTTAACCGAACTCGAAAAATGCAAATGGCGCAATTAAAAAAAGTATTCCCGCGAAAAATGACGACGCAAGATGGCCGCCCTATTTAGATCCTGCCTTCTATTGGCGCGCTAGCTTTAAATTTAAAAACGGAATGCACTGTCCTTGGCAAGCAAGGTTCGTTGACCTTCCGATGCATTTTGGCATTTTCGCTGCACTATCAAATAATCGTAAGCGCCAAGCTGTGTTGTAAATGGTTTTAAGTTCTTGTCTCTTTGGTATGAGGTACATTTTCGTTGAACTAGCGGTTAGGTGAATTGGTTTAATTTATTTTTTCAAATATAAACTTTAAGGCTACATACATAAGCTCTATTTCGTAAATCAGTTGCAAATGCAAATTTAGTTTAGTGTTTTATTTTAGAGCTTGTACTTTTAAACCGAAAGATAAGAATGCTTTGCCTACCCTTATATTGGCGAATGAAGACTTATTATACTCACTGAAGGTGAGCTAGACAGAGAGGATTTTTTGCATTTTTGGGGGACAAAGCCTTTATTATTAACGGAGCCTTGAAAGTATTTTAGTTTCATACAATTTATTTTACTTTTTGACACAAGTTTGCGAGCGACATAAATATCAAGAATGTCTTAGATTATCTGTTTTAATTTTTGTTGGAGTAAGTAATAGGCAGGCCTGCCCCCCCGGGGTGTTCTGGCGTGTCGCTGCTTGGTAGTCCACTTCCTTTATTTTCATTGAAGGAGTTGTTCAGCTACCAAAATTTTCACCCCTTTTCAGCTAAATGACTAGTTCCCTAGAGGAGAGCTACAAATTAAATTAAAATCAAAAATAAAAATTAAACATTCTGTAGCGACTGCATAGATAATCTACTACCCCATATCATCGCCCATACTATTCAGCAGTTATCAGGTATGTTCTACCGTCCATATACTGGTTCAGCTTCCCTCTATCACCTCTTACGATATCCACGTGATGATATGGAATGTGGATAATCTTACACCGCCGTTTCACGGTTATCAGTGTAAATGTAAAATTAATTTCTGTCATAGCCATGAAACATCACCTCGAAAACAAATATACTGTGTAAAATGACCTCAATTGTACAAGACGTTCAGAAATTACACGATTAATAACAGACGCATCAACAATTATATGACAATACATTCCTTTGTTATGTCGAATGATTAAGTTTTTTTTTTAATGAGTTAGGGTACCAAACGAGCATACGGTCCACCTGATGGTAAATGGCTACTGTAACCCATAGAAATTTATCCTCGATTAAGAATCGAAATGCAGATGTGTAGATATCTCTAAGGACTAAGATGGAATGCCTCGTTTCGAAAAGGTTCTCCGGTTCTCTACATACGAAACACAGCAGCATTACGCTGCTATTTTACGCTGGTATTCTGTGAGACCGTGGTCCTACACCACTCGAGCCGACCTGTACGTACTTCAACCATAATATAGCTTGGCTCTAGCACATATAAAATGGATTAACAAATATTTCCTTTATATTATGTAGCGTTCTAACAATTTGTTATTTAAATTCTAACCAATCTTACACTCGGCGAAAATTAAAAATAGCGGGATATCAATTCAAAAACTGAGATCTCACACACTGATGACAAGGGTCTTCCAAACTGGTCATTGCCAGCACGAGAATGCGGGTTCTATCATCAATCTTCCTGCCGAGTGGGAGTATCGATTGTTATCCTAGTTTTAAAAAGGCATTAATTCCAGCAATGGATTACAAGTATTTAGCACCTGTCTACCCCTTTAGGTGACAGGCGTGAGAGTTTACGTATGAACGGACAAGGAAAGTTCTTAGTGTTATACTCCTGTGCCTATACTAACAACACCTCAAAACACACGATACGCTTTTATCACCTAATTATTTTCAAAAACTATAAACCAAATATTTTTAATCCACTTATAAATAGTATTTAATATGTGAAATAAAAAAGTTTCCAAACAACAGCAGTAACTTATAAAATGTAATTATATTATAATTTAAGTATCAAAAATATATTATCAAGAGCATATAAAAAGATACCACAGTCGACAAATAGCAAACATTTGTAAATTACCACGCAATATATTTGCCGCGGAAATACCACTAACGCTCGGCGGAGCGTAAAAATAACCAACGATAATAAAATAAAAGAAACTAGTTAGCATTATACCTACGTGAACCTGATTCTGATTAGTAATGCCGTCTAGAATAGTGCCATGACCTAGGCAATAGTAATGTTGTTAGGTAGGTAGATCTTCTAGAAAAACAAACATCAAATAACTTGTTAGCTCTAAAACAGGAACCGAAAGAATCAATCGTTAGGGTCCGAGCACATTAGAGTTGTTTATAACGTACAAAAATTACGCTTTTATGAAAAATGATCAGGCATTTAATGTAATAGCGAAACCACTATAACGTTAAGTTAAAATAAAATATTCCTCTCAACACAACATTATCCTACAATAACTTTTTTTTAAACCACATTAGGAGCTGACAAAATAATCCTCAATGTTTATCATCAAACCGCCTACCAAGACTTCTCCTTATGAGAGAGGTCTATATCCAGTAATGGAATCATTAAAGAATGTAGGAAGATATAGGTCCTGGTAGCTCAGGGCCTAAACTCTCGCTGTATATATCACTGTACGCGAGTAACCCGGGTTCGATCTACGCCGTCCCCAATGAAACTGTTGAGACCAATTTCAAGTACTGATTTATTACGTGCTCGGCGGTGAAGAACTTTCATGTCTGAGAAATAAAAAAAATACATTTCGAAGACATGTGAAGTTCGTCAACACGAATTTGGGCAGCGCGGTGGACATTTCCTTGCCCTAAAACCTTCTCAGAAATGAGAGGAGATGTGTGTCCGGCAGTGGGACGTGTATAGGCTGTACCTTTACTGAACTTTACTTTATAGGATAGGTATGTAAAATATTATTATTCAATAATCCAACCATATATAAATTGAAAAGATTAACTTGATATTGTAACTATATTATAATACATTACACACAAAACTAATAACAATACATAGTGTGTTAGCATCTCAAATGGTCAGGCGTTTGAGCCTTACATTACGAAAATAAACCAAGAGTAGCTTTCAAAGCAAACAAGCCAGTAGTGAAACTGAAATTAGTCACTCGGACTTTAGTGCTACGACACAAATAGTGAAGCTTATTTATCGATGTAAATAAAATTATTATCTATAATAGAAAATAAAATAGTAATTTTATTATTTACTTCGAATAAGTAGAAAGTTAAAGAGAAAAACGTAACTACTAACAATGAGTAATGAATCTATAAAATCATGAATCACAATGTTATAAAATTTTCAGAAAGATTTAACATTACAATGCGCAATTATATTTAAAAAAAAAATATTATAGAAACATATATAAAAATCACTTTACTGTCGGAGTAACACATTTTAAAAATAACGTACCATGTGGTAATGGTGTAAAATTATCCAACAGCCCACTTCGTTTCGTTGCGTTGGTATTATAAGAGGCGACAGTTATACCTAACTTAGCAAGACAGGCGACGAGGAGCACGAGCAGCATCAAAGGTGCAAAACGTTTGGTTCTCCGATCATCCATTCGCCGACCGAGCATAATGATTTAGACTAATAGTGACGCCAGTGATCAGCAGTTGACGTTGACAGAGTAATGGAGAAGATACTCGTATATATCAATTTACTTAAACAAGCTTAAATAAATAGCGGGACGGACTCATTACAGCCATATACCTTTTATTTTAAAGGATTGGAGGTCTGTGCACAGTAATGGCACTTAATGTAATATGAAATGTGCAACATTACATATTACATTACATTTTTTTCAAATAACAATCAAAATAGCTTAATGAAATTAAAAAATATATTGATATTAAATTCTTCTAAAATATAAATCTGACATTTTATAGTATATAGAAATGTGTAAATTTCATTTATTTTTTTGATGTTGCGTCTTATGTACTTATGTATTTAATTACTCGTTGCTAAATTTCAAGTGTGAAAATTATATCCAATGATGTAATAAACGAAAAAATCCAAAGTGCCCGTACTTTATATTAGTAATTATACTCATTATCATTCATATAAGTGGGAGATACTTCAATTTGCACATTGATAAAGGGAATTATAAATCGTAAAGATTATTAAAATCAATAAGCTGCAATATGACCGAAATGCCTAAGGGAAAACTCAAATTCAAGGATCATACACCACATCATAAACATACTCATCTTTTATAAGATTATCATACAGTCGCTACTACCGAAATTAGCATGCATAACATAGGGCCAGAAAACGATATTTTTTTAAAGCTGCCCATCGTTGTAAATTCATATTATTGCATTCATTAGCATGCAACCGAACGCCGGCAAGCTAATTCAAGGGGCCTGGATTCGACTGGCTGAGCGCTATTTGAAAGCAACAAAATTCGGTATTTACATAGTACTTGTCTCGTATATTTTAAAGGTTCAATGCACCGCCGAAATACGTTATTCAAAAGTAGTACGACGGTTTAAATTGATAATAACCTTATGACTTAGACACAGTACAATATGAATTAAAATGCATTGTTTGTGAATTGTTACATCCTGCGATATGTGGGTAACATACATCAACATTTTAATATGATGTGACGCTTATATTTCTACTTTAAATGTTTTATACAGATTATATACAATTGATTATTAGTATTCAGTTCATTAACATGCATTTTGCATATGAATAATGACTCCTTGTCAATTAAAGAATATTTTAATGCAATAAAATAATACTTATCTTACTATTTACCTTTGTATTTGACCTTTTTCCTATATCTCAAAATTTTATAACCTAATACAATTATTTATACAAATTTAGCAATGCAATACCTAACCAAAACAAATTTACAACAGTATACACCACACCGTAATAAGTCGATAGTCATTAATCATCGATCGTGGCACATCACTATTATTTCTAATTTCACGGTCGACGTGTCTATGTGTGTTGGCGCGCTAGTGTGCGTGACCTTGCCGCGCAATGCGTTTCGGCGGTCGTTCAACCCGATGCATTCCCAACCCTGACTTTGGCACCGTAGGTATATGTACCTAATATACTATATAGACTTTACAAGTATATTTCTGCTTATAGTGCATTGTGGAAATATGTTTATACCTAAACGAATAATGTTGATACATACATTAATTTGTACGTAATTAGGAGTATTGCGCATATTTATGATTACAACAACTAACACTAAGCTAGCCGCTTGATAAACAAAAACATGTAATGTCCAAGGTTTGCTTTTAGAATATTGTTTTCGGAGGTTAAAATTGGTGACTTAGAGAAATATTTACAGAAGTGCAAAATCTAGAAGCGCACAATGAGTTACGTTGTGGTAACGCACGATTACTGACATAGCCTTCCGTGTTTGCAAACTTTTTTATAGGATAGTTTGACACACGAGCACACAGTCTACCTGATAGTAAGTGGGCGCAGATCGTCGCTCAGGGGGCGTCACATACTCCATTTTCCTAGACGCAGTCCATAACACGTCACACGCTCTCCGGTTGTCACTTCTGCGACAGACATGACCTTGAGTTCACATTGCCACTTCAGTCACAGAATTACAGCGTAAAATAGCAGCTTAATACTGCTTTGTTTCGTATGGTGAGTGTAGAGATCCGGATACCTTTTTTGACTGGAAACGAGGCATTCCATCTTATTTCTCAGGGTTGACGACGTATCAGCATTTTGATTCTTAATCGAGGATAAATGTGGATGTCTGTGGGCCTCAGTATCCACTTACCACCAGGTATTCTATAAAAAAGAGGACCACCGCAGGATAAATATGAAGTAAATATAATATAAAGTCCACTGCTCTAAAGTTGTTATTAGGATGATACTGCTGCTCGTCCTCTGCTGTAGTAAGGCTGCAGAGGTAATCCTCTGTTGTCTCTTCTGACGCCGAACGATGTGGGGAATTGCCTAATACAAACGTTGATATAAGAACACTTGTGGTGTTATTGACTTTGATGTATCTAATTTTAACGTATTGAATTTTTCCACTTAACTGCTCACCGAATCTTTAGAGGTGTACGTTTATGTAAACGATTAAATATTATAAAGTTGTTTCAATGCCTTTGTACCGCGAAACGATATATTTCACGTATAGCAATAGTTTTAACACGCGTGACAAACGAGCACACAGTTCACCTGATGGTAAGTCGATGCTGTGGCCCATTTAATCTACATTAATCCTCGATTAAGAATCAAAATGCAGATACGTTGTCAATCGTGAGGACTAAGATGGCATGCCTCATTTCCAGTAACAAGGTTCTCCGAGTTTCTACACGCACCATACGAACCGCAGCGGCACTAACCTGCTATTTTACGCTGGTATTCAGAACCTTGTTACTGGAAATGAGGCATGCCATCTTAGTCCTCACGATTGACAACGTATCTGCATTTTGATTCATAATGCAGCTGCAGCATGCCACTACGACGTATAAAATTCGAATTATTGTTTTTTTATAATTTTAATATTTTTTTAACCTTTTTGAGCAAGGTAACTTTACCTTGAGGTCGTTAATTTTTTTTTATAGCTGTGCCCGCAAACGGTCATGCGGCTTATCTGATGGTAAGTGATTATCACTGCCCACGAACAACACCACGGGAATTGTAAGTGCGTTATCGGACTTTTAGAAAAGAGTAAAGTGGTCTCTTGAAGGTTCCTATGTTGTATCATTTCGGTACAAAATGCCAGATATCAACTGAAAGGTCAACTTAAGTAGTTACGTTAAATATTTCATCCTTAAGAATTTTTCTTCGTATTTGAATGGGGGCCCTTAGGGCGCTTGTTTGTTGCTCTTGCAAGAATTCGTGTCGTTTCTACACACGAATAGTGTACAATGCTCCGGCGCTGACAAAGAAAAAATCTTGTCTGTCTTTGGGGCGGGAAGTGCTCTTCAAACCAGGTAAGACACGTCATTTTATTTTATTGAGCGGATGAATTCTCATGTGCGAAGTAATTCTTAATTATATATAACAAAAACACAATATTAAAATGTTTGTCTGTCTATCTGTCTGTTTGTTCCGGCTAATCTTTGAAACGGCTGGACCGATTTTGACGGGAATATCACTGGCAGATAGCTGATGTTGTAAGGAGTAACTCAGACTACTTTTATTTTAGAAAAACAATTAGAGTTCAGCACAAAAAATCCAAACCCATGAACTCCGACTGTAATAAATTCCACGCAGACGAAGTTGCGGGGAACAGCTTGACAGTTCTAAAACAATTAGCTAGGGACACTTTTTTTTAGAAGTAAAGGTGACAAGAAAGCACACAGTCCACCTCATAGTAAGTGGATGCTGTGGCTCATACGCATCAAGCAGCACTTAGTAAGATTCAAAATTCAAATAATTTGTCACGACTGAATAATATGAAAAACCTCATTACGGTAAAAAGGGTATTTGGTTCTCTACACTAACCACACGAAAACATCTGCCTTATGCTGCGATTTCACGCTGGTATTCTGTGAGAAGGCTTTTTTTTTATAGGATAGGGTGACAATCGAGCACACAGTCCACCTGATGGTAAGTGGTTGCTGTGGCCCATAGACATCTACATCTATCCTCGATTACGAATCAAAATGCAGATGCGTTGTCACCCGTGAGGACTAAGATGGAATGCCTCGTTTCCAGTAAAATGGGTCGCCGGTTCTCTACACTCACCATACGAAATACAGCAGCATTAAGCTACTATTTCACGCTGGTATTCTGTGAGAGCGTGGTCCTTCCCCGGTCGAGCCGACCCATTTGTGCTACAACTATACAGGCTGTATTTTCATCGTCGAGCCCAATCATTTGTGCTGCAACCACACATCTGCAGCATAATTCTACCACGTAAATACACCTCCGTATCAATATGACAATTTCGTTTTTAACATTAATAGGAAGGAGCTAAAAAAAATAGACACTTCTCTTCATCAAAAATATTACATTTATAGCATACTAGTAATTTGCCCCGGCTTCGCGCGGGTGATAATTGGATTCTGCAATAGCGCCACCTACCGGTTTCGACTAAGCCTAACCTTCCCGCAAGTGCAAGCACCAAGCAATATGTTGACAAAGTTTTACCACAACCTTATGAATGGTATGGCAACGCATGAAATATGAAACAAAAATATTAATTTTATATATTAGAAATAATAAAAAAAATTTAATTTAAACTTTTTATTAAATAATAATATTAAACGTTTTATTGTAGTTTTATAATGATCGTGAATACGATTTGTACGTAGTACCTAAATATAAAATAATAATGATGTTCTGAAAATATTTTTGTTGGATATATGCTTAGAATTAAAATAAAACTTTAATTTTATGATACAGGTATCGTAAGTAAGTACTCATAATCTGTATCAGTATTTTTTGTAAGTATTTAACTTATGTAATTTTCCACAATTAATAAAGCAGACAAGGACATAGGTCCTGATACCTATGGCCAATTATCGATCACATATAAGGCAATCTTCTTGAATCAATGTAATGGTGGCCTCGCGACGTATATGGTATACTCGAGATCGAAAAGTCAAGGATTTGAAGCTGCAATTTGCCGAAGGAACTGCGTCTT
This sequence comes from Parnassius apollo, assembly GCA_907164705.1. NCBI lineage: Eukaryota > Metazoa > Arthropoda > Insecta > Lepidoptera > Papilionidae > Parnassius > Parnassius apollo. The sequence continues at coordinate 9,375,043 of CAJQZP010001427.1, read as the reverse complement.
CTATTTATAAGTTTATCGGAAATGATAAGTATAGCGAGAGCCTTTCTTCACCATTGGTTGTCGTTTCTTCGAGCTATATGGCCGGCCCATTGCCACTTCAGCTTAAAGTTAAAAGTTAAAGTTACAGCCTATATACGTCCCACTTCTGGGCACAGGCCTCCGCTCATTTCTGAGAGAGTTTTAGGGTAAGGAATTGTCCGCCACGCTACTCCAATAAGGTTGGCGAACTTCAGGTCTTCGAAAAAATTTTTTTCTTATTTCTCAGACAAGCAGGTTTCCACAAGATGTTTTCCTTCACCACCGAGCACGTACTTAATCAGCAATTAAAATTGCAATTAACAATTTCATTGGTGCCGGCAGGGATCGAACCCCGTTTGCTCCCGTACTAATCCGTAATCATACGAGTGGTAGCCTCTTCCGGATTGGCAAAGTGTAGGACTGGCTTTGTGGCATTCCTTGGGGAGGCCTATGTCCAGCGGTGGGCTCGGAAAGGGCTTTATGATGATTATATAAGACCTTTAGGTTTTATAATAATAGTATTTCCATAGTAATTTTCCAATATGTTTTGTATAAAACTAACAATATTTTTTCAAACGTAGAAAGTGTCTATTTTGACAAACGATACAATAAAATATTTCTATTTAAACATACTACAATACAAAATAAAACTTTAAACAAATAGCTGATAAAACATATGGCAAACTAATATCGTGCGTTACTCACACATATAACAAACGCACCAATAAAGCCAACCGCTACACAGTACAGCCGTAACTCAAATCGAACTCTATCGTAACGCGTCTGTGTGCGTGCGAACACTAATACAATAGAGTTGCATGTGCCGTGCTTGCTATAAACTACACATATGTGTGCGTCTATCCTTCCTTGACCTAGAACGGCGACTATCGTCTCTAGGTCAGGACCACTATACACTACGTCCAGTTTTAGATGATACATACCGCTCTCCCCCCACGTATGAGTTGTTGAGCTGAGCGGGAAATTTCAATGGAATAACTCAGTTCTAACCCTTGTGGACGTGTGATACGACTAGACGAGTTGTAGACGGTTCACGCAATCTCGGTAATGGCGGTTGGAATTTCAAATGCTTCGGTTCAGAGGTTTAAATTTCTAATTAGTTGCGGGTTTAGTTACAATAACTTATGTTTGTTGTTTAGCTTGCTAGTGACGTAATATAAATTTATCGATAGTATAGTTATATAAATTACAGTAAAATATATACAGTATCAAAAAATGATAATATAAAATGAAACTAAAAGCAATAACTTAATTATCATAGAGTCCTACCTCCCAGTGGTATCGTGCCAAGAATGCTATCTGCGTTTCCTCGCTGAATGGCTATACTTCGCCTTTGAGCGAGAAAAGAACCAGCTCTCTTGTCACCAGCAGCAAAGACCAGTCATGGATACAGTTCCTTAAGGAACACACCTGGACCCTCATATGGGGTAGTGAATATTCTTATCCACGGACAGATGGTCTCTACAGCATATGGCACAAATATGTTGTCATCTCTCAGAGACATATAGTTGCGCTAGTTACCCAGTTTAACTGCCCCTGATGCCGGTCCGGCTCTAAACGAAGTCTGATCCCTGAGGTGAGAGACCGCCAAAGTGCTCTACGCAAGTAACATTTTGTTATATTAGTACACAGTAAGTGGTATTTAATTTAAGTTAAAGTAATGTCCTCAGACACCTTAATCTAACTTCAATTAAGATTCATAATGCAGATGCTTTGGCATCCGTTGGTTGATAGTTTTATTCAAAAGGTGTATCTCCCTTTCTTGTCTCTCACCATACACGAAGCAGCAGTATTATGCTGCTATTTTACGCTGGCATACTGTGTGAGTTGAGTTCAACTGGGCTGGAGGGCGTTTGTCAAATTACCACACATCTTCTCGTCAGGTATACTCGTACTTCGAAAACTTGAAAACGAGAGTGAAAAATGATGATTAGTAAGCTGATGTGGCAATGGTCCGGCCATATAGCTCGAAGAACCGACAACCGATGGGGAAAAAAGGTTCTCGAGTGGCAGCCTCGTATCAGTATGCGTAGTGTAGGGCGACCCCCCCCCCCCCCACACTAGATGGAGTGAATACCTGGTAAGACATGTAGGAAGTCGGTGGATGTAGGTAGTTAAAGGCCGTGTTTTGTGGCCATTCCTTGGGAGGCCTTTCAACTGTGGATTTACGAAGGGCTGTAATGATAATGATGATGATGATGACTCTGTTTGAGCTTATTTCTTCTCTTTTTGAGGCGATCCAATGCTGCAGACATATTGCATTGCAGGTTGCAGGTTGCAGCGTCTCCAATTTACAAAAACTTTTATATTACTCCTTCAGTTGTAATATGTTAATGTTACTATCAATTTAACTTAAAATTAAAATACTGATTTTATAAGTCCACTGCAGAACATAGTCCTCCCCGAAAAATTGCCTCATTGTGAGGATTTTGCCATAGATGCCACGCCTAACAGGCGGGTTGGCGATCACAGATTTCATTATTTTGAGTTGTCGTCAGGAAGATCCATCTCCTTTTTTGTTTTCCACTGTTGCCTCTTACGACACCCATGGGATGATTTCAGGTAATTCTAAGCCTGCACTTGACTCCTATCACACCTGATGGCAAGTGGTGATGCAGCAGAAGATGGTGAAGCGCACTAACTTGTCAAAATCCTATTCTTGCCTTCAAGACATCCATATTGTAATCGGATGGAAAGATATATACTGGGAACTTATTACATAAATATATATAACCAATACAAGTTTGTATATCTTTGTATAAGTTAGAGTATGATAGACTACAGCAATATAAAAAAAATCATTACTCCAAAGTTCACCTTGATTGTTTAAATTCAACCATAGACACCGTCTATATACGCGTCGGAATCCAGTTTGTTCGACCTTACCGTCCTTGCCAGCTAGCTCAACAACTCCATAAGAGCCCTTAGTTCTTTATCAAATCGACCAGTTTAGAAGAACTGTGAAATCGGGAATATGGTTCCTATTAATTCTACACATTGAAGTTGAAAACGCATAAGGGTGGTTCAGTATTAAAATGGTCATGAAGTGTATACTTTGTAAGGGCCGCTCTCCTACCCGACTTTTGTTCAAGTCGATTCGGAACTTAGCAACTTATTTTTGTGGATTTATTTCATAAAAATGAAATAATAAATACAAATTTGATGAAGCTTAATCAGATCATTTTTAAAATAATTTTTTAATTTACTACTTTTTAATTAAACTTATTTTAGAACCTAAGTGGTCTTTATGTAAGAAAGTATGTAAGTACCAAAATAGCTTGGAATTTATTTATCCCTTTCACACCGGCTTCACACGGTTTTCTGGATCCCAAAAACAGCGCCACCTACCGGATCCAACTAAGTTTTTAAACCATCCAGGGACGCACTCAAATACACACAAAAAACATCATCAAAATCGTTTGAGCCGTTTTCTTGGTTTAGCGAGACTAATGGACAAAAATTGATTTTTATATACCTATAAGACAAGAAGAAGAACACTAGCGATCTGCCCTGGCTCTGCACGGGCGATTTCTGGATCTCGACAACAGCGCTACCTACCGGGTCCAATTGACTGTTTAACCATCCCACTCAAATACACACATCGATTGATTTTTATATATAGAGATAAGAAAGAAAGTTGATTATTGTCTCTGTTATATTTAATATATGCATCCGCAATAAACTTCGTCAGATATTATTATTCAAAGTTTCTTAGCCACGGTAAACGAGCACAAGCTTGCAATATCATATTCTTATGATTTTGTTTTAACAAAATAGGAAGTGAAGCTTGCAGCGTAATTTTTTATTGTATTTATAATGTCCTCCAGACCGAATTTCGGCCACGGCAACCTGCCTCAACGGAGGCTAGCCATCAGCGCAGGGCAGGATTATAGTGCCCAAGTGTATGCGCAAGCACAGGTGCAATCTCTATTCCATCACTCTCATAATCCGATGGGACGGTAAACCGACACGACCGGAGAGAGATCAGGCGCAGGACGCTCGGCTTTACGTGCTTTTCGAGGACCGGGGGTGAGACACCGCCAACTTCCAGACTCCGGGCAACTACTGAGAATTTCTTGACGGAAAAACTCCATAATTAATTTTTGGCCCGACCCGGGATTCGAATCCAGGACCTCATGATCAGCAGCCGCACTACTACAACCACTAGACTAACGAGGCAGTCATTGTATTTATACACACCTTTAACAGCTGTAGACAGCTTACCGAATATTGCTTTATGATTATGTAAAAATCTATGAGGAAGATAGGCGGATATTTGCCATAGGATAGATTTTAAGCCATATGTGCGATTACAGCGCTTGAAAGGATTGGCGTGTTTATTATTATGAAATCGTACGACCGAAGACGACGAAATACCCATCTCCATGTTTGTTTCCCTCCATCATCTCTTACGACATCCACGGGATTATATTGGGTAGTGAATATTCTTATACCACCACCACACTAAGAAATGCAAATCTAAAAAAACTTTATTTTTCGAAAACAAGAAACAGACATTTTGTAGTTAAAGCTTATAAAAACTTAAAAAATAAACATTCACAGATACTCGAGATACAGCCAAATTTTATTTGAAGTACTTTATTCAATATAATGTAAATATTCTGGTTTATAATGTAAATACCCTTGTTATTAAAGTCCAAATTTTGAAATTTTAAACCCTTAATTAATGATCGCAATAAACGTAAGAGGTAAGCCACATGTAATACAGATAAAAAAAACTTCCGATCAAAATTACGAATTGAAAAAACGCAATCAGGCGAAATAAAACTTCATTTCAAATTTCGAATTCTGCTTTAAAACATTCGCTAATTATTGAACGCAGCCGGCTCATGTACTAGCCGGGCTATGTATATAATATGTTGTATATAATTTCTTTTTGTATTTGGTGGGAGTGTGCGTATGTGTTATATAAAATAAAAAGGGTGTTTTTGTCTATGTGCCAAATAAAAATGAGGGCGTAATGTCCGGTTGCATGGGCCGTTATATCACGTGTCGGTCCATTGGGAAAATGCGATAACGTTAAAATATTAGTTATGCATTTTTAATTATATATTTTAATTTATAAGTTTTATCCCATCTAATATATATAAATTTGTATTTTTTGTTCGTATTTTATGTGTTCAAAACTTTTTCAACATACTGCTTGCACTACGCGAAGGTTATAGGCATAGTTGAACCCAGTAGGTGGCGCTGTTGTAGAATCCAGATATCACCCGCACGAAGCTGGGGCAGATTGCTAGTATCATATAAAAAACAAAAGTAAATATGTAATATATTATATTTATTTGAGGTCAAATAAATAAAAAATAATGATTATGTAGATTTACATTTGTTTCGAGATCATATTAAGACGTGTGCATATGGGTGGTGTATTAACTTCTAAAAATACTAATCTTCCCTGGACGTGAAATACACTTTAAATTAACAAGTACAGCCCAAACGACCGACAAATGTTGGAATATCTGTTGTAAAATGCCGAGCTCAAATATTACATACGATCTTTATTCGTTCAAATTTACTTTTACGTTGCTAGAGCGCAGCATAAAATACTCCTGCTACCCATTGGTCCATTAATTTTCAAAGATACTATTCTAATACGGCAAATGGTACCGTTAAAAATTACAAAAATTAGGATACTTGCGAAGTTAATTTCGGAGTTTTTTTACTGTTAGAGGTACCTAATTTTAAAACGGTATATATATATATAGTTGATTCAAAAAAATACGTTTGACAAATTAATTTCTTACGTGTCGTCGTAACGTTTTGTTTTACGCTTAATATATTTAATTTTGTTATTGCAAATTCAAACAATTTCTTAAAATCTTATTTATTTAAATAATATTGAATTCTCTTATTCATATTTAATTTTATTAGCACGGCTACCTCAACAAGGCTTAAAAAGATATTTCAATGTCATCTCCGACGGCAGTCTGAGGGAGATTAGAATGACTTTCCAGCACGTTAAAAACGACAAGGCTCCGAACAAGTATAAAATTACGACTGAGCTTCTGGAAACGGGTAGAAAACCGCTACTTAAAGACCTTCAGAAGCTCTCTAATTTCATCCTCAATGATGGTTGACTCTATCCTAAGTTGTGGACCAAAAATGCGGTGGTCTTATTCAGTGGCAAAGCTACAGCTCCAAACTAGGGCAAGCCCAAGATATAAATTAATAAAAATATAGATTGTTGTTTTTAGCAGTTTTATAAAAATACATCAATCTTCATCTGTCTCCACGCTTCAATTTCATATTCAGTGCTGTCAAGGACGTATTTAACAAAGCACATAGAAGGCATACTACTGCTAGATAGATTTTATTTTTATTACATATCAGCAATTGCATAGCTTCGGTGGCTTTGAAGAAGGCCGTTTGAGTTTGTTTAAGCGAAAGAAAAAAATATTTACATCCAATACAATACATGAACAAAAGTAAAACATGAACAAAGTACAAACAAACTATGTACAAAATAAAAACAAAATTATTTACATTTTAATGGATAAGAGATAAGATAAGATAAGTGGAATCGTCTCGCTTTCTTAAGGAAATATTTAATTACGTCAACGTAAAATGTTGGTGAACGTTTTAATTGTACCAATAACTGTTTTTTAATTGCCATAATTGATAACTCTTGACCTTGTATATTATCTCAACAAAGTTTAAAGATTTTACCTTTTCCTCGCCGATTAGCACTTTAACACACTCAATTCATCACAAGGAACACTCTTTCCCTCCATTTTCGAACTTGGGACCAACTGCGTTTACTGCCATTAGACCAAGAAGGCAGTCAAAAGTGTTAGTAAAGTTAAAAAGTAAAGTTACAGCCTATATACGTCCCACTGCTGGGCTCAGGCCTTCCCTCATTTCTGAGAGGGTTTAGGGCAAGGAAGTGTCCGCCGCGCTGCCCAAATGCGTGTTGACGAACTTCACATGTCTTCGAAATATTTTTTTTCTTATTCCTCAGACATGCAGGTTTCCTCACGATGTTTTCCTTCACCACCGAGCACGTGGTAAATTAGCACTTAAAATTGCAATTAACAATTTCATTGGTGCCGGCGGGGATCGAACCCGGGTTACTCGCGTTCTGTTATATTTACAGCGAGCGTTAACCGCTGAGCTACCGCGGCTCTAAAAGTGTTAGAACTATAATAATTTTAAAAACGTCCTGCTCTGAGGAAAAAATTAATGTTCACTAAAAAGCCGGGCTTTTTATCTCCATACTAATTGCTATATAAACATTTGGTAGTTATATTTCATTATAGAACATTTTGCCACATGTTAGAAAGGGAGCGATCGCCTTCTCGAAAGCCCGTTAAAAAGCCCACGTGTGCGAGGGAGACAACCAATGGCTCAACTAAACTCTCCTTATATGTATGACAGCAGTATTCGTAAGGCTACGAGGTCGAACAGAGTGCGCGGGAAATTTGAAATAGTTTGAAACAGTTTACGAGTTATTTTATTTCTTGATATAATTGATTGATTCATCTTAATGAGGCAAGCCGGGCTTTTGGGCTTGTATAGAGGCTTCGCTACTGGTCTTATTCTCCAAGAAAGGCTGGAAGAGGAAAGAGAAGAAATGGAAGAACTATAGACCGATTTCTTTTCTGAGACGCGTCTATGCGGTCTTTTTGAGGTAAGTATTCAATATGTGCGTTATATTACAAGCTTTAGGAGGAGTTTAGCGCCTGTGTAGTTGGATTTTTTAAGTTTTAGTATATAGTAAGTTATATTACAGAAGTTTAAATATAAATACTATATTTATTTCTATAAAATTCGCAGTCAAAAGTTGAAGTCAAATAATATAAAAATAATTTCATTAGTTATATGAATTTCAACATAACATCTACGAAACGACTTAAACCTACATTGAAACAAAATTTCACTATTCCGTTGGAAAACTTAATCTGATAACTTCCTATTATTTTATAAGAATTAGGTATATCGTCAACGTTATGAAAATATTGTTTTCAGTTTAATAATCAATGCTACTATAGTTACTGTGCAACCTCATCTCTCTGCAATACGTGGTTCACTCGTGCACTTGCTTCGAGATTATTCTAGCTTGTTCGTGACTCATTGTATCTAATCTGTGTTTAATGCTTTATTACGTGCATTACATAAGATCGAGTTCTAGGTTTATGTTAAAAATAATGTATTTTTCCGTATGAAAGTTTAAAAAGTGAAAATGTGAAAGTTTTCGGTATCATACTGAAATTCAAATTAACTTAAAAAAATTATGCTACTTGGACCTTCATTATATTCTACATTTCACATCTTTAAAATATTTTATAAAGTGGTAACGGTTAAAAACTTGATCACGAAGATTTTAAAATAAAATATATTATTTTAGTTTGTCCCCCAAATTGCATTTAAGTCTTAAAATGAAATAGGAGTCAGTTTAACTCTAATCGATTTTTGAGTTATGCATATTTAAAAGTAGGTTTTAGCTTAGCCAGAAGAGTTGTAAGTATTTTAAAGGCAATCGTTGTCTCCTTTATCACAGCTACTTATATATATATACTTACATTCTACTCTACCCACACTCATTCGCATGTATATGAAATCAATTCAAAGGCTAGCTTTCACTTTAAGAACAAGTTTAGATATTATAATGGACTTAATACCAATACTTTATGGTCGTACAATACTCATACAATTACTTGTGATATGCGATACACCTGTTTTCAATAATATTTGATTGCTGATAATGTCGCAAAAAAAAATAAGTAGTAGTTGATATTAAAATTCTATACACGAATTGAATTTGTAAGTGAAAGTTTGTTAAAATTCGCCGGTTTTGACAAGCCCTTTTTGTTGAGTGTCACAGGCGTAATAAATTCAGAAAGATAAATTTATGGCATGCGTTATCAATTATTTAGTCTTTGCAAATTAAGATATTCAAAATTAAATTGTTTTGTTGCTTAAATTAAGCTTGTTACTTAAATTACATTGAAAATGCAAGATAAGGTATATCTACGTACTTAAATACTTACCTACGTACGTAACGACCTACAGACTATGAAAAGATCACTGCTGAACATGCGACACTCTATAGATACCCCATAGGGATTACCCCATAAATTATATCTTATTTGTTATAGTTGCCATCCTTGTATGTGGCAACTCCAGTTCTTATTGCTTTGAGTTATTGCCAGAAAAACTCTACTGTCCATCTCCTATTTCATTTCCCCTGTCGTCTTTTTTGACACCCACGGAATGATATGGAGTAGCGGATTCTCTAAAAACTGCCACTACACCACTGGCTATATTTCATTTATTTTCTATTTCTTGATGACTTACTGCTTAAAACTAGTGAAACTGAAATTTTCGCAAGGAATTCTTTCTTAAAATAAGTCACCACTACTTTATAAATTTTTTAAAAGACGTTTCAAATGTAAAGAATATTTCGATTAACTTAATTTAATAAATAATTGGGAGAACTTCTATAATGTTAAAAATGTAATTTCACGCAATCTAAATAGAGACGAAAATGTTTTGTGCATATGTTTATTTTCTAGCGCAGTATTTTTCTACAGCTTGCAAAGACAAACTAATTGATTAAAAACTACTTATGCAGTTTCGACAGTGGAACGAATGACATTCGAAATTTAAATGAAGTAGCTATCGCAATTAGTGCGCACACACGCTTTCTGAGACACGTGTACACATGTACGCACACGACGAAGCGTTGCGAATAAAAATGTTGTGATCAAAAATGTGTGAAAGAATTACACGCACACAGTCGCATCGCCACAATTCAATAATATTGCTTGTCATTGGGCGTAACGATAGCAGAAAAAATATATATTTGTTATTAACAAACTCTTCTATATTCCGTTTTACTTATGTACAGTTATATCGTACAACGCGTGTATATGCAAAGCCTAATGAACCGTACTTTATGTAAAGTTAAAGTTACAGCCTATACACGTTCCACTGCTGGGCACAAGCCTCCTCTCATTTCCAAGATCGGGCAAGGAAATAACCGCCACGCTGCCTCAACACGTGTTGGGGAAATTCATATTTTTTTCATATATACAGTTTTCCTCACAATGTGTTCCTTTACCGACGAGTAAATCAGCACTTAAAATTTTGCAACTAACAATTTCATTGGTGCCAGCAGGGATCGAACCTGTATTGTTCGCGTACTATGAAATTTACGGCGAGCGGTTATCCCTTGAGCTACCACGGTTTCATATATATAAATAATTAACGAAAAAGATTAAACCGAAAAATCTTTAATAGGTAAATAAAGGGACGATATTAACCTTGGCGAATTTCTAAAACAAACTGTTACTATAAACGACAAAAGTAACATCATGTATCCAATTATAAATACGTATAATGACAAAGATCACAGTCATGCATATTTAAACATAATAAAAATTGAAATAAAAAAATGATCATCGAATTTCTTTAAGAATACGATTTAAATTAAAAACAAACAACACGTGTTAAATTCTAAATTTATTTATTGACTGTACTTGACAATACAACCTGTATTGTACACACTGTAACAACTACACGCACACAAGCATACCACCACAAAGTTGTTCACGAATTTAACATCATGTGCGTTAAGGTGGCAGCATCATATTTAACAATATTAATCAGCCCACATACGTTTTGATTTTGGTTAAATAAAGTATTATTATTAACAAAATTTTATAATTATAGTATTAAACCTTGAGTTATTTTTTGTACCTGGTATAGCCACACTGCAGCTATATTATGGTTGTAGCACGAAAGGGTCGGCCACGTTGGACCACGCTCTCACAGAATACCAGCGTAAAATAGCTGCTTAATACTGCTGCGTTTCGTATGGTGAGTGTAGAGATCCGGAGAACCCTTCGTACTGGAAACGAGGCATTCCATCTTAGTCCTCAGGGGTAACAATCGATCTGCGTTTTGATTCTTAATGAAGGATAAATGTAGATGTGTATGGGCCACAGCATCCACTTACCATCAGGTGGAATGTGTGCTCATTTGTCACCCTTATTCTATAAAAATATTTAATATACACCTAAATATACATATATAACATCTATCATTGGTGTATGTCTATAACTGTATAATACGAATAAGTAAAAAATATTAAATAATATTAATATTAGAAATATGGCAGGCGGGCTGTGATTCCCTTTGTCACTTCTACTTCATAAAAAATATGAATTTATAAAATCAGTCAATCAGTAAACTATTTTATCCTTCCTTTAATTAAACCTTTAATGCATTTAACATGCATATAGCGTCCACAGATGATTATCGCTGAGAATGTCTTTAATGACTCACAAAGAGTAAATAATAAGCCAGTTTCAAGTGGTGACCCCATCTTTTCGACATTCAAACTTATAGTGTAAAAATGATGAAATCTATAATCGCATGAAGCTAATTAGTTATGTACCATTGGGTAAAGTTTTTATGGCCCTTAATATCACGTAAAAAGTAAAGTAGATTGTAGTTTAGTAAAATATCGAAATACCATTGACTTAACTCTGTAATTAAGCTGAAAATACCTTTGTTTAAATATCCCGTCGGTATACAAAAGCATAAGTTAGACATCATTTTCAATAGTAAGTACTCACCCATAAGTTTGTCATTCCCCTAAAGAATACGAGCTCCATAATGTAGCGATATAACTATAAAATATAACCAGTGAAGTAGGTTCAAAAATATTATTGTTATGTGAAGTGAAGAGTAGAAAGTATTTCATTTACTGAAAAAAAGCTCAGGCACAGAGAAGATACTATTGTTTTACGTATAACAGTCAAATTTATGTATTACAGTATAAGATCAGGGATCTAAGAAAATTTATGCAGCCATCCTTCTTTTACAGTTTCGCAACTTTGTCACAGGAAATAGCCTCCAGTAGTGTTTACTCTAAGATATGACCTCTCACATATCTTCAAGCTCTACCTAAAGTTTTGTTTATGCACACGCAGCGGCACATAAAAGACAAAGGTCGGCGGGACAGGTTTTTTGAGTCACTCGCAATCGATTTTACAACTTGTGTGGATATATTACCAGCATTATTGGTGAAATTTTCGTACAAATGGCATCATTAAGTGATGTCTTTTTATATTTAATATATCTGTAAGTTGCTTATAGACTTTTCACTTTCTTTTACCCCGGTTTGAGGTCATACTTATCAATATATTCATGGTATTGGATAAATTATTTTCAATCGGTATAAATTCAAGTGAATCACATCGTAATGTTTACGATAACGATATTTTAATGTACAAGCCCACAGTTTCATATTAATTTTTTTATATAATTTCAAACAAAATTAAACCACATATAATATTTAAATAAACGACGTATGTTTCAAAATTTCTTCAAAATAATAGAATTCATAGGTAACAGTGCCAGTAAGACGCACACTTGACTGTTGGTTTTTAATGTATGTTGCGACAAGTCTGCAATTTTGGAAATTAGGGATGAGTAGGAAAATATAAAAAATGTAATTATTATTTCCTAATGATGCATGAAATAAAAATTTATTAACCCAAAATACTATTTCTAAAGGTATATTAAATTTTTAAAAATCAAAATAAATTTTTTAAAAGGCATAAAATCAAAGTGACATCAAATTCAAGATGGCGCATAAACTTCCGTTCGTTTTAGATAGTCGTGTGCGTTATTTTTGCATTGACCCATTTTTAAACCGATGCGTTCTCTCATGACGAAGCGACACATGCACGCGCGATACCTAACAAACTCTCTCAAACAATAAACACTTTAAAGTCTCTGACCTAAATTTCAAATGCACCCGAAACTGGGACACGCAAACATGAGTTGTGGGCTTTAAACAAGATGAATTGAAAACGTATAGACGTTATGCAGCAAGAAGGGATGCTGGACGCAGTCCTTATATTGAATTATAGGCGTCCGCGCTACAATGAATTCAGCTGTAGACATCTCAACGTCAGACGAAATACCCACGACATATTATAGCACTTATAATAGTGTCACTAATACTTATTTTTCGATTTTAGACATTTCATAGTTTAAACATTTCAAGTAATTCTTTTTTTATAGAATAAGGGTGACAAACGAGCACACAGTCCACCTGGTGGTAAGTGGATGCTGTAGCCCATAGACATCTACATTTATCCTCAATTAAGATTCAAAATGCAAATGCGTTGTCACCCCTGAGGACTAAGGTGGAATGCCCTGTTTCCAGTAAAAAAGTCTCCGTATCACTACATTCACCATACGAAACACAGCAGTATTAAGCCTTTCCTTTAATCCTTCCCCGGTCGAGCCGACCCATTCGTGCTACAATTATAATATGGCTGCAGCGTGGTTCTACCACGTGTGAAAACTTATGACAAATTTAATGGTTAAAACATTAATTTAAAAAAAACCGAGTACATTACAAAGTTTACTGAAAAAATCTTCCTCTTCCTTTTTTGTAATTGTAGATGATATTTTTGTATTAATCATATATAATTTAATGCTTATGTCACTCCCACAATTATTGCGATTCTAACGACACCACATATAATGAAATCCATCAAGCCGCTTAGGCCACAAAACGTGCCAAAGAAATAGAAGAGTTTGTAATGTTTTTTTGCATTACCCTTTCGCTTGCGCAGGCGAGTAAAAAGTATTAATATTTATTTTTATATTCGGAAATCAACAACAGATGTTGCGTAATATTAATAAAAAATACATATACCCGTCTTACTTGGACGCAATTAACCTTCTGACAAAGCGGTGCTTAAGACCTTTCGTCACAGATCGTACTACCTTTTTCTAAATTAATATCTCAGAGTAATTATACGTATGTATATAATTACTCTAAGATTAAAATGAAAGTATTATACAACATTAATATATGTCCACAAAGAAATTTAAATTTAAAGGTGCGTAAAAAGCGATACGTAAACCGTGGTTGGCGTTTTCATTACCTGTTGTATAAGAAAAGTGAAAAATAATAACCATAATAAGTCGCAATTTAAGACATATCTGCAAGCTTTGTTGGTCATTGGAAGGTAATAGTTTCAACAAAGAGTTTAATCATTTGTGATATAATATCCATTGAAACTTTTGAAAACTTTTAAAGTATTTTTTAGATAAAGTCGTAAACTACACTTATCAAAAAGACCGGTGGTGAGTGTTTAAAGGTGCTGCGATCTACATTCCTCCATATGAAACATTTTTTTTATAGAATAAGGGTTATCAACGAGCACACGGTCCATCAGATTGTAAGTGGTTGCTGTGGCCCGTAGACATCTACGAGTACATTTATGCTCGACTATTTTGACGACATTGAGATTGATACGAGTATATTTGGTCCAATCAAAAGGCTAAAACTTAGAGTATACGAGTACATAAACAAGCTATGCTTATGTATACTCTAAGGGTAAAAAAATAGACTTAAGAAAATAGAAGCCGCCTTAAAAGAAAATAAAAGAATAAAATGATTTTACATTCTAAAGTGGCCTGACTTTCAATTCTTTTTTAAACTATGTCTTAGCACCTGCACCAGAATGTGATAGTATTTTATTCTTTTAGTTTGCTTTTAGCATTGAAATCGTGATCTGCCAAAATATTATCCCTCAGTGAACCTACGATTGAATGAAGAAATAATAAAATGCAACTTTCCAAAGTCACAGTGGGTAATTTATACAGTTTTTTTTTCTCTTTCGTGATTGCATCACAAGCCGCCGTTGCAGTGTGACCTCGATACGCACACCAGTGCGCCCGCGTACAATTATCTCGTTCTTTTGTGTGCGTAAATGATGCGTACAGATTCGACCATACCCCATACACATGCAATTATAAAAAGGCTGTTCGATTTTGTAAGATGTAAAAAAAAATATTTATGTAGAACAGAACCTGTAACAAACTCAATCACTAAATAATAGCTGTCATTAAAGAAAAATTTTGTATGTACAAGGTAGGGAACTAACAATTTTTAAAAAGAACTTAATATTTGTTTAAGTTAATTATCATTACATATTGAATATTTACAGATTAACAACGGTTTGCAATATTTTCTTATATATATTTAAGTGGGTTCCATAGCCATATAAATGAGGTTGGTAACATAAGGCTGCAAAGCTATAAATTCAAACAACTGCTTTAAATATATACGTGGTAGAGACATGCTGTAGTTATATTAGTAGTATAGCTCAAGCACGAATGGGTCTGCTCGACCACGGAAGGACCACGCTCTCACAGAATACCAGCGTAAGATAGTAGCTTAATGCTGTTGTATTTCGTATGGTGAGTGTAGAGAATCGGAGACCCTTTTTACTGGAAACGAGGCATTTCATCTTAGTCCTCATGGGTGACAACGCATTTGCATTTCGATTTGTAATCGAGGATAGATGTAGATGTCTATGGGCCGCAGCAACCACCTACCATCAGGTGGATAATCTTTCAAAATATTAATAACGTACCAATATCAATTTTAAGCCAATTAATTTATTAATTATGACGAAAAATATTAATTTTTCTAATACTTTTGATCTATGGCGAATATAAAAAAATATTGGTACTGATCTGCACTGCTGAAGAACCTCACATCTCTTACTTGTGTTCCTTTACGAATATGGCAATCTTTCATTCGTATGATAGTACGATTATTTGCATTAATTTAATAGCTATTTTGTTGATAATATTACATACTAAGCTTAAATACAACTAAAGATTACTTTTATTATTTATTTGAAATTATAAAATTGTAATTTATTAATTGTTTTTAGAACATCCTGTACAATGGGCGGGCTTCGTACACACAGTCACAGAATTTCCTCTCTCATCTGATCTGCTCATAATAAAATGTGGCTTTTTTATCACTATTTACTTTTTTCTATGTACAGCTTTAATCTGTATTTACTCTGTACATGGCTCGTCTCGTATTGACGTGTTTAACTACGATGAGTTGGACTTTCGTTCGCCCACACGACAATCGAGAATTCTGCAATATAATTAACAGAATATTTTGTTACGGAAAATAAAAAATATATTTTTTATACATAAACATGTGTCGACAAATTATAATTAAATTAATCACTTAAAATTTAATTAACTTCTACTTGATTGTTTTAAAATTTGCATTTACTGGAGGACTATTTAGTTTTAATCGCTTTTCCTGATTTTTAACATTATTAGTGCGTCAGGTCTGCTTATAATTTTGTCGTAATGGCCCCATTATGAACAAATAAAATAGAAATCAAATCTTTATAGTTTCGAAACCTCTATTGTAAATATTTAAAAAATATATCGATCCATTCATACATTACAACCTATAAAAATCCTCTGCTGACATTAGCCTTCTTCGTAGATTGCCACATATTTTGCTTTTTTGCCATAGTTGCCACGCTTGGCTTGGGTTGGCAACCGCAATTGTTTACAATTTTGAGTTGTTATCAGTAGAACGCTGCTGCCCATCTCCTCCTGGTTTGATTCCTTCTGTCACCTCTTACGACACCCACGGGATGATCTGGGGCTGTGGATATTCTTACACCGCCACTACACGGTCTAATTTAAAAATATATAAAAAAAATTGAAAGCAGATCAATACGACAAAACTAGCTAGATACAAAACCACTCAATCATTGAGTGTGATGTTTTTTGTTCGGCCATTTTAAATTCAGTCGCCATTATATATTTATTTACGTTGCGGCCGCACTTTGTTTCGACATATATTTGTTCTATACCGAGCGCTAATTTGCATCGCTGATGCGTTGCCCTCTCTTTTATTTTTACCAGTCTGATTGATTAAAACGCTTAATTGATACGACTAAGTTCATTTTAGCAACGAAATATTTACTGTTAGTTAATTGACTAGTATTCGCACTTCCGTTGATGTTAACGATATTAAATTAAATATCGCCATTTAATATGGAATGTTGTGTAAATATGTTTGTTTAAGATAACGATATGAAGGCAAAAGTACTCGGTGCATTAAGTCAACTTCCTTACTACATAACTACTCCAAGACACCAATATAATGAAAATTAATTTTTAATACCCAAATAACCGATTTCAAAGAACTTAAAGATTAAAATAATTTCATATTCTGATTAAGAAATTGTGTATAGAAAAATCAAACACCCGACCTCAGAATGTAAATTAATTTTATTTATTTTTTCCTTTAATGACGATTTTTACTTTTTATTAAAAAAATCCATTTTGAGTGAACTAAGGAATATTATAATCTCATTGTGGTCTTAATCGTTACATCAAAAACTTCACACACAAACCCTATCTTGCCAACCTTAGAGGTGGCTTTTTTCTAAAAATGTATATGGAGCCATACCAGAAGTTGTAACCATTTAATAAAAATGAATCATCATAATCGGTTCGCAATAAACGAAGATATCTCTCTCTTCTTACTCTTTATATATGAAATTCTTCTGTCCGTGTGTGTGTCCTAAACCTAAACGGCTGGACCAATTTTGATTAAATTTTGTGTGTGTGTGACTAAGTTGATTCAAAAATTGTTTAGATTTAGAATTGGGCCCGGTACATGGCGCTTTTGTCGAGATCCAGAAATCACTCTAGCAAAACCTTGGCGTGTCTGTGTTATACATAAAGAGAAATAAAGAAACATATAAACGAATTGTAAACCTCCTCGTTTTTTGAAGTCTACTGAAAACAACTATCTCAGAAGTTTCTATTTACGTAAGAGATCAGACGTAAAACTACATAAAGCTATGGTTATTAATGTGTGGATCAAATAGAGATGCGGCTGATCACATTTGTCGTACTTAGACCAACAACACGTAGATTGTGTGCTTGTTTGTCACCTTTACTCTATTTAAAAAAAAAAGACAGAGTACTTTCATTTCAAGAGACGCCGAATTCGAGCTAAACTTAGTATTGTAAGAACACGCTTTCACGAAAACATATTCATTTCACGCACATATATTCTCACGTGGTAGAGCCATGTTGCAGCTATAATATGGTTGTAGTAGGAATGGGTCGGCTCGACTGGGAAGGACCACGCTCTCACAGAATACCAGCGTATAAAAGCAGTTTGCTGTTGCTGTTTTTCGTATGGTGAGTGTAGAGAACCGAAAACTTATTGGAAACGAGGCATTCCATCGTAGTTCTCCGGGGTGTTTGCATTTTGTTTCTTAATCGAGGATAGATGTAGATGTCTATGGGCCACAGTATCCAGTTACCATTAGGTGGACTGTGTGCTCGTTTGTCACACTTTTTTCTAATAAAAATAATGATACTTTCACTGGTGTTATCCTTATACTTATGGAGGAAAGCTTGTAGTAAGTAAAATATTTAGAATTTCAACTTTTTAGTTCACTTTTAAGTCAGTTTATATTAAAGAACAATTTAGTAAGATTAAAATGTAGCACAACCAATGAATGTTTGTAAGGTATTTATTATATTCAATCACACATTAATGACGGAGCAAAACTTCAAACAGAATCGGCAAAGCGTTCTTAACACGTTGCAAAATCTCAAATGTAAATCCTCCGTTTATTTTGATGTGGTGAAAAGGCTTGTAAGAAAAAATGCAGTGTCAGAAGGCGAAAGCGGAAAGAAATGGGCCGTCGAACTGTTAAATAAATTACTGTGTACATTTAACCTCCTTAGCCTTTCTTAACCTATCAAATTACACACATAACACGTCCAATAATGTATGTAATTTGTTATATTGTGTGTATGTATGTGTAACATACTATTAAATTTGTTTTTTTTGTGATGGAATTTTCAAACCCGATAGAGCCAGACTGTAACAATATCGTGGCTGTAACATGAATGGGTCGACTCAATCAGGGAAGGACCACGCTCGCACTGAATACCAGCGTAAATTAGCCGCTTAATACTGCTGTGTTTTGTATGTTGTGTGAGTGTAGAGATCCGGAGATCCTCTTTGCTGGAAAGGAGGCATTCCATTTTAGTCTCCGGGATGACAGCGTATCTGTATTTTGATCTTAATTGAAAATAGATAGATGTAGAAAGCCCGCGGCATCCACTTATCATCTAGTAGACTGT
Organism: Parnassius apollo; assembly: GCA_907164705.1. Taxonomy (NCBI): domain Eukaryota; kingdom Metazoa; phylum Arthropoda; class Insecta; order Lepidoptera; family Papilionidae; genus Parnassius; species Parnassius apollo. The sequence continues at coordinate 9,356,011 of CAJQZP010001427.1, read as the reverse complement.
GTGCTCGATTATCACACTTATTCTGTATAAAAAATATATTTCAACTTTTTAATACGTGCTTGGTGGTGAAGGAAATGACGTAAGGAAATCAGCATGTCTCAGGAATGTAATATTTCAAGAAAATGTATAGTCCACCCACACGTACTGTAGCATCGCGGATGACTTATATAAATACCTTTTAGAAAGGTGAGGGGGCCTGTGCCTAGCAATGGAACGCAGAGGCTGTAATTTTCAAACTAGTTTTTTTGTGTTTTTTTTTAGATTACGGTAATGTTAATACATATTTGAGGATTATTTTAGTTTTAACAACATGAGAACAAGGAAATTTTGTCCTTTGATATCATCATCATCATCATTATATCATTACAGTCTATTACAAGCCTGCTAACGAACATAGGGCTTCCCCATGGATTAATACCACACTGTACTAAGCCACCTACATCCGATGACTCCCTGCATGTCAAGTCGTCAATGCATTGCTTTTTGACTGTCACCCCCTGTCGCTGTTATAAAGATATGTTAATATACACTAACAAACAATGAATTTTAGGCATCTGATAATATTATTATTCTTATTATTTATCGTGGTCCACATTACACTCCGATTTCAGCATTGAATTGCTCCTAGAGAAACTTTGCATGTCTCATGTTGCTCTCATGTTTGAGACTATATGGCAGGTTTTGTGCCGCTAGTGCTTACTGATCCATTAGACCATGTCACTTATTCTCATTCTAATACTCCCTGGGTGACTTTATGCCTCACTCAACGAGCTAAAAAGTTTTGATATTAAATAATAAAAAGCTCTACCGTCGGTAATGTTTTAAATGCAAAACTCCGTACAATGTGACTGACACGGCAGTCAAGGACTTAAAAATCTCCGTATTTTTTAAAAAATTACTGCTTTTTATTTTCTTATTCCTAATTTCAAGAAACAATTGAATAAAACTATTTATACGGATTTTATCGCTTTTAATTAACTTATTTTTAATTCCCGACGCGCCGTTTCGGGTGCTTTACGCCATGGTCACGGGGGGGGGGGGGGACTGAGATGTTTGACGTCCCATTGTCATAGTTAACTCGGCTGCCTTCAGTTTTTTAATATTAAAAATTTACTGTAAAGTACCCGAAAAGTCGGGAATTAAAAATAAGTTAATTAAACGCGATAAAATCCGTAATAATTGTTTTATTCAACGTGTAGTGTTTGGGTAATTCGAAGAAATCTTCAAATAACAATTTTTTTCTGCATATATTACGAAAATAAAAAAATGTCTAACAATTTTAACATTCAATTGCAAAATCCTCATCAATAGTACAGTGTTAAATAAGTTATAAGTTTGAAATCAAAATAGGAGAATATCGTAATTTATTTAAAAACCACAAGTAACTTTATTCAGTAAATTTAGAAAAAAATGCCATAAAACTCAACACAGCGACGGCGGCGCGCGAGCAATTTGAAAATAGTACTCTCACTTTCGAAGGACATCCCCCATTTTTTCTATTTTTATCCACAACCCGCACGATAGAAATAGTGACGTATTTTTTTCAGCCACTCGCTTTCACTAGTTCCTCGCAAAAGCAAATAAAGATCGGTTAAAACTCGGTTGAATTTTTCCCCCGCGATTTCATGATTATTGATTTGTTTTTTTTTCTTGTAAATTTACACTGGCTCTAGTAGTATCATGGAGATCATTTTTATTGCGTCAATTACGGATCTGTGCTTTGATTTTTTTATTTTTTATGCGTCTAGTTAAATATTATTGTTAGTGTTAAATCTGCAAAAAACACATATTTATTATACTCGCACTTTATTATGAAAATATCAGTGTAATTTTTAAATTATGCGAAAACTATAAGATTATCAATCATAAAAGTTTAGACAGCTCATGTATTTACAATAAAATCTACGAAGAATTATACCTTTGCTAATGCTTTGCTTACTGTGGGGCAGTATCGTATTTGATGGAAGTTATCTATCAATGTCTTAGCCAACTTTACAATGATTCTTACTATTTGTGCAGAGAGATGTTTATATGACTTTAAACCGATAAAATTAAACAATGTCACGTAAGTATTTCTAAAAATAAAATCTTCTTCAGATTCATCACCTCATACAAGGCCACATCCGGACAAAGATCTCTCCAATTTTAGAAAGGATTTAACTTAATCCGTTTACTTTTCACACTTAGCAAGTGGATTAACAATCGCAGCACCAGACGTCGTGCACTTTTAACATTGCTCCTCGTCACCAGCCTGGTATAGGAGTAAAGTTGGTAGTATTTCTGTTAAAGTAACTTTTCAACAATAATAAAAAAAAACTTTACTAAAAAAATTATAATTTTATAATATAACTACGACTCACGAACAGTGCAAGCTCTGCTGTTAGATAAGAGGTAGGTCTACCCAGACGGATTTGGTACTTCACTGCTGGCCATATGAGGACGCTCAAGGTCGCTCAGCAAGCTATGGAGAGGGCTATGCTCGGGGTTTCTCTGCGTGATAAACTCAGATATGAGGACATCCGCAGTAGAACCAGAGTGACCGACATAGCCCAACGGGTTAGTAAGCTGAAGTGGCAATAGGCCGGGCATATAGCTCAAAGAACCGACAACCGATGGGAAAAAAGGTTCTCGAGTGGCAGCCTCGTACAGATATGCGTAGTGTAGATCGAACGCCGACTAGATGGAGTGACGACCTGGTAAGACATGCAGGAAGTCGATGGATGCAGGTGGCTCAGGACCGGGCTTTGTGGCGTTCCTTAGCGGAGGCCTTTGTTCAACAGTGGACTTGTGACGGGCTGTAATGATGATGATGAGGATTCCTAGGCAGATATTGAGTTGTATCACCAACTAACTTTCGATCATTATAATAAAAAACTAAGTTGTATGAAGACGTTGTTAGGAGTTGGGTAATTAATTTTACTAAAAATCTGTACATTTGATTATGTCACCAAATAAAAATCGTCCGAATGTGGTTTAACCCTTAAAAATTCATAAAATTTCTATTATGAATATATTTCAACGTTGAAAATACACTTATCGATAAAGAATTCATTCTGATAATAGTCTTATAAACGTAATCAACGGGGTGTAAGTGCGTACACAAGGCTTAATTTGTAAAACATCTAAATTAATCAAGCACCGGTTACTAAGTTAGTTTCTAAATCACGAATAAAAATAGCTTCACAACCACGAAGATATAACGTAGTTTTAGGGATCGGTCGACCCATCGTAATATAAGATATGACCATGGACCACATCTATAGATGCCGTAAAGCATAGACAACTAAATAGCGAACGTTTCGGAATTAAAGTTTAGAGAAATAAAAATCAAATACCCAAACGTTATGGCGCTGATTCTGTAACTCTAACATTTAGGTTAAAATATAACCATCTTGCATAAGAAAACGTTGAGGGGTGGGCGGCCCCTTCGTATCTCCGTTTTTAGTATTTTAGTAAGTTCAGGGGGAAATTACCCCCGGGAGCGTGGGTGTAGGGGTTCGGGGGGTAAGATGTTGATGTTTCTTAGTTTTATATTACTGGTGTGCTTTATTGCTTAGTTGTATTGGTGTGTACGCTGCTTGGATGTGTGTTGACTGCGTGACTTGAGCAAGTTTCCGCCTATGCAGATGGGTTTTATGAAACGTCTTCCAGCGGGTCCATGCCTCCCTTTATAGATGTGCTTTAACTGCTGTCGTTATTTCGAGGGTTAGGTAACACCGCCAGTGATTTCCGCCGGCTGTAATATTATTCGTGAAATTCTAGTTCGGTTGCGGCTCTTGAGAACTGGTCAGTGAGCCACTTCTAAATTTTATGGCGTGGCGTGAAACGCATGGATCTTACAATTTTATTTATTGCTCTACACTAAACCTTTACAACAATCTTTTTTGAGTTCACTGCTGACCTTTTTGATAATAATAAAAAATCTAAAGGAGGTGTGATTGAATTACCAATTTTTTTTAATAAACTGTAGTGATATACGTACTAACAGCCAATCAGCTACTGCAGTCCATGTGTTTCAACAAAGTAGACCAAAAATGTGTTGGACAATGATGGAATCCCTCACAGCCAGTAATTATACTGATTTTCTTTACTCTTTTTTCTTTTTACTCCAGCAGCAGTGCCAGCAGTAAACACAGTAAAAAATTTTTACCAGACTTCTAGAAAAGAAACTCCCTTTATTTTCTAGAAGTCTCTTAGTAACTAAATTGACTTTAATTTTTTTTTAAATAGAGCACTAGTCTCGTTCAAGTCTACCTAATAAATAACTAAAAATTATAATTTATGTTGTAGTGGGTATTTATAATGCTAAATAATACTTTTACATATTTGAATATGTATATTACTCAGTCATCTATTCTATTGTACGCCATACAACCAACTGTAGCGTTTGGTATTCGAACCCGTAGCTCCGCAATATTGTAACCAAACGCTTAACCACTGCACAACCGGACCATCAATTAATAAATTATACCGTAAAGTCATATTTTACGTCAATAAGAAACAAGTAAATTGTAATCACCAAAATTTATGGGTGTAGCTTCGAAATATGTTTGATTGGCTAGCTACGAGCATATAAACAAGTTTTTGTTTCATAATCGGAAAAAAACTGTTTCTAGCTTACAGTATACGGTTTAGATATATATGTTATAGACTCAAGTTCACAGATAAATTATAAATAAATATTTCTGAAGATTTATTATAGTATTTTTAAGAAGAGCTATTAATTCAATTGTGGCGGAGAAATAAATATACTTTTATTTTTTATTTCAATGCTGTACACTACGTTCTTTTGAGGTTTAAAAAGACTTCAAATATAAAAAGTCATAACAAACGAAATTTATATTGGACATAGCAGACATAGCAAAATTTCGTTTTGTCAAATATTATTTGTAAATTTACTTTCTTTTCATAATTATTCATTTGACCGAAGAAGGAACAGTGAAACCGTATTGACTAATAGCATCTCTTATAATATAATAGCTGACCAAATAGTAGTTTTTAAAAATTGAATGAAATGAGCATATGGTGAATTAAACTGAAGCTAGAGCAGCATCTTTCTGATAACAATTTAAAATGATAAAAGCTGCAGTTGCCAGCCTGCCTACCAAGCGTGGCAACTATGGCACCCCCCCCCCTAATCTTTGGTGGAGGCCTATATTCAGCAGTGGACTTTATAGGCTGTAATAGAATAGAATAGATAGATAGATATTCTATAGTAACCTCTTAAAACTGGAAGCACCGTAACAATTATCTGTAAAACATTCCCACCGTAGCAGTGATACGTAAAAACCAAGTTATTCTCTCCCGTTCTCTTATTTGAAATTAACATACGTACGTGTATGGGGCACGTTTGCGCGGAAACATCAAAAACTCTAATCAAAACATAACGACGCCAGCCACCCGGAGCCCCCCGCAAGTTTCCCCCCGTCAATATTCTTAGTAGAATATAATCAATTCTTAGAGAGAAAGAAACAGTCTCGGTGTATTGATAAATGAGCACTCCCTTCATATTTCCGCGTTTGCCCCCTCCTGCCTAGTGGGGTGCTTTAAAGACTCCCAGGGTAGGGGCGTCTTAGGAACGTGCAAGATAGTAAGCAACAGGGCTGGGGCTAATGAACTTTTCGCTTTTTAGGGTGTTTCTTGTAAGGGTCTTAAGTGTAGTTCACGACTAAAATTCAGAGATAAAATCCTGTTTACCCAATTTATTCAAGCCCTTTTCCTTACTCACCTTATTTTATATTTTGAAATCTAATAAGCCTGTAGTCATAAGTTATTTTAATTTTAATTAAACTCACTTATTTAAAAGTGTATCGTATAAATATATCTCTTTATAAAAATTAAGTCAAAAGTTATTATAGTTTCAATTATACTAAATTATTTACGTGTATTGTACAAAAATATCATTTTATCAAAATGAAGTCAAAAGTTGTTTTAATTTTTGAAAACTCACTTATTTAACATAATATATTTAACTTATTAATAAAAACATATATTTATGTAATACACTTATTTAAAAGTGTATTATATAAATATATCGCTTTAAAAATGAAGTCAAAAGTTATTATATTTCAATTATACCCACTTATTTAAAAGTGTATTATATACGTATATCACTTTATAAAAATGAAGTCGAAAGTTGTTATCATTTCAATTATACTCACTAATTTAAAAGTGTATTTTATAATTTTTTCACTTTATTAAATGAATTATAGAACTATTTTCATAAGTTTAATACATTATTACGCTTTAGTTTAACCTATAATAGAATATAGATTAATTTTATTTAATTTACATTAAAATAAAAAAGAACTAATAGTTGAAACAATTCTTAAGAAAACAGTCCTCTTGCTTAAGACGACAATTAAATATTACGATGGCAATCGACGTAGCAACAACCCTGCTACGAGGCCTACGCTCGTAGCGGCCACATCGTAGGCGCTAGTGCGCCCCCCTGTACAACTTTTTACTAAGAACCACGCGAAATGAGTGGATAAAACATAGGTAGCTTCACTCATCTAAGTTATTTTTTAATTATATTTTTATTATAATATCTTTTATAGGAACTAGTCCGACATTTTAACCTGCGTTATTTAATATGCGTATTATTGTAACCACGTTAATATTCTATTTATTAATTAAATTTTCAAAGCTAATTTCGTAACCTTTTTCTCTATTTGACTCTGCTCTTGAAACAAATAAAAATATTATAATACAAATATTATTTTAAATAATATATACTATTAGAAACAAAACAATTGTAATGTGTAAACAAAAAATTAATTATTATTCATTCATCATGCGTATTGAAATACCGACGGGAATCGAATCTATGCGAAACCTGACTCTAACAATTGCACCAAAGGGCCCGCGCCCGTTCTTATTTTAAACAACTACCGTCTTATAATACATCCCGTTTCGCGACTAAATATCAGCGAATGTAGCGGCGTATGGCGTCCACCCATTCTTGATCGTTTATGAAACTATAAAATAATAAATAATAATAATAAAAATATATTTTCATTGACATATATATTTAACAAATGTAAGCAAGAACAGTAAGCTAAATATTTAAACAATATTCCTGAAAAGATATACAAATATTTGCCGTTGGACTAGAGTAAACCTATATCTTGGAGTCCGCGAGCACAAATTGACTAGAGATTTGTACACAGTCTTAACAGGAAAGTAATAAATCGTATTATATATAATGAGACGTTAGGGAAGGAAGTTTTATGTATTAAAATATTCTGTGATATTGTGGTTTTAATTATATTCTAGTGCTAAAAACATCAGAAAATCTCAGCTTAAGCTCGTAGTTGAAAGTTTTAAAATGTTATGAATAAGTAAAGTAAGTAAAAATGAGAGATTATTTTTTAAATTAGTGAAAGATAAAAATAACATAGGAGCATAAAACGTGTTTTTTGTAAGATACGTTACAAATAAATTTCTTGAGTACGTTGCATGTTTCGTGCCACACGGCGAAATAGTCTAAAATTTTTACTAAAATGTTCGTTTTAAAAAAATATATTATATTAAATATTTAGGCACAGATTCGATTTACACCATAATTGAAATATAGTCACAGTCAATTAATATAGACACTTGTAGCAATTATTTAAGATGACTATTATTTTTAAATCTTTATAAAAAAGATTTGTAACAAAGGATTACAAATTATTAACGCTAAGTACCTCCATAAAAACTATATGTTTCTTTCTGGTTCATGAGGTTTAAATTTAAGCAAAATGTTCGTCACACGATATGGATATTTTATATAAATTTAAACCACAAAATCATGAACAAGATTGTGTTGGTTGGATTTTGTCGAATGAAGTATCAAAACGCTTAGAACTAAGTACTTCCGCGTGGCGTATTTACAAGTATTGTAAGTATAGAATTATATATTTTATAACGCCTCCCCACCCTCTACCCGCGCAAACTAAGTCTTTGCGCATCTTTCTATCCCCACCTTTTTGCCTTCTTCTTTTAAAACCACCCATCGTATGAACCCCTTTCCCCTCATTCGACTAATTTCGGGGTACAACTGGAGAATTATTTCTTGCGATCGCCTCGCCAATGGAATTACAACTGAAAGTCGATGCTCAAGGGTCTATTTTTGGTCTAAACACGCACAGAGTCTTGGGACTGTATCTTTTCACTTCGAAAACTAATTCTGAATTAGAAAATGGAAGCAAGTGCTCGACAATCTCGCACGAAAATGTATTTAGTTTTAAGGTTGTAGAGTCGGTTATTATTCGTAGAGTGGATGAAAAATATAACCGTTTCGTCAAAAATATGAAATTAAAATCTTCATACTAGCGAAAGAAGTTTTAGCATCTTTGTTTTAGAGTGAGACGGACAACGTTGCATGCTTAGTCTCGCTTCCTCCAAGGAGAGGGTGGCAAGAGATGGGTAGTTTGAAGTAAAAAGCCTTGGTTCCTTGATCAATGCGCGCCGCATTTGGAATTAATCATAACCGGGTATTTTCGGTCCATGTCCCGCTGAGAAGGCTGTGGGTGGGGAGAGGGTATCGAGAATTCGTATTCTTAATGAAAATACGGGCTCTTCCTGTTTACATTTTGTAATAAATTGTTTTACTCCGATGTTTGTGCGTCGGGAGATGTCGAATTTATTATTTGAATCTCGGGGACGAGTGGAGGCGACGTTTTTACGTCCTCGCATCTTGTTTCAAAACTTAAATAGAAGCACATTACAATTGCACGGCCCAAAATTATTATTCTCACAAAAGAGCTTCACTAAGCCTTTTGTTTAAATAACCGATATATAAGCGCGTTGTATTGAATTTTTTATTTATTTATTTATTCTTTATTGCATTCCATAATTTAAAAATAAATCAAAAGGCGGACTTAATGCCTTGAGACATTCTCTACCAGTCAACGCAAACTTTATACTGATATTGTGAATTTAAATGACCACATTATAGGAAAGTAATCTTTGACATAAACTAACGTAACCTATTATGGCCACATTTTATTAGTAACCTTATGTGACCGCGATAAAACAAATAAAAGCACTATTATTACGTGTAAAGGATAGGGACTGACGCTCGTCTTACTGACACACTGCCCCGATCCCTCACGCAACGACTGCACAGAACACGTCCCCTATATTATGTTCCTTGCTCTACACGACTCTGCTATCCTAATACGTTTATTGTAGGCTGTAGTGGAATAAACAAAAAAATTCATACACGTTATTTATTTGAAAATAAACTAAATAGAGTTATTATTAATAAATAAGTATGGTCTATTTATTTGCTTGTTGATATTTTATATTCTAATTCTTATGCTGTTAATAATCAGTTAATTAAAGTTATATTAAATGTGTATTATGTCTTGAGTTTACAAGATGAGTGCGAGACGGGATGTATGGGAAAGTTAGTGTACGAAACGAACGAAAATGAAAGTCGTTCTAAGATTGATTTTATTGAAAAGGAATTATAAAAATGATGTAAAATCAGAAGTATGAAAGTTATACATGTGTGGGTAATTAACTAATAATATATCCAAATGACCTAAATTAATGTGTCAAGTACTATCTGGTACCCGGCGCGTTGCTGCCTCAGAAGAAACAATTGTGGAAATATAGTTTTAAATTTGGAAGAGTTATACTGTTTAATTAGGAGTGATAATACAATAATTGAAGTTGAATAATTAATAACCTTCAAATAAATATGTCGGTGCATTATACGCGCGCCACTTACTGTAATTTAATTGGACTGTGCCTAAAACCTTTGCGAAAGTGCAAGCAATATTTTGACAAAGTTTTCCGCAATTTGATGAAAGGTATGGCAGCGCATAAAATGCGAACAAACAAATATCTTTTTTATATATTAGATTGTACATTAACCCGTACAAATATTATATAATAGTGTACATATACAGCCTAAGCATTTGTGAAACATAATTAGTATCATCTACATTTACAACTATTCATAAACCATTTATGCGAACTAATCTTGGCTACAAATTCCTACTTGTTAATATTTATATAAATCAAACTAAATTATCAGTAATGACATCTGCATACTAATTTATGGTATTAAATAATAAAAAGAAATAACTGAAGTTATTTCACTCATGAACAAGTTTATAACAATTTTTTTGGAAATACCATTAAGTCATCGTCATCAATACCAGACCATTTTTTTATATTCTTTTTATTTTAAACAATATTAGTAACGCTGTTACACTATTAATAGTCTCGTGAATCACTCCAAGATGTTTTAAACGCTTGTGTTAGGAATTGTTGACAATAGTAGTCGAATAGTGGATTCGATAAAGACTTTCCCTCCCCTGTGGATACCTTAAACTGTGTAGTGGCGGCGTAAGAATACCCGCTATTCCATATCATCCCGGGGATGTAAGAGGCGATAGAGGGTAATCTAATCTGTAAATCAGCAACATCTTCCTGATAACTACTGATAAATATTTCAGTTGCCAAAACGCTAGCTGAACTTGGCAATTGGCAAAACCCCTCCTTATAAAGCAATAAGAGGAGACTTATTTTGATTTGGTTTTTTTTTATAAAAAAGTAAAAATAGTTCGCCGACGATACACGACGTGGTAAGCCATAATTAAGACTATGTTTTTTTTTAATCCTAGAGTAAAATATTGTAAATTATCAAATAATGACTTGTTAGTTATCCTTAATAAAATTAATAAATAAATAAATAAGGTAGGAATTAACCCTTACTTAACCAATAGGCTATAGTGAAATATCGCTTCTATAGTGAAATACCACTGATTGGTTTGTATTTCGTTAATATGTCTTATTAAATTAGCATTAAACACTAATACAAATAACATAACAAACATACCATTACACAAGTATCACAATCTATTTTCTCTTCTTTCCTTTTTAACTGACTTCAACAAGTGGTAAAATTAAAAATTTTGTACAACCGACCTCAATATAAATAAAATGAAAACATCATCAATGTAGTCGAAGTCAATTAAATACGCATTATTAAGGATAACTCAAAAACTACTTGTCTATTTTATATGGGACCACAAAAGAAGCACCAGCTTTAAAATAAAACAGAATCATCTAAACTTACAAGTTAATCATATAAAATAAAAATAAGTATCATCAAAGCAAACATACAGTCGAATTGATTACCTCCTCCTTTTTGAAGTCGGTAAAAAGTAAAAACCGATTGCAAAGAATATTAATAATTTCTACCTCAAAGTTTCTTAAGTGAAGGCTTTACTTAATCAACACAGTATGTCTTACCACTATGTTTGTAGCAAGAATACTATAATAGCTTACTCCTTTCTAAAGGGCCGGCAACGCACCTGCAATTCCCCTGGTGTTGCGGTTGATCATGGGCGGCGGTAGTCACTTAACATCAGGTGAGCCGCATGCTCGTTTGCCCCCTCTTCTATAAAAAAAAAAGAATGGGCTGGCTCGATGGGGGTAGGAGCGCGCCTAGCATAGGAAACACAGTAGCATTAACTGTTTTGTTATGGCGAGAGTAGAGAACCGGAGACCCTTTTTACTGGATAGGAGATATTCCATCTTGTCCTCCGGGTTCACAATGGGCCACAGTATTAAGGAGGAGAAAATTAAGTAACGGATTCTTTTAAATGGCCAGCTTACGGAAAGTTAAGAAAAAGTTTAAAACAAAATATGGCATACTTTTATGTTATATACATCATAACACTATGTTTGTTTTATTTTGTATAAAAAATTGGTCTATTTTCTAAATATTCCAAACGTGTAAGATCGAATCACAACACAGTTGGCTTTAGCGCCTAATAAAACTTAATAGCACTTTTTCATACAATGCAACAATTACTGTTGCTATTGTAAAACATCAGGCGCTTTGGTTTATGTTCGGTCCACAGTTAGGGAATTAATAGCTGCAGAGAACATTAAATTTAGTGAATCCGACTTAACCGTACACTTTAATGTATTGTATAATGGTGCTGATTTTGTTCAGTATTTAACGTTAGTGAAAGAAAATGTTATTTATATTTTCTATCGGAATTCAATATTACGTCTAAATTTAACTACAGTGTTTTAATGTTTTGCATGTCCTACTTTTTCATTAAAATTTGGTGCAGTGCAGACGTTTTAGTTTTTGTTATTATTTGTTACAAGACGTTACGTTATGTAAGGTTATACTTAGATTTCCTTCCGAATCGTGGAGGCAGTTTAATTAGTTCTTTAATGTTTTTTTTACATTTTTTTTAAAACTAAGACACTAAAACTAATTGTTTATAACCGGCGATTTTTCCCGACGGATACGACCTTCTAGAAAAGAGCTTACTCCTTTCTAAAAGGCTGGCAACGCATCTGCAATTCCCCTGGTGTTGCGGTTGTTCATGGGCGACAGTAGTCACTTACCATCAGGTGTACAAAAACTCTTCTACAAAAAAAATACTAATGACAACTGACTTTTAAAATAATTCTAAGAATTCTCTATTACTGAAAATTATATGTGCAATGTTCGCGTAAATATAAGAAATCATTATCTCTATTACTGCTAAAAATAGACCCCCATGTATATATAGGTTGCCTCATCGTGGTGATTTCTTTTTTTTTTTTTTTTATAGGATAGGGTGACAAACGAGCACACAGTCCACCTGATGGTAAGTGGTTGCTGCGGCCCATAGACATCTACATCTATCTTCCATTACAAATCAAAATGCAGATGCGTTGTCACCCGTGAGGACTGAGATGGAATGCCTCATTTCCAGTAAAAAAGGGTCTCCGGTTCTCTACACTCACCATACGAAATACAGCAGCATTAAGCTACTATTTCATGCTGGTATTCTGTGAGAGCGTGGTCCTTCCCCGGTCGAGCCGACCCATTCGTGCTACAACTATACTACTAATATAATTGCAGCATGGCTCTACCACGTAAGTTTCGCCACAGTTGCCACGCTTGGCAAGCGGGTTCGCAACCACAGTTTTTTTTTTCATATTTTGAGTTATCATCAAGCAGATGGTGCTGCCTATCTCCTGTTCAGCTTCCCTCTGTCATCTCTTACAACCCAGGGCTAGGGCTAAGGGATAGTGGGTATTATTACGCCACCACCACACGGTTTGTATGTTTATTGTTTATTTTAATGTTTTTGGATTTACGTTTGAGGAAAGGATAAACTTTTTTATTAGAAATTGAAATTAAGTCGTTACTATAATTATTTACGATAAAAAAAGATTACAGTTGGATATTTGGCAGTCGAATATTAAAATAGAAATATATCAGAGGAGTGTAGTAATGTCAATGCAATTTTTTTTGCAGATACTGTGTAATGACATTTTGCATTTATAATCAAATGACCATTTTATTTGGATATTTCTAAATAATTAAAATCTTATTTACCAAAAAATAAAAATATGGCAAGTTTTATGGCACTATTTATAGTAGCAAATTTAAAAGACGCATTTTTATTAAGGTGGTCAATTACCCAATCGTACATTAGTATAATAAATTAGTATAATTATACTGAACAATTTAATTTTTTTTAAAGAACATTAATAATGCTATAAACATTACTAATATTCCCCTTAACCACTCGTGGTAAGCTTAAATTGCTTGTGTTACGAGTGGTTCACGCCAGTAGTCGAATGGCGGATTCGAACCCACGACCTTTTTGAGTTCGCGGTCCGCGCCCTGCCATTAGGCTACTGTTGCTTTTTAATTTTACTGATTACATTTTCTGAAGACTGTGAAATAAAGTACGGGATAAGCCAAAGCAAATGCCAAAACGTCATCTAAAGATTCATCACACCATATATACTAAGTTAGAAGCAGGCGAGACCCTCAGCGGGCGACTAACAAAAACGACGGCGACATCAAAAAAAAAACCAACAAAATAAAACCGGGCAGGAGTATTCTCATAACCTAACCCGCGGCGTCACATCACAGCCTCCCGAAAACTCGTATCTACCTACTCGTATATTCATTTCCGTTCCGTTAATACCGCATACTTTTAACTGTCTAACTAGGTGGGACCCCCCTGTCCCCACTCCCTCACACCATCACTACTTACACGCGGTAGGCGCAACTTTTATAATACTACGTACTCGGGAGCTTTTTAACGAACCACCCGAAGGGGGTCGCCACCTGCCACGCATACCGAAAAATACGTAAAACAGGAGGTGTGGGGTACAACGCGCCCCCCCGGTTAGAAGTGGCCGTATTTTGCGTATTTTTAAATTATTCCTCACATGCTGGTGTTTGTGCGATGTTTAGTGCGACTTTGTGCTACCCTCCCGTTACCTATTGTGTTATCTGCTCTAAATGGAATCGGTTCGGTTTTCTTTACGAATTTGCTTCTGAAAATAAAAACATTTCTAAATTTATTCAGTCCAAACTTTGAAAGCGAATTACGATTCCGATGACTTAATCTGAGAAAAGAATCTTTTAATTGATACCATTAATACATATTTTGTCTTAAATTGAAATAGAAAAATGAAATGTCACTTATAATTGGAAATATAAATGATTAAATCAAACAAATTTCCGCATATTTTATAAAAATCATATTCTTCAAACTATGTTTAATTATTTAAATAATGAGTAAAAAGTTAATTAAAGTTACAGCCTGTATACGTACCATTGTATGTGTAGACTACCTCGTTGGTCTAGTGGTTGTAGTAGTGTGACTGCTGATCATGATGTCCTGGGTTCGAATCCCCGACCGGGCCAAAAAAATTAATTATTGAGTTTTTTCGTCAAGAAATTCTCAGTAGTTGCCCAGAGTCAGGAAGTTGGCGGTGTCTCACCCCGGTGCCTCGGAAAGCACGTAAAGCCATTGTTCCCGCGTCTGATCTCTCTCCGGTCGTGTCGGTTTACCGTCCCATCGGATTATGAGAGTGAGGGAATAGAAAGTGCACCTGTGCTTGCGCATACACTTGGGCACTATAATCCTGTCCTGCGCCGATGGCTAGTCTCTATTGAGGCAGGCCTCCGTGGCCGAAATTCGGTCGGGAGGACATTACAGTATTACAGTACGCGAGCAACGCGGGTTCGATCCCCGCCGGCACCAATGAAATTCTTAGTTGCAATTTTAAGTGCTGATTTACCACGTGCTCGGCGGTAAAGGAAAACATCATGCGGAAACCTGCATGTCTGAGAAATAAGAAAAAATCTATTTCGAAGACATATGAAGTTCGCCAAGACGCATTGGGGCAGCGCGGCAGACAATTCCTTGCTCTAAACCCCACTCAGAAATGAGTGGAGGCCTGTTCCCAGCAGTGGGGCGTATAGAGGCTGTAATTTTAACTTTAAATTTCAATGTAGCATAAAAATATCCAAAGATGCCTAACCTTAGTCTCACAGACTGGTGATGAGCAAAATTGCTCGTGCGTAGGCATCGGCTCTGCAGTCACCAAACAAGCATGTTTAATATGTTTTTTTAAGTTAAACAATAGAGCACTCAGCCTACCTGTTGGTAAGTGGCGCATGGAGTGGCTCACATGCGCCTTCCTCTACGAAACGGTAAGCCTCGTTACAATTAAGAAGGATCTCCGGTTCGTGTTACTCACCATACAAAACACAGCAGCATAATTCTGCACTTCAAGTTGGTTTTCTGCAAGTGTGATCGTTCCTCGATGGAAACAGTTAAAAGGAAGGTTATCTAACTACCCTAGGTAGATCCAAACGGACTCCTGGACAGAAAATGTTGAAGATGATGATGATGAATATTTAACATATTATTTTAGATCTGCTCTAAATTACATCTCGCTAACTTCCATGCCAGCAAATACATATATTTTAATCTGTCAAAGCTGTGCCAAATTAGAAGCAATCTTGTTACAGGATTCCTTTAAATCAGGTCAAGCCTCCACAATAGCCACATTTAACGGAAATATGTGCAGTTTAGATGCCAATGCAATTTTGTCTACGATGCGGATTTTCAGAGTAATGTTCATTTCAAATGAACGTATAAAAAGTCAAATATTATTAAAAACAATTAACATGACTTAAGTGATACCTTAATTATAATATAATATATTGTATTTTCAAACACATATAATATATTATATAAACTTTTTGTAATAATTTTTCATGCCTAATGGCTCCGTGGCACAATGAGTTGCAGCGCTGAGGGCAGCGGATGCGAATCCCGCAAGGAACAAGTAATTGCATAATTTAAAAATAATTATTTCGAATCTGGATGTTTGTCCTTGTGAAACTTACGTTTTTTTATAGAATAAGGGTGACAAATAAGCGCACAGTTCACCTGATGGTAAGTGGTTGCTGTGGCCCATAGACATCTATATCTATCCTCGATTACGATTCAAAAGGCAGATGTGTTGTCACCCATGAGGACCAAGATGGAATGCCTCGTTTCCAGTAATAAGGGTCGCCAGTTCTCTACACTCACCGTACAACACAGCAGCAGCATTAAGCTACTATTTTACGCTAGTATTCTGTGAGAGCGTGGTCCTTCCCCGGTCGAGCCGATCGATCTACTCGTACTACAACTATACTACTAAAATGGCTGCGGCGTGACTCTACCGCGTATATACATAAATTTATTTTGAAATAAATTTTACTTTTTAGTATTGTAAATTAGATAAAGTATTGCAAGATAAATATCCTCTTTAAAAGTTAATAAGCAATTGTAAATATGCACAAGCAAAGGCTTGAAAACTTTTAGCTGTTCTTATACCAGTATTTTGATTAAAGGCAACGGTACATGAATGTTTCTCTTAGACAAAGTTAGAGTTGAACTGCTGGCATCTAGCTTAACTAAAGAATTCAAAATCGTGAATTAAACCGGAGCAACTTTACATTTTGTTGAGAAGTGGAAGCATTTATTGAAAATTGTGTTTTAAATTAACAGCGATAGGTATAAAATTAAACAAATCCGTTTTTATTTTCAAATACAGCATATTGTAAACACTATCATAGACACTGAGTTTTATGGAGATTTATTTAAAATAGTAATACCAAAATTATAATCATAATTTCAAAGTTTCAAAAATATTGCTTTAGAAACAACCTCTTGGCAGTGAATTAAGCAGATGCACGGTTTGTGAGAAACAGTACATACTTGTACGTATTTAAAAAAAATACATTGAAATAAAAAACAAAATATCATTTTTCTTGCAAAGGCTATTTACACATTAAAATACAGCTGGCAAAACTAAATATCAAAACCTGGAAAAATCGAACGAGAGCGAACGGTATTTTTTTTTTTCTAAATTACATATATTAGATGCAAGCCCTTAAGACAAAAAGAACACTTCAAACGTACAAGGGGATATTTTAAAGTTCGCGGAATGGGGGTAAGGAGTGGAAATAAAAATCCAAATTTATTTTTCCTTTTCAATATATTCACCTGCTACCCTAAAACATTTCGGATCTTTCAATTAACTTATGTATACCATCAAAAAATGATTTGTCTTTGCCTAAAAAATACGCCGAAACTGTTTCCTTCACTTCTTCATCACTTAAAACGTTTTCCCACAAAGTTCTTTTTTTAAGTTTGGAAATAGATATCACTGGGGACCAGGTCAGGACTATAGGGTGGGTGTGGCAAAATTTCGAAGCCCACCTTCTGCAGGGCAGCCATCGCAACATGGCACTCGTGAACAGGCGCGTTGTCGTGCAGAAGAAGGATTCCTTTGATCAATTTTCCCCTTCTTTTCTCCTTTATGGCTTCTTACAATTGTTCTAGGATTGAAGCGTAGTAATTTCCGGCTATGGAGACACCTTTATTTTTATAATTAATCAATAGGATTCCTTCTGAGTCCCAAAAGACTGTCGCCATGATTTCCCCAGCCGATTGTGCCACCTAAAATTTCTTGGGTGATGGTGTGCCTTTTTGTGCCACTGCATAGAGTCCTATTTGGACTCAAGTTCATAATGGTGAACCCAAGTTTTGTCACCAGTAACAATTCGAGCCAACACTCCATCTTTGTCTTGCATACAGAGGTCCATAAATGCACGAGAACACTCCACGCGCTGTTGCTTTTGAGGTTGCTTGAGCATTCTAGGCATCTTACGCTGACTTAAGTCATGCCAAGATGGTCATGAAGAACTTTGAAAATGGTTGTATCTGATAGTCCAACAATTTTTGCGAGCTGTTTTTTTCTTTAGACGTCTTCTGCATCTTCTAATATTAATTTTTAGAATAATTTCCGAAGTGGTCACCTCGATCGGCCTTCCTGGCCGTGGGTCGTCTTCAAGTGACTCTCTGCCTTATTTAAAAAGGGTATGCCACTTGTAAACCATAGTTTTATTTGGACAAGAGTCTCCGTAAACGGATGACATCTTTTCCAGTGTAGTCTGAACTGATTTTCCAACTTTATAACGGCACGTAACTCGTTTTTCTCCATATTTTACAATTTCTTCCCGATTGACTTGTTTGGTTGACGATAACTCAAGGACTAATGATCTAATTACAATAAAACCCGGTATTTATGCTAATAATGAGTTGCTCAATTAGCACGTAATTCAGCGACGTCCCCACTTATTACCTACGTACCCATTCCGCGAACTTACAAAGGCACCTACGTATTATACAATATTTGTTAACAAAAAAACCTTCACAATATGTGGATGCAGCACATTACCATATTCTTAGGAGAAATAGACGCTACCTGAAGCCAGCAGACAGCCGAATGCGACAATATCTCAAAGCGCCTATAAAGACAAATTAACTTGGAATTTGATATAAATATTTGGGCACTTGTTTCTACTTAATGATATATTATAAGATATTAATGATATTTATTTATTTCTTATATCGTTTTATGTGTTTATTTTGGCTAAAACATTTGTATCCAATGCCACAATAAATAAATAAAATAAACAATTCTTCATAAGAAGACGTCAAAATTAAATATTGCTCACAATTAATAAAAATATTTTTTATTTTAAACAATCTACTTTTTTAATTTTATTACAACAACTCTACATGTCACCTCATCTCCCTGAGAAGGTTGTTAAGAAGACACGCACTGCAAATGTCATGAGAAAATAAGGCGCACGTCAGTTCCCTTTCCCACCCCCTTATCTGTGGAGGGTTGATTTTTTAACAAACGACCTACAAACTTAGTGTTGAGTTGAACGAAACTTAAGGAGCCACATTTTTGATATAATCAAATAATTTAAATTCATAAAATTAGAACGTAGTATATGATAGATTAAATATCAATACTTTATAATAGTTAGTTAGATTGTATTCAGAATTAGACATGTAGCGAACGTAATAATGTAGATGATGATGATGATGATGATTACTAAAATGACTATGATGATAATAATTTACATAAGTTTTCTTAATGCACATCTTTGAGGATTAATTTTCTATACATAAATGACATACGGATAACCACCCTGATACGGCACAATTATTTTCAGGCCATACAAATACATCCTTGGTGCAGGATCGAATCCGCGACCCACAGTACAACAACACCTTTTATCCCAACATACATTCGCTTCTTCTATATTCATATAATCTACATCTCTTGTCAGGTAAATGTACTCCTAATTTGTTAATCCCCATTTTCAATATATATTCCGCCAATTTCGTTGTTAAAATTTCGTTTAGGGCGTCTCTTTCGGACTCTGCCATCACTTCTGCAGCATAAATTTGCTTTATCATTCTTTCCTCATTCATTCTATTTACGTGTACCAAAGCATTCATTCTAAATCCCGGTCACAACATCGTCTTTCATATCACACTTTTCTCTTATCATAGAATTTCTCAACCTATTATCACATTAACACATTAAATAACAAAAAAAATGTGAAATTAAATTTGAATAATAAAAAATACCGTTCATAAATGGATAATTAATTCTACATCTTAATAATACGTTACAAAAAAATAAGAGAATTGTTTTCGAACTGAATACATTGAAAGATATAGAAATGTAAAAAAAATAAAAATAGTCAAGAGCTTATGTAACAAATTTAGCAAAACGCAGCTCGCCGAACGCAAAAGCAATCGACAAAAAAAAGCTAAAACATGAAAATGAAAACCAACCCGTACATTAACAAAGAAACTTTCTAATGACAAATTTCCAACAAAAAATTCTAATTCACGCACGGAGAAGGGCTGCCAACCCTCCCCACCCACCACCCTACCGACACAACACCAGTGTGTGCATATACGCAATTTTTGATCAATACTTAAAAATTAACCCAGCCTCCGCTAGTTTTTAAATTACTCTGCGCATGTCATGATTTTTAATCAGGGGGGCTGATGTGACGCCTACATTCCAACATATATGTTTATGCATTATGTTGAAATGAGCACAATATAGAATTGTCTTTACATATGTCGGCGCGATCGGATATCGGGCTTTGCCGTTACAGTTTATACTGGGAACGCTCTATACGTTTGTGCTATCTTAGTTGCGGTGTGGTTCCGATGACCGACGAGCGGACGCTTTGAGATTTACATTCTTAAGAACAAAATAAGAAAGTCTGTTTTAACTTGTCTTAAGAATCCACTCGAAAAGGGTCACAACCTCATGATATCACTCATGAAAGACGAACAATCTCATGGAATCACTATCTTCAATAACGGTTTATTAATAATAAAATAACCAATTTTGAATAACTGATGAAAAAAAACTTATTAAAAATGGAGAAAATTTTATGGTCAATTGAAAATTCATCTTAAGAAAACTGAGGCTACTGTTTCATTCGTAGTTCTATTAACTGGCTGTTGTATTCGTAGTTCTAGATTAATTGGGAAAATGAACTAGTCTCGAATACCACCGACTCCACTCAAATTCCTTGAAGAAACAGGCTTAAAAGCCTGGAGTATCTCCTGTTTTTGAACCTCATAGGATCATGAGGTTGGTATGAAAATGTTTGCTGCGTTAAGTTCTTTACGTAGATTACGTAATTTTAATCTCACACTGACTTAAAATACACTTGAGTCTCTACTTCTGCCCATCCTTGACTTGAGCAGCTTAATAAGCTCGAGAGCTTTCAAAAGTTATGTAATAGGTTTATGTTTGAGCTCCAGAAATATAAACATGTCTTTGAATTTCAAATGACTCTCGATTCGCCTTCGTAGAAATACTCACATTCTCTCACCTCTTATAAGACCGTTTCCAGTATCTTTCTCTTACCCGTAATGGATTTCTTCTCTTTCTTTTGTTACTCCTGTGCATTCCTCCTTCTCTTTCCATTAGTGTCACTGCTGTGCGCTTGCAAATTTTTAACCTCTCCATATCCATCGTGCTATAGACTTAATACTGTAGAACGCTAATATATAATTTATTTTCCCTTTTCATAATCTTTTAATTTTTATATTTTGTCTAGTATCATTTATTGTACTCATATATATTTAATTAATATGAGTATACATACCGCTATTAGATAAATTACTTTACCTTTCTCTTACTCTTTTCATTTAATCTATTATATGATATTTTATATATAACTTTCACTTACTTTTATTTGTATGTATTGTTGTATTTTTTTTATTATTTTGTATGCCCCCCCCTCTATTTGTAACTTTTGTTTGCATCATTACTCTACGCAAAGGTTGTCTGGAAGAAATCACTTTCAGTGATAAGACCGCCTATTGTACATACTTTAATTAGTTGTAACTATATTGATGTTTCTGTATTGTGGTGTACAAAAAAGGATAAATAAATAAATAAATACCTATATACGTTTTTGACCACCCCTCTCCATTGAAATCTTTGCTTGCATCAGTCCACTACGTAGAGGTTGTCTGGAAGAGATAGCTTTCAGAGTGATAAGACCGCCCGTTTTACATATACTTTAAAATGTACTGTATTTGCGTTATTACGCGTTTCGGTTTTCAATAAAGAATAAATAAATAAATAAAATAACATACTGTTCGTAAGCACTAATCGCGCACGTTATTACTTTTTTATAAAATTGAAGCAAAAAAACAAAATTAAATTCCATCTAATGGTAAGTGGCTACTCATGCAGCCCATAGACATCCGCAACCAATGTAAGTCGCCAGGAATAGGTAAGGGGGTGGTATCCAGACATAGACAGAAAATTAGTCTTTAAATCTAGTAAATCATCATACATATCATCATACAAACCCATGAGAGCCGTGCTAGCTTAGATGGTTAGCACTCGCTGTAAATTTCACAGTACGCGAGCAACCCGGTTTGGATCCCCGCCGGCACCGTTGAAATTGTTAATTGCAATTTTAAGTGCTAATTTACCACGTGCTTGGTGGTGAAGGAAAAGACCTTGAGGAAACCTGCATGTCTGAGAAATAAAATAAAAAATTCAAAGACATGTGAAGTTCGCCAACACGCATTGGGGCTGTGCGGCGGACACTTCCTTGCCCTAAAACCCTCTTAGAAATGAGTGGAGGCCTGTACCCAGCTGTGGGACTAGGCTGTGGGAATAGACTGTAACTTCAACTTAACTTTAAATTATCATACACAGGCAAAAACGATTACCTTATGCACCTGAGAGTAAATCTCCAAACTGTGAGAGTTTTGACATAATCGAATGACTGTAATTTATTCTCTTTTTACGCGCTGTTTAATTCCTTCGTATCTATACCTATTCGATGGGCTCTAAAATTTGTCTATAAGGCCTTATTTTTCCATCCCTTCCGATTTCATATTTATTTTATCTCTAATCACAAACGATAGTTTCCTAGGAGCAAGAACTATCATTTAGTTTTATTCGATATTTGTAAGCACCCTATACCCTGATATGCGTCGTCATACTGCCTTAATAATGTAAAAACTCCGCTATCTCTATCGACTCTATCGATATCGATACTCCTGTATCGACATCACGCACCTCATATATCTTCCAGCCTTCCTTACAATGTGAATTTGAGGCTGACGCCCAGTTCTGAATTCAAAAATCTAATAACTTCTGATCGTTAAAACAAACCTAAATCCGCTTATATTTATATAATATAATTAGGTACATAGTTAGTTTAGGCATGAAATAAATTATCAAATGAATGTATTAGACGCAGGGGCTAAAACAGATGGGCTAAATATTATTCATACCCCAACTGAAAGTCTAATGAAGCCATTACATCCGATACATACATAACAATATCTCGTTAAAATTATTAAACACAAACAAGATAACCTATAATAATTAGGTTGAATTTATATTGCAATATTTATGTCATGTGATTGAATTATATAAGGTTACCATTTAGATATCTATAAAATTAACTTCAATCTAGATCTAGCAGCATTAGAATAATACAAAGCCTGTTATCGAAAATCATGAGAGTCAAAGTACATGTCGATTGTCTGCATTAAATGAATTAAAAATAATAACAAATTCAAAAAATATTTATTCTTCCTTTTTAAAATGTTAACATTCCACTAGAATTTTCTCCTATATAGCAGAGTATCCTGTACCGTATACAAACATAAATTACACAAGGGTAAACATCCATATCTGGAACAATTATTTGTAGGCCATACAAATACGTTTTTCTGATTTCAAACCTGCGGCTCTCAATTAATGTCAATATCAGTCATTTAAAATACTTCGGAATTTAATGCAATGGAGTCCTAAACAATCGGCAAATAAATCTATTCCGTTGTGCTTCGCAAGTAGCAGGCTCTATCGTGGGGCGCGGGCCTAACACGCACAAAAGTTATGTCAAAATAGATAAATAAATAGATAATTCTTTACTGCATTTAAACATGTATTTGTTACAATAACTGAAAACTTATGAACTACAAACGGTGGTCATATATCTCTAGGCATTTTCTATCAGACAACTGAACGAATACCGCGTTGTAAAGAATATCCGCTTCCTCATATCGTACCGTAGGTGTCGTAAAGGGGGAGAGGGAAACTGAAACGGGATATGGACAGCAGCATCTGAATGATAACAACCCAAAATAATAAAAAACTGCAGTTACCAACCCGTATACTAAGCGTGGCAACTGTGGAAAAATCCCCCCAAGATGGGGAGGCCTATGTTCAGCAATAGACTTTTAGAGGCTGTAAAGGATGCAATCGGCCAAAAAAGGATATTATAATATATCAAAAAGGATATTAAACAAAAAAGGAAATTAAAAAACAATCCGATATATGTTGACATAACCATCTCGTTTAAAGCCACGCAAAATCAAAGGCTCGTAGCGTCTGGTTACGAATGCCAATTAATGCAAATTTTCCCTTAAACAAGTGGTTCCAATGACCAACATAGAACTTCTACGGCCGATAAAGATGTAGATAATATAAACAGTATTTTCGTAATGACCAAGGGTGCTTACATAAAGAAGCAGGTTTTCGGTACAGACAAATTTGTGCTGTTCGGTACCGAACGGTACAGGGTTAACCTGCATAAAGAAACAGGTAAATCTGTCCGTATTGACAATAATGGCCTCCAGTTCGTCGGACGACGATTTTATACTTCTGGAAAGTGTTTATTTTAAATGTAGAAAGAAAGAACAGATAGTGTCTCTAATATAAACAGGAGAAGAAAAAAAATATGGATAGCACGAGAAACATATAACTACATATTAAATAAAATGGAACATCGCTTAATTAAGAGATGGTGTAACAAACATGTTCAACCCATTTCACTTGAATAAAGGCTGCTAGTCACCATCAGGTAAGTAATAATAAATCTTAAGCCAATGTAATATTACTTATTAGTTTTAATCACGAAATAGTAATAAAATTGGAGATTTTACAGTTGGTATCTGCTAAAAAACTCTATTGTATCGTAAACATACACACCTTATACCGGCAAACATTTAAGCCCGTATGGCTCGGTCCAGTTAATCGGTACCGACAAGTTTAAACCTGTTTCTTTATAAGTGACCGCATATGATAACATAGGAATATTATACTTGCACCGATCCGTACTGACCAGCACAGATTTGTCTATACCGGAAACCTGTTTCTTTATGTAAGCACCCTAAGATAGAATAGATGCCTCGTTGCCAGAAAGAGTTACGTTTCTTGTCAATCACCGTACGTAAAAAAGCATCGTTGTATAAACCTATTAAATACGTTAACTACACCACCTATACCGTGAAGACTTCAATTTGTAAGTCATTAATCAAAATACCATAATTAGGTATAAAAAAACTATTACGTTTAGATTTACTAAACTTTTAATTAATTTTATATGTGGTAGAGCCGTGCTACAGTTCTATTATGGTTGTAGTACGAATAGGTGAGATTGACCGGGGTAGGACCACGCTCTCACAGAATACCACCGCAAAGTAGCAATTCAGTGCTGCTGTGTTTCGTATGGCGAGTGTTCTCTACCAAAGACCCTTTTTAATGGACATGAGACGTTCCATCTAAGTCGTCAGGGGTGACAACGCATTTTGATTTTTAATGGAGGATTAATTTAGATGCTTATATGCCACAATATCCACTTACCACCAGGTGAACTGTTTGCTCGTTTGTCACCCTTATTCAGTAAAACAGTAATGCTGATCAAAAGAAAGTGTTTGCTTTCTTTTTACGTGAGTAAAGCTGCAAGCAGAAGGTGGTTGTAAATAGAATGGTAACTAATAATATTTTCCATCCACAAATCAGGCAATATAGAAAATTAAAACATTTATGTCAAATTATTCTAGATAGGTCAATAATATATAATAAATAAATCGCCAAGAGAGATCGTTACAATTTTAAGGAAATGAAACTAGGTCAAAAATAGCTCGGCCAAGGAAAACACGAATCGTTTTCTTATGAGCTTGTATAACTGTAATAATATTGTACACTATGTGAACCCCAACTGAAGGTAGTTTGATTGACAGTTGTAAAGTTTTTAATCGTAAATAGTTGTTATAGTACCTATAACGGAGTACATCGGTATAACGGATATCATCATCCTCATCATCGTCATCATATTCGTTCTGTACTGGAGTATGCTTCCACTATATGGTCACCCTTTTATAAGGTACATTCTGACAGTATCGAAAGGGTGCAGAGTTGTTTCCTTCGCAGTGTTTGCGATAGATATGGTCACTTGCGTCGTCTACCATCATATGACTCTCGACTAAATTTTTTTAATGTCCAGCGATTGTCTTCGAGGAGACAATTTGCCGAGCAAGTTTTTTTTGCACAAGATTGTGCATTCTCGTATAGAGTGCCCAGAGTTACTAAGTTTAATTAACTTCAATTCCGGTATACGACAACGTGTTCAAAGAATATTCAGGTTAGACGTACACAAGAATAACACTTCCTTTTTCAACCTGTTGAATATGCCGTGATTACGACGAGATTAAGCATAGTAACGTACATCTAGATATATTCGATAGTAGCTTGGTTAGATTTAAAAGAAATTTACGAGTTTCTCTTAACATTTAAAGTATCTTTTTTATTTTTGCTAAGACTAAGATTATACTGTAGTAATATTATTATGGTGTGTACACTTTTTTGGATTATAGTTTATATCAACACAAATATACTTTTAATTTTAGACCTTTATATAACTACTACCTGTTTGTGTACCTTATTCAATAAAATAAAATAAAAATATACCCAGTCCACTGCTGAACATAGATCTTCTCCAAGGAATGCCACAAAACACGGTGCGGAAGCCACCAGAATCGTTTGTCTTACCAGGTCGTTTAGATATTGACTATAAATAAACAAGTCCTTTAACAAGTGATATCTCCTGTAATTACAATATCTACGTGAAAATTTTTATGTCAATTACCTAATATATAGCTATTTTCCCTGGCAACATTCTGTGTATCTTAAAATCTCCAAAACCAGGAAAACAAAACAATTTCAAATTACCTTACTTATTCAGTTTAACAAAATAAGGTGCTTATTTTGCCTTGACAACGCTAAGTAAGAGGTCAACAAAACATGTTGCTATGCCGCCTACGTCGTAGCGTAGTACTACGTCGTAGCGTTTCTACGTTAATATTACTACTACGTTTTTTTTGTTTTATTTGGTTCCCAGATCTCTTAGTTTGTGTACATTTTTCATAATTTTATTTATGTTTCAAGTGCAACTTAAAAACAATTCGTAGGGAAATGGACAAATAACCATTTGTTTATGATGTTTAATGTCTATTTTTATTTACACCTTTAATATTACTATTGCGGTAACTTATTAGGTAAAACTGGGTTCTGTAATCGGAACCCCTTTTTTCTTATGTTTTCGAGATGCCCGTAGTGACAGCTATGGAGGCATTAATATTATTTATTTTAAATAGAACTCTTGTTCTAGTTACTTTTGTTACTATTATCAGCCAGTGTTTTACCACATCGAATGCTTTACCCAATGTCAACGTCGTTGAAATTAAGTCCAAATAGCTACGGAAAAAAATCATTTTACTATGTACAAAAACAAATTGATATTTATGATATATATTTGTCCGCTTTGCATTATAATTGTCCGCTTGTCTGTGCAACTGCATTTTTCATCTCCTATTCTATTGTGTAAGCGATAAAATAAATAAAATAAATGGATGAATGGGCATGCGTAGGTTAGAAATATTAATGTTGATATAGTTCCAAACATTTTACGTCAAATTTCTGTCTCTAGTAAGGCAATTGATGGCTATATAGGATATCAATTTTGTTATATAATATAGTATCTCCAAATTAAAAATTTGCTTTTTGAATACATTTCACTGCATATGAACCAGTTTGCAATCTTTTGGTTAATTTTATAGGTTTAAGAAAAACGAATAAAAATCGATCCTGTAAATAATCGAATATCAACATCACTAGCTAGAACGAGTGAGAGTTTCTACTCACGTAAGTGTGTGCTCATGTGGCACTATATTATCTCCCACCCATTTCATAGCCCCCAACAGTATTCGGAATAAAATTGTTGTTGAATCCGGTCAAACGGACGTCATTTTCATCATTAATAACATTTTTACATGCCCATGATAAACAAATATAGTCTACCTGTCGGTAAGTGATTGCTGTGGCTCATACATATCTTTATATATTTTCCATTAAGAATCAAAATCCAGCGTTGTCATCCCTGAGGAGTAAGATGAAATGCCTCATTAGCAGGATAAAGTGTCTTCGGATAAATAGGAGATGTAATATAAGTGTTCACTTAGACATTAAATTTTCACTAACAATAAAACAACAAGTATTTAAAATACTTAATTGAACTTCAACAAGCATTGATATAAGCTTTGAAAGCTGGGACAAGTGACTTAACATGAGAACAAAATCAAATTCAGGCTTATGATACTACTTCATATACTTTCATTTTTAGCGTAAGACCTTACCTTTTCATTTTAGTGGTTCTATCGCCTTTTTTAAATTCTACTATTTTTATTTTATATAATTTTCCAAACGCTACTAAAATTTATGCATTTTGATACTTATTCGAGGATAGATGTAAATGTCTATGTGCTATAGGACCCTTTTACATTCAGGTGGACTGTGTGCTCGTTTGCCACCCTTACTCTATAAAAATATATAATTTCAAATAAATTCCCCTAAAAATAGTTTTCTTTAGCGTGTATTTATCTTAGCGTATAGTAGCCGTGTAAGAATATCCATTACTCAATATCATACCGTGGATGTCGTAATAAGCAACATAGGGAAATAAATCAGAAGATGGTCAGCAGCAACTTCTCAATAACAACTAAAAATTAAAAAAAATCCGTTGCCGATCCGCTTGGCAAGCGTAGTAACTATGGCAAATATTTCCCTTATTAGGCAATCTATGCCTGTGATCGGCTGTGGACTTTAATAGGCTAAATTTTAAATTATTATAGGTAACGGTAAAAATAATTTCCTATTTAAAATGGGAAAAGGGTGAAATTATGAAATGAAACGGAAACACAAATGGAGCCGGTGAGAGCCGTGCGTTAATTTGAAAAACATTTTATTTCCAAGTGTAGTTAAGGACAAAAAATTTGCTGCTTCTGCCAACTTCTATCCCCAGCCGGCGCGCAATAATGCAGCCGAGGGTATTACGATAATGCACCTACTCGCCGACAGGAGCGGCGCTCGAATAAAATTTAATAATTACTCGCAAATCCACCCGCCACATAGTTGGCGCGACTCGGTATAATGGCGAAAAAACTGTATCGCGCTTTTCGCGGGGTGCCCCCCTCTCTCGCGAAATTTTTCGCTCACCCTTCGGCCGCGGCGTTCGTTTAGCGAGATTCGATCCCGCAATCAGGGGGGGTTTGTTTCAAGGGGGAATTTTCGGCCTACCCCTCCCCCCATACCATCGTAAATTGGAGCATATAATTTTTATTACGGACCTGTCGTGTGAGCTCCCTCGCGTTAGAGTTGTCAAAATGTACCGCTCGGGTAGTTGGACCTCTTTGGAGTTCGTCTCCAGTAACATAACCCTCCGAAGCTATCAAATTGGATCGCGCTTTGGTCTGGAATTAGTAAACACTCATCGATTCAATCGCACTCGGATCGCGTGCAAACTAAAAAAAAAGAAACAAATGGACCTGAAATAGACGACAGGCCGTCACTTAAAAATTTAAAACGCTTCCATAGGGTTAAAATTTAATCTAACTCACATTAGATTTAAACTATCTAAAATTTCTTACTGCTTAATAATTATATTAATATTTTTATTTACTGAAGCGAAAGATACTTAATTAGTATGTAAAACAAGAATTTAAAATAAATATTCTTATATATCTACTGTGTACCTCTAATGATCCGTGTATTTTATTTACTTTATTTTGTTTGATAAGCCGGTATTTATTTCAAGCCTATGTTGAAAGTATGCAAACCATAAGATTCGTTATTTGTCCGGGTACTGGCAGAATAAGCTAAGACTAAGTTTATTCTGGGTCGATCTCCCTTGCTACGCTGTAGCCAAATAATAATTTTTTTTTCTCTTTTTGTTGAATTTATTTTAACTTTGAGACCTAAACAATTATGATATTCTAAAAAATATTAGTGAAAAAATCTATTATGTATACCTAATTACTAAGTTTCAATGCATATAGGATATTTAAAATTAAAGTCAATATTTTAATTAGTACTCGCCATCTGATAAATAATTTTCCTAGAAATATTTCGCATTAAATTATCATGAAGAAGGAAACAAGTTTCTTTACTATTTCTTTAATTTAAAAAATTAGAACATAAGAATACTCAGCGCAGCAGCTCCTTATTTTTCATAAATAATGTGGGTGACAAATAAACTTTTGGTAAGCTATAATGGACAAACGATTGTACAGGGACACCTGTAACCATTTTCAAATACAAAAAGCTACAAAAGCGTTGTCACCTATTAAAACTAAGACGGAATGCCTGTAATAACTCTGGCTGTCAGCAAAATCTTTAAAAAATTTGAAGTTTAATACGAATAAAAATCCACTAAAACACAAAAAACTTTTATTGACTCAATAAACTAGACAAATGGGTCCGAAAACGAAATCTATTTCACTTTCAACACGAAATAGAGAGACCGGATGAAAAACCCGATCGTTGATCGCGGTAGCCATTTTTTGTGTGTTTTTATTTGTTTTCTTTTTTTTTCACACAGACCGCGATCTCTAAAATTTGCGAGCGGCGTCCAAAATATATTTTTCATTCATTTGTTTGTACGTGGAAAAAAGTACACTAAAATTCCTCACACTCTCACTTTTCGTGTCGTTCAAATAAAAATACGTCCATTTTTTAAATCCGCTCCGACATAGGGCATGTGAAATAGGTTTTCAAGGCCGTTCGTTTAAAAATGAAACTAAAAACACTATGAACCGAGACTGCTCGTTTTTTCGTTGTTCCGGAACGATATTAAGAGAAGACAAACAGGGAAGTTTTAAAAATGACTTATTTACTTAAAATAGATTATTAGAATCACGTGTCACCCTGAGGGGTAGGCAGAGACTACGTACTTCCATTTGACAATGTCCTGACACACATCTATCGCCTTCTTTACGGCCATATAGCTACGCATACATGCATGCCAGTTAAGGGTACTCTTAATCTAGCCAATCTTCAATAAATCGCCAATTTGCTAAACTAGGTCTAGAGTGTCCCTGCCGACTCTGCCGTAATAATACTATAGCATAAAATCAGAAGGTATTTGGTTTTCGTGTAAATGCGACGTATTCTATAACTTGTAGAGCCATACTGTAGCTATTTATGTTGTAGCAATGGGTCGTCTCACGCGGGGAAGAACCACGCTCTCACAGAATAACAGCATAAAATAACTTAAAGCTGATGTGTTTCGCTTGGTGGATATTTGGTTATTTTTACTGGAAACGAGTCCTCAAGGGTATCAATGCATATGTATTTTGATTGTTCAAAGATATATGTGGATGTCTATGGGCCACAGCTTCCACTTACTATCATAGGTTGGCTATGTGCTCATTCCCCATCACCTCGTTTTGCCTCATGGGAGTCTTAAGAGGCAACAGTGGGATATGCCAAAAAATGAGTTGTCAGGAAGATTCTGTCTCACATCTTCTGGTCCATTGCTCACCATCACCACTGAGGACACTCATTTTTTTATAGGATAAGGGTGACAAACGAGCACACAGTCCACATAGGAAGTGGATGCTGTGGCCCATAGATATCTAAATTTAACCTCGATTAAGTATCAAGATGCAGATGCGTTGTCACCCCTGGAGGACAAAGATGGAATGCCTTGATTCCAGTAAAATGGGTCTCCGGTTCTCTACACTCACTTTACGCAACACAACAGCATTAATCTGCTATTTTACGCTGGTATTTTGTGAAAGCGTGGTCCTTCCCCGGTCGAGCCGACCTATTATGCTACAACCATAATAGCTACAGCGTGGCTCTACCACGTATAAAAAACCCCACTGACACAACCCATGCGATGCTATGGCGTAGTAAATTCTATTACGCCGCTACTCGGCACGTTATTTACGTTAAGCAACGTGAATTGTTTTGAACTTTCAGTGCAATAATCCATTAGAAAAAACGTTCTTAAAAAAAATTAAAGTTTTAAATTTGTTTACATTTACAAAAATTTAAGCGAAACCGAGGTAACTTATAAAGTTCCCTTTCATAACTTTGGAATAATTCTCCTTTGTTTACAAATTCGTGACTTAAGCCTTGTGAAACGGGAACACAGTACACAGGTTTCAACAACTCGAAGCGAAAATCCCGAGGCACGTAGTCAGTTTGTCAAATCAGTTTTGGTTAGCATGGCAACACTGACGAGCGGGCAGTGGGGCGGGGTTTTCGGCCTTCTTGACCAACACATTTTCCTGTAACGTGCTCAAGACCGGATTTCAATCTCAACGGAGGCTAGCCATCTACGCAGGTCAAGATTACAGTGACCGAGTGTATGCGCAAGGATAGGTGCACTCTCCCTCATTCTCATAGTCCGATAAGATGGTAATCCGACACGACCAGAGAGAGATCAGGCACAGGACATAAAGACGACAATTTCTTGACAGTAAAATCCAATTACCGATTTTGGCTTGACCCGGGAATCGGACCCGGGATCTAATGATCAGCAACTGCGTTTTACGACCACTAGACCAATGTGGTATGTTCCTATATTACATTGTCCTGATTAGCGGTCTACGGGGAGACCTTTGTTGGTTTTGAGATTTGAATAACTGGCCGGGCCAATATCCGTTATTGAAAGAAAAAAAAAGAAATTTATTGCTAGTATTATATTAAACTTATTGGGTTATTTCTGTCAGGAAAGCTCAGTATGAGCCCAGAGTCTGGAAGTTGGCGGTGTTTCTCACCTGTTTTCTCACTTGCCGTCCAACCGGACTATGAGAGTGAGTGCACCTGTGCTTGCGTATACGATTGAGCACTATAATGATGTCCTGCACAGATGTTTAATCTCAGTTAAGACTGGCCACCGTGACCGAAATTCGGTCGGGGTATATTTTTTATAGGACAGGGTTAAAACACGAGCACACAGTCCACCTGATCGTAAGTGGATGCTGCGGCCTATAGACATCTACATTTATCCTCGACTAAAAATCAAAACGCAGATGCGTTGTCACACCTGAGGATAAAGATGGAATACCTCGTTTCCAGTAAAAAAGGGTCTCTTACACTCACCATACGATACACGGCAGTATTACACTGCTATTTTACGATGGTATTCTGTGAGAGCGTGGTCCTTCCCCGGTCGAGCTGATCGATTCTTGCTACAACCATAATATAACTGCAGCACGGCTCACGTATAATATATAGATAAGTATGTTACGCGATATCTTCATCAACTGTGAGCAGATATTTATGATTATTTTCTCAAGGGTTGGTATTATACATAAAAATTTAAAGAAAAATTCCCACCCCTGAAGATGGAAAAATTAAGTATGCAATTTTTACGTAACTATTTAGACGATTTTCTAGTTATTACCTTAAGGTTGTGATATTGCAAAGTCCGCTCAAAAAGGTCGAATATTAAAACTCTAAAATAAGTAGAAACTGATTTCAAAATAACTAACAAGTATGGAATAATTTCCTCATAATTAAATAGCTTGTGAAATCCGTATTAGCACACAGTGTGCCGAAGAATTAAAATATCAACTTCGAAAGCTAAATTACATGGAAATTATTATGTTACTTTTAGTTTCGGTAGTCGGTTCGTTTAAACATTTTTATTGAAGTTAAATTGGTTTAATTTATTTACATAATATTAGTTGTTACCGCCTATATACATCACACGCACATATATCATCACATACAC
Organism: Parnassius apollo; assembly: GCA_907164705.1. NCBI lineage: Eukaryota > Metazoa > Arthropoda > Insecta > Lepidoptera > Papilionidae > Parnassius > Parnassius apollo. The sequence goes on along the minus strand of CAJQZP010001427.1, from coordinate 9,322,458 downwards.
GGGTCTTCACTCATTTCTGAGAGGGTTTTAAGGCTCTAAGGAAGTGTTCGTTGCGCTGCCCCAATGCATGTTGGCGAACTTCATATGTCTTTGATATATTTTTTTATTTATTCCTCACACATGCAGGTTTCCGATGTTTTCCTTCACCACCGAGCACGTGATAGATCAGCACTTAAAATTGCAATTAACAATTTCATTGAAGCCGGCGGGCATCGAACCCGGTTTGCTCGCGTGCTTTGCTCATAACATAACACGCTCATAACATTCAAATATATACAATAATAATATATAAATTACGTGTCACGTTGTTTGTCCGCGATGGACTAAACTACTAAATAATGCCGTGTGCAGTTTATTCCAACTTGAGAGATAGGATAGTTTTTTGATCGTGAGTGACACACAATTTTTTTACGAATTTAAGGATTTTTAATAGGACATGACAAAGGGTCATCGAAAAGGGCAGAACAGCGTCTGCCTGGCAAGCTAGTTAATATACAATATTAATACATTGTAGTAGCGGTGCAAGGTTATCCACTAACCCCATATCATACCGATGGTGGCGCAAGAGGTGACTGAGGGAAACAAAGCAGGACACGGACAGCAGCGTTTTCTTATTAACGACTAAAAATAAAACAAAAACCGCGATTGCCAATGCGCTTGCCAAACGTCAACTATGGCAAATATGGATGAGGCCTATATACAGCTGAGGAATAGTCTGTGACGGTAACGCTGTATACAATATTTATTACGTAAGTTATTGTTAGTATATAAAACCGAAGTAAGTAATGTAACAATAATAATTGTAATTGCTAAAAATTTATAATTATTTAATGAATAATAATGTTATAATAATTTAACAGAAATTATGAAATTATTGTTTAAATCTATATACTTGTTAAGGATATTGAATATTTAATTAATATATTCAAGACAATATTGTACACCTGAATTGGGTAGGTATGGAGCATAAATATACACAACATATTTTTAAGATCTTTGTTTATTTTACCTGTAGTCATGTAACAAATATTTTTGATTTGATTTGATACGAATGGTAAAATAACTTAAACTTATTTAGAGAGGGAATCGTCGTCGAAAGGGCATCGTCTTGAACTACCAATCAATCAATTAAGGTACATGTAAAATTGTATGTAATAAATAGCTTTAAAGACTACATATAAAAAGCTTCCCCTATGAGGCTGTCAATATCTCAACACATAACTTTAGCGTAATGACTACCGTTGTAATATCTACAAAATTTTCTTATTCTAAGTTATCAATATATGCGCACATTAAAGCGTACTTGTGTGGAGTAACCCCCTAAATTATTTCGACATATGCAAATTTGTACTCACCTACAGATGTTGACACAGATTATACAGGTTAGATGGGTGTTCTTTTTATTTATAAACGCTTAGTATTCTGCCTACATTGCAAACGATGTCAATAAAAATTTACTGTAATTTAATTTAACTACTGAATCTTTGACGGTTAATACGGTAGAACACTGTCTAAATGTTCGTCAGCAACATCGCGTGTCGCTGGTTTGTTTCCGCACGGGACTTTGGTTTTGATTCGATCAAAATCGGTCCAACAGTTTTTGTGGTTAATAAATTAACGAACTAACCGAATTTTAAATTTTATAATCTGTTCTATTTACTAATGCAGTTTCTGAATATTTTCAGAGTATTTTAGGTGTAAAAATTTCGTAGTATTAGTAATTTCCTGTTTAATATATCAAGATTGCCTATTTTTGTTGTTAGTTTCTATCGAGAAGTGTATAGTGTGAACTTCCTGGTCCATTATTTATGTGTTAATTAGCCTTAATTGTCTACTTTATTTTCTTTATCAGCCTGTTATGGTCCACCGCTGCAGATTAAGAGAGAGAATGCCTCTCACATTATTGAAATAATGGTAGCGTTTTTCACCATGCCACTCTTGATTTAACGATCGCAATACGAAACCCTTCGACGCTACTCCCCATTACTGGTGTGAGTACTTTTCATAGTCATCACCTTTTACGAGACTCATTCCACATACGGCAACTTTATTGTTCCACTATCCATCCAATAGAGCCTACAAAAGCCCACCGCTGAACATAAGCTCATAGATTACCTCACATGGCAACCGCAGTTTTTATAATTTTGAGTTGTTATTAGAAAGACGCTCGCTGCCCATCTCCTGTTTTCTCTTTCGTTTTTCACCTCTTACAACGCCCTTTTGTCATCTAAAGAAATATCAATCATACTCGTATAAGATATTGAAAAACGCTTGTATGAGGGTAAAAAGGCAGATATCCATCTGTTTTTAACATAATCTATGTGAACACACCTAGCAATGCGAGTCTTCCAAAAAACAGAGCGGCGCAGTTGTAAAATTGTCTAACTACCCACCCCCCGCGCGCACTCATTACAGCGCGTGCGTGGGTCGCACACGGCGTATAGGAAGACGGATAGCTCTTAACATTTGTCATAAGTATTATTTCTTTCCGAAACGAATTAGTTTCATTTTCGCCTCAATATAACCACTTGCAAAAATAAGTCTAATAAATTTATTGTAATAGTCTAATAAAGTTTTAATAAATTGTTATATTATATTAATCGAATTTTCTACTTTCGTAGTCTTAAGACTTAATCGGCTTTCAGTTTTAAGTTATATTCTTTTTTTAATATACAAGTTAGATGGACATAAAAGAAAGAAAATAAGAAACTATGACGTCATTTACTCGTAACAGTTCATATGTAAGGTTCAAATAAAGTAGGTTTTAAAGTGATATGCGTATCATCTAGCATAGTTTTTGAGATATTAACGCAATCTTTAGTTCTAAGATTATTAATATCTAATATACCCATACGCGAAAAAACTGCATACTTCATAGAAATAAGTAAGTAAACATTAAAATAGTTTTCTAATTTCTTTAATACTATGTCTATTTTATAGTAGTGTTTTTATTTTAGTAAATAAAATCGTAAGTTCTAAGTTTGTCAAAAATATGATTTAAATACTAATTTAGAACATTTTGTTATTGTATATTATTAAATTAAAAATTTTAAAAATTCTAGACCTGAAATCTTAAGACATACATTCTAACCTAAGCCAATGTGAACACAGAAGCCGTACCGCGGCTCAGATCGCGATACTAAAGCGTGTTCATCTCTTTCTAGTTTTGAAAAACCTTCCCACCCCCACCACCCGCTCCCCCACATACCCCAACTCCCTACCCCCTATCTCCTAATTCCTTACATATTTAAATTCCACTTTCAACGTTCGTTGGAGTCTTCATATTGTCTCCATATGGGTTTCCGCATATTTTTCTATTTCGTTGCTTTTTGTTGAAATGCAATATATTTTTAAAATATTTTAATTACTTCTTTGTTATTTAAAACGAATGGCAACTCAGTGCTAGGATGATCAACTTGAATTTTATAATTCACATACAACCCCAGTACGATAGCTTGTTGTGACACCTATGGGAAAATATCGTAACAAAGGCGTATGTAGTATTTAAAGGACATATAAAGTCCGACCGTACAGTAGCATGGGTGATTTTTTACTAGACCTGGAAGATAAAATACCGCTTACAACTAACTAGCCACTAGTGACAATAAGTTCAGTGGATAGAGGCAACATGCCATTGTATTAAAACTTCCAAGCTGTTTCCTGAATAAAATGTTTGTAAGTAGTTCTTCTACTAACTTTCGTGTTTTATAATTTACTTTAAAAAAAAGTCCAGCTGGGTTTCATGCTCGTCCTCTTGATCTCAAAATACTATGATCTCAAATGTTTTAAATAGAATAAAGGTGACAAACGAGCACACAGTTCACCTGATGATAAATGGATGCTGTGGTCCATGGACATCTACATTATCCTCAATTAAGAATCAAAATGCAGATGCGTTGTCACCACTGAAGACTAAGATGAAATGCCTCATTTCCAGTAAAAAAGCGTCTCCGGATCTCTACACTAATCATACGAAACACAGCAATATTAAGGTGCTATTTTACGTTAGTATTCTGTGAAAGCGTGGTCGTTCCCCATTGGTGCTACAAGCATAATATAGCTGCAGCGTGGCTCTACCACGTATAAAAAAACCTTAACTAAACAAAACATAGCGAGTAAAAATTGTCACCTAAAGAAAAGAGACTTAAAACTAAATATTCTAGTGTAATGGAAATATATTTTTAACAAAAGGCTGTAAACAGTCGATTGCACGTTTACTCAGGCTGTCTCTTTCAAGTGGAGTTCATCTAAATTACAGATCCAACAAAAGAAAAATCTATTCGTAGCTTTAACTACTAAAATATTTTATTGTTTGTCTTGCTCCTTTATAGGTTACTTTGCTCATTTGCTGACTTCTTTCTTTTTTTTTCATTATTCTAAAAAACCGTTACCTCTACATGAGGATTATCTCTTGTATCGTATAGTCAGTTTACAAACATAAATTGCACAAGGACAATCATCCAGACCAGAACAATTATTCACATGGCATACAAATAACTACTCCGTGCGGGTTTCGAACCCGTGGCCCCCAGCGCTGCAATTCATTGCTAAGTTTCTTGCCTAAGATAGCTGCCGGTATAACCATCTCGTATATGCGTAAATACGTTTACCACATGTTTCGCGGTGAAGGAAAATGTCACGAGGAAACCTTTTAAAGACATATGAAATCTGCCGATGCGTATTGGGACAGAGCTAGGACACTTCCTTGCCCTGAAGCCCTCTCAGAAATGAGATATCTCCCAACAGTAGCACAAATATCATCATTACATCCTTTCAAATTCCACTACAGAATATAGGTCTGTGTCATAGATTGCCTTTTACGAAGGATATTTCCTATTGTAGCCACGCAATTGTATGTTATTATATATGTTGTTCAATGATTCGCGAAATATATTAAGTACTTTAATTTTTTTATAGAATAAGTGTGATAAACATACACTACACCGGATGGTAAGTGGATGCTGCGGCCCATAGCCATCTAAATTTATTCTCAATTAGGACACAAAATATTTATGCATATACTAATTATTCGGTTTGTTCGATCTTCAATCGATATTTACTAATTATTCGGTCCTGACAATATTTTATTTGATGGAATATCTTTGCCATTGACAAAAAATGGATGTACAACAGGGAGAGCAAATAGCTCTGATATTGAGCAGACTGACTGAGTGCCGACCGAGTGATTCGGTGATGCGATACATTTTGAGAGCGGGTGAAAGAGAGATAAATAGATTTATATCAAGCGATCTAATACATTTGCATCTTTGGTTCTCGAACTACCCATGTCTATCACCAAACGACAAAATATGTGTACATACACTATTTTCAAGGTATGTCTGAATTATTATGCATCTGTTCAAATAACACAATGTCAAGTCTATTAGAATTGGCAACACCTGTATCAATTTAGACGAAAGAATATTTGAGTGTGACGTCATACGTACATTTTTAGATTTGAATGTAGTAATTCTTCTTCCACGGGGCGATATAGGGTACCTTGTGGAAATTCTTACGCTGCCAGTGCTCGGTTGACGATGGATATCGTCAGAGGTAACAGAAGGAACAAACCAGGAGATATGCAACAGCGGCACCCTTATATTAAAAAATACTAGTAACGCTATTAACTTTACTAACACGCTCAATAACCACTCTGAGTAAACTTATAAATGCTTGTGTTAAGAGTCGTTCACCTCAGTAGTCGAATGGTGGATTCGAACCTATGATTTTCCAGTCGCTTAACTATACATAATAAAAACATTTTTATATACAATAAGGATGACAAACTAGCACGCAGTCCACCTGATGGTAAGTGGTTGCTGTGGCCTATAGACATCTACATTTATCCTCGATTAAGAACCAAAATACAGATACGTTGTCACCCGTGAGGACTAAGATGGAATGCCTCGTTTCTTGTCAAAAGGGCCTGAATGTAAAACTGTGGTTGCCAATACGCCAAACATGGTAACTGTGGCAAATATCCTCGTTATATTGCAATCTATAGGGAGGTTTAAATCCAGCAGTGCACTAAGTTACCGTTAAAGCCTATTAAATTCACTGTTGAACATCAGCCCCCCCCATATATTGTTTCAATATGAGGGATGTTTGCTATAGTTGCCACGCTTACCAGGCGGGTTGGCGGCCGCAGTTTTTTTTCCCTCTGTCGCCTCTTACGACACCCACGGGATGATATGGTAGTGGATATACTTACACCGCAAGAACACGGCCAATTTCATCATCATTATTATATTTATATAACTTTATATCATTATATCAAAGTTAACGAAATAATCATTAACTTTAGATGACAATAAAAGTTTATTTATATTAAGAAGCGAGATCTCTTAGTACCATAACGGAACCTATTTATCGTAGGTCTGTTCACGCTCATCACTGTTTCGGGAATAAAAATGAAACCACTAATATTAAAACAAAGAATCAAAAGAACCTTTACAACATTCAATACAAAGACGCTGGAATAAATGTTTTTTTTTTTTTTTTGTTACAGATTAACTTCTCCGTCGGCTTTGCATATTTACAAGGTAAGTTTTTATAACCTAAATTCTTAACGTAACCCTAAACTTTAATTATTGTTTTTTTTTTTATATAGAATAAGATGACAGTTGAATCCGCCTGAAAGTAAGTAGATGTCATAGTTCATAGATACGTATATATTCTAGATTAAGAATCAAAATGCGGATTTATTAGCCTTGAGGACTGAGATGAAATGATGTCTTTTTGCCAGTAATGCCCGATTCCTATATTCAAGAAAGGTTTCGTTCTCCGTAACGATCTATTTTGCTGCAGATTTTCATTTCATTTGAAAGTTAGTTACAGCCTTTATACGTCCCACTGCTGGGCACAGGCCTCCTCTCTTTTCTGAGAGGGTTTTAGGGCAAGGAAGTGTCCGCCGCGCTGCCCCAATGCGTGTTGGAGAACTTCACATGTCTTCGACATATTTTTTTTTCTTTACGATATTTGTTTATGATGTGATAAATCAGCACTTAAAATGCAATTCACAATTTCATTTATGCCGGCGGGTATCGAACCCGGATTGCTCGCGTATGCGACTTTACAGTGAGTGCTAACCATCCGAGTTACCACGGCTCCATGGATTTCATTTAAGATGATTTAAAATGAAAAAAACTTAAACGATTCGTAAAAACTTGAACTATTATTTTGTTTTAAAAAAAGTACTTGCATTGCATTTACTGAAAACGACTCTATAAATAAAACCAACCGTTTTCTTTATAGAAATATAGAAATCCACCATAAGAGCCTTCAGTTGTCATCACTCGCCACACAAAACGAAGCATCATTATGTAAACCTATTAAATAAGTATTAAATAATATAGTAATGGTATAAACAGACTATTAAAGTATAACTTTGTTCTTCCATTTCATTTTATACATGGTGGTAAAGGCATGCCGCAGCTATATTATGGTTGTGGCATGAATTGGTCGGTTCGTTCGTGGAAGAACCACGCTCTTACATATTACCAGAGTAAAAACGGTGGCTTACTGCTGTTTTATGCTGTGTTTCGTATAGTGAACGGAATCGGAGAGAACCGGAGACATTTTTTACTAGATACGAGGCATTCTATACTGTTCTCAGGGGTAACAACGCATCTGAATTTTGATTCCTTTCGGGGATAAACATAGATGGACCACAGCATCCACTCACCGTCAGGTGGACTGTGTGCTCGTTTGTCACCCTTATTTTATTTTTAAAAAATATTTAGAACTTTATGTTTACAAAAATTTGTTATCCGGAAAATGGCACCAAATTAAAAACAAAGTGTAATCTTCCAACAGGACGAGCAATCAATTAAAGCCAAAGGTTAGCGCTGGATTACGTTTTAATGAAACTGAATTTTTGCTGTTGTATCGGCTTAAAACCGTCATATGATATCGACATAATAAGTATAATATAATATCCCTATTGTGGGGGTGTGGGGTGGCACCCCGCGGTCGCTATAATAAATTCATTTGCTAGTTTTTCCAATAATTCCCCGATTGGTGGAAAAATGACTGCTCTTCATATCCAATGCATTTATCTCTTTTTATCGTTGACTAGTCACCGCCGACGGTTTTGCTTGTGCTCCCGTTAATATACAACATATTAATTCTTTATCGAAGTGTTTGTACAGTACGGCTACAATAGCTATCCGAGTAAAGGTCTGGGATACAAAAACTTATCTATCTGCAAAGAGGCCGTGAAGTCTTGTGCTGTATACATCACTTTACAACAAAGTGATTTTAACAACACGACACTTAACGATATCTTAAAATTGAGAAGTGTTTGAATATTTGGCCAAAAGAGATTTTATTTAGGTTATATTTTTATAAATGAGATAAACATATTTTTCTTCGGGTTTAGTTTTTCTGCATTATCACTATATTTATAGCAATTGACTCTTAAGAAAATGCGTACCTATATCATATATAATGCTTAACGATTTTTGAATACGAGTTCTGATGTAGAAATAATACGTTTTATAAAGCAATATCAAAGACATACACGGAGCTAGCGCTACTGGCAAGAGAACTGTGAGTTCTGTGAAACTCTATGAGGTTTTTATCACAGAGATGTCACTAGGGAACATCACAATCACAATGACGTCTTTATAGTTACATTTAATTCCCTTTTTTGTCACCCGTAGAGCTGGATTTTTTTCTCAAAATTAACATGGGACCAACCTTAAAGTATAACCGATATAAAAAATTAAAATTAACGAAGGTATCGTGTATATCGGTACCTACAGGTACCAAAATAACTTGATTGTCAAAAAACTTCTCTTTGTTCCTTCTTCATATTATTTGGTCAAAATTTCAGCTCTCTAGCTGATCGAAAAGTTAGCTTAAAATCAATTACTAAATTCGACTCGAACAGCCGATAGCAGAGATACATGAAAGCGAGATTGTAAAAAAACACAACAGTCAAATTGTTAGCTTTCTCTGTTTTCAAGTTGGTTTGAAAAAGATGCAAGATACATTCCTGCAGTACGTGTATGCTTTTTAATCGTTTAAAAAATTAAATATTTTTTTATTTAGAAAATTATAAGTTCATCTTGCTACATACAGATGTTTACACATTTTCCTTTAACGGGAAGAACGTGAAAGAATAAACTCTTCAAATTGCAATTAAGTTTTTATGATTCTAACAACTGTGTCCAAACACGAGTTGATCGCGAATCTTATTACTTTAAGCGGGCAATTCTTATATATATATATATATATATATATATATATATATATATATATATATTGTGTGTGTGTGTGTGTGTGTGTGTGTGTGTGTGTAATAGGTTTATCTGAAACGGCTGTAATGTTTTGTATAAAATCATGTTTTTAGATAATGTATAACTTTCCGAATTTATTTATATATCATCCTTAATTCAACCGACTTCAAAAAGAAGGAGGTATGCAATTCGACTGTATATTTATTTATGTTTTTATACTGAATAAGGGTGACAAATGAGCACACAGTCCACCTGATGGTAAGTGGATGCTGTGGCCCATAGGCATTCACATTTATCTTCGATTAAGTATCATAACGCAAAAGCGTTGTCATCCCTGAGGACTAAGATGGAATGCCTCGTTTCCAGTAAAAAAGGGTCTCCAGATCTCTACACTCACCATACGAAACACAGCAGCATTAAGCTGCTATTTTACGCTGGTATTCTGTGAGAGCGTGGTCCTTCCCCGGTCGAGCCGACCCATTCGTGCTGCAACTATACTACTGCAACTATGCTGCAGCGTGGCTCTACCACGTACAAAAAAATTATGTGTTACGTTAGAACATTTTTATGGATGAATCGATTTTGATGATTTTTATCTGAAAGCTGATGCTTTTCGTGTGGTCCTATATAAATTTGATCAAGATCTGACACATAGTTTTTGAGTTATCCATAAATAATGCGTATTTAATTGACTTCGAATATATTGATGATGTTCTCATTTTATTTATATTGATGTCGGTATTTCACTTACTTACTTATCTTCACGCACAATCCCTAACGGGGTAGCCAGAGAGAACAGATCGCCAAGTGTCACGATCCTTACATACCTCTTTCGCTTCTTTCAGGTTCATTAACTTCTTCATACATGCACGTCTAGGTATCCTAGTACCCTCCCCTCTTCGAGCAATTTGCTCACATGGTCTTCGAAAGTTAGTCTCAGTCTACCTCGACACCTTTTAATATTTACTTTCGCTCTATATATTTTCTTCACCATTCGGTCTTTACTCATTCGTTCAACGTGCCCAAACCATTGGAGTACGCCCCTATCAATTTTTGTGATAAGGTCATCTTTCAATCCTGCCATATTGCGAATCTCTTCGTTTCGATTTCGGTCGGCTACGGTAACGCCACACATTTTACGAAGAGATCGCATCTCCACTGCATTCAACTTGCTTTTATGCTTCTTCTGGCATACCCAGGTTTCGCTGCCATATAACAAAGTCGGTACCAACACTGCGTTATGTATTGCAAGGCGTGCACTCTTGCAAGGCGTGCACTCTGTCGGTATTTAAATTTTTTTTAATTTTACCACTTGTTTGTAATACTGAGCAAGCTAGGTCGCTCAGATACTGAAATATAAAGCAAACACGTGTCTTTGTGGTAGAGCCATGCCGTCACTATATAGTTGAAGCACGAATGTGTCGGCTCGATCGGGGAAGGATCGCGCTTTCAAAGATTACCACCGTAAAATAACAGTTTAATTTTGCTGTGTTTCTTAAGGTGAGAAAGAGAATCGGAGACCCGTTTTTCTTGAAACGAGGCATCACAGTCCTCAGGAGCACATCTTGATTCATAACCGAGAATAAATATAGATGTTTGCCTTTTTTGTATAGTGATCGTGAGTGCGACCGTTAATAATGTGGTCAAGGGTCAAACAAATCAGCATAACAACATATTCAGTAGTATCCCTGATTCAAAAAAGTTGGTGTTTTTTCACTTCTGTGCCTCAGAAACCATGATAAAGCTTTAGTGACACTTGATCTCTCCGATTGTATCGGAGAGATCAGGTGTCACTAAAGCTCTCTCTTCCTCTCTCTCTCGCTCCCTCTTCCCCCTCGGACCGCGCAAGCGTTTAGTTTAGTGTGTTTCCGTGCAAAGTTTTTCAAAAATAATTTTAAAATCTATCATTAATTTAAATTTGCAAAATAATTCTGTAAAAGTGTTGCTAAGTACCAGGCGACCATAACACTCGAGTACTAGTTGACGCTACGCAAGTACGAGACAACGCAACTGAGACAACAACAGACTGCAAGGTACACTGCGCGTACGTCACCGCCTTCCCACGTACGTAATCAACTCTGTCGATTGCCCTAACTCATAAGCGGTAGCGAGAGCGGCCATAAACTCCTACTTTCCTGTGGTCTCCTGGTACAATCAACCATATCTATATATCAAGTCTATGTCCGAATCTAATTTGTCTAATGAACCTATTGTCACCCCCCCAAATTTCGTCTTTGGACGTGCCAAAAAAAGGAAGGAACAGGATAGTCCTGCTGATCTGGACCAATCTACCCCCAGCTGTAAACTGAGTGATTTTTGTGCTTTTAAGGAAGAAATGCGGGATATGTTTGCCTCCTTGCTTGCTGCACAGCAGCAAGAATTTAATAAAATAAATCCGAGGTTGAAGCAAATTTAAGATACTAATACCAAAATTGAAACGTCTATAGAACATTTGCACAAAGAGAACACAGAATTAAAAAAAGAAATTGAGAACTTGAAACAACAAAAAAAGAAGATACCAAATACAAAGTCCTTACAAAAAGGGTTTAGAAAAGCAAACTTCGAGATTAAAAATGTTCCTAAAATGGAAAAAGATACAAAAGATGATCTGACTAAACTGGTCACCTGCTTATCCACCACTGTGGGCGCTAGCATTACAAAATCGGATATCAAGGACATATATAGAGTTCGAGGGAAAAAAGAAAGTGTTGCTAATGCAACTATTATTGTAGAAATGAATTCTACTTTGCTAAAGACTGACATAATTACTAAAAGTAAGGCCTTCAATAGAAGTAACAAAGAAAAACTTCGAGCAAAACACCTGGGATTTGTGAAGAATGAAGAAACCCCTGTTTTCGTGTCCGAGCAACTGACACCCAGAGCTTCACGCCTGTATTTTCTTGCGCGGGATTTAATTAAATCAACGTCTTTTACCTTCTGCTGGACTGCCTACGGTAATGTATATGTTAGAAAGAACGAGAACTCTCTGATAGTGACAATCATTAATGAAAGTCAAATCAAACAGCTCTTCGACAATGCATGACTAGATATGTATTTAGCATTTAAAATTAGTGTCCCTATTCTTTCATTCTCTGATATTTGTATTCTAATATTGGGAACACTGAATCATGCTATAACACGTAACATTGTAAACAATGCCCGAATATACTCACTCACTCCACTCTCCAATACGTTCAAAACCACATGCACACACTCCAAATCAGTCACACAAAAATATCACAACACATTCCCGCCCATTTACACTTACAACAATCACAATCAACACTTAAGATATCTACAAATTAGCCTACATAAAACAAATTGTACCTTTTGCTGTGAGCGGTCGTTCTTATTTTTACGGCGTGTGACTATTTCCTTTAGAAAAAAAAATCAGTCCAAATGTTTATATATTAATGATGGATAACCTCAGAAACTTAACCAAAATTAACAATATCGCTGTGGTAAAATCTGTCATATGCGACATAGGGGACCTAAACAAACATATTGACCTTAACAAAAATGATCTTACACTAATTCAACAAAATATCAGAATCTACTGTAACTTCAATAACTTTGAGGTGACACTATCGGATCTTAGCTCAGATACTGACGTTATAATACTTACGGAATGTCACCTTAACATAAATAAACCCGTCCCCTTTTTGAGTAACTACACTCATTACGCTACTACATTTAATTGTAACCAAAATGATGGAGTGGTCATTTACGCCAAATCTAAGTTAAACCCGCCTCGTATATACAGCTGAAAGTCTGTGGGTGTGCAATACGTGGTATTTACCGATCACCGTCACAAAAGAACGCAACTAATTTTATTGACTCATTGAATAATTTACTGGAAACGTTAAAATGTAATAGAAATATTATAATCTCTGGCGATATAAATATAAACTTAATTAGGAAAGATAACGAAACATCTTACGAGTGTAATAATCGGGCCTATTACCTTGACATGCTCTCATCACATAGTCTCTTACCTGGACACATACTTCCTACACGAGAAATGGGTTGCCTTGACCACTTTATCTTAAAATTAATAACACTAAACTATCATCTAATATAGCAGTCTTAAACACTTCAACAACTGATCATACTTCAGTCTTTATGAGCATCGCTAAAGTAAAAAATAGCTACCATTCTCCAACTATCAAGACCTTTATTGACTTTGAAGAAGCTGCTGAGAGACTTATAAACAAAAATCTATCCAATCTGTTATTTAGTGAAGACCCTAACTTTGTAATTGAACATCTTATTAATAAACTCAAATCATCCCTTGATGAGAGTGTTAGAGTTAAGAGGATCTCGAGTAAATAGCGCATTATCAAACCTTGGATCACCAACGGTTTACTACGCTGTATAAGGAACAGAAACAGAATGCAACTTAAGTTAAGGTCTGGCCCGTATAATGCAATACTCAAGATAGTATATAGTAGGTACCGTAATTACTGTAATAAATTAATTAAAAAACTAAATCGCGAATATGAATCTGAACAACTAAAAGCTAATATTAAAAACCCTAAAGCCTTATGTCAATCAATCAAAGAAATAGCGCATCTTAACTTATCTAAAACTATAAGCTATGAATTACTTAATTCTCGAGGTTCTCCCATAGAGACAGTAAACTATGCAAATTATTTCTTTGCGAACGTCGGTAAGCGACTTGCTGCTGACATCCAAAGTAAGTGCCCACAACCGGATGGTAACTTAATAGCTACCCCAAAAACACAACTATCTTCTTTTGTACTTCTGGAGACTGACCCCATGGAAGTCGACTTCGTTATCTCAAACTTGAAGACTGATAGTGCTCCCGGCTGGGACGGTATACAAACAAAATTCATAAAAATGGTTAAACCCCTTTTCTGAAGCAGAGGTTGGCTAGATGACTAATAATGAGGACACCATTATTAGTCATCTAGCCAACCTCTGCTTCAGAAAAGGGATATTTCCGATCCTGCTTAAAAAATTTATAGTTACACCCGTCTACAAGGGTGGTGACAAAAAAAATATAACTAATTATCGACCGATTTCAGTCTTGTCGGTTATTTCTAAAGTTATCGAGAGACTAATAAATTCACGCCTTATTAACTACCTTGAAAAATTTAATATTTTATCCAGTTTCCAATTAGGTTTCAGAAAAGCAAAGTCTACAGAAGACGCCATTTCAGGCTTAATCTCCTTAGTAACCCAGTATTTAGATAGTGGAAAAAAGTGCCTGACAGTCCTCTTAGATTTAAAAAAAGCTTTCGACACGGTGTCGGTCCCCACCCTTGTAAGAATAATGGAAAGTATTGGGGAGTTTCATTAGGGGAGTGTCACTAAAATTCCTAACTGATTACCTTACAGACCGGTCCCAATGCGTAAAAATTGACAATTACAATAGTACTGACACTACAATTGATTACGGTGTTCCCCAAGGTAGTGTCTTAGGTCCTACATTGTTCTTAATATATCTCAATGAACTAACTAACCTCAAAATTGAGGGAGGGCACGTATTCTCATACGCAGATGACACAGCCATAGTATTTAATGGTACGTCCTGGAAATCTGTTTTTGCGGCTGCCGAGCACGGTCTCCACAGGGTTTCAATGTGGCTTAAATCCGCTCTTCTTACCCTGAACATCGCCAAAACTAACTTTATTTGCTTCGCAATCGATAAGCGTACCTTACCACCCCCAAATCTGACCTTAAGAATTCACACCGGCGACATTACTTGTAATGGACAAAGTGGGTGCGATGAGATTGAGCGTGTTTAATGTACTAAATACATTGGACTAACTCTAGACCATCGACTATCTTGGCACCCTTAAATTGATGCTATAAATAATAGGATCCGTAAACTCACATGGGTCTTTAAAAAGTTAAGACGTGTAACTTTTAAAATATATATACATTGCATTGGCCCAATCTGTTATGAGTTACATTTCCAACTGGGGTTGCGCTACCAAAACTAAATTCCGCGAGGCAGAAAGAGCCCAGAGATGCCTACTTAAGACAATGTTTTTTAAACCATTTAGATTTCCTACCGATGAACTATATCTACATCATAAAATATTGTCATTAAGAAAGCCCTATATTATCAAGTCTGTCCTTAAATTACATCAGTCCTTGCTGTATGAACACAAAGTTCAAACAGGTAGAAGGAAGTGTAAAGTAGCTCCTATTACTCCATGTAGAACTCTTTTTGCCAGACGTCAGTTTCAAGCTCACTCTGCCTATCTCGCGAGTAACCTGGGTTCGATCCCCGCCGGCACCAATGAAATTGTTAATTGCAATTTTAAGTGCTGATTTACCACGTGCTCGGCGGTGAAGGAAAACATCGTGAGGAAACCTGCATGTCTGAGGAATAAGAAAAAAAAATATTTCGAAGATATGTGAAGTTCGTCAACACGCATTTGGGCAGCGCGGCGGACACTTCCTTGCCCTAAACCCTCTCAGAAATGAGGGGAGGCCCGAGCCCAGTAGTGGGACGTATATAGGCTGTAACTTTACTTTTTACTTTTTCTGCCTATCTCTACAATAAGCTTCACAACAAAAATTCAATATATAAGCTTCAACTATATGAATGTAAAAAAACAATAGTTCACTGGCTCGAGACGTTAGGGTACCATGACGTGGAGGACTTTTTATTTAAATACGAATCGTAGACAATACAAATTTTAATGATTTATCATCACACAGCCAGTCATTCTCAGAAACATACACACACACACTCTCTCTCTCTCTCTCTCTTTCTATCCCTTTCACACACACACAACACACACCCACACACGCATGCACATACTCACACACACACGTACACACACACACACACACACACACACACACACACACACACACACACACACACACACACATACACACACACATACACACACACAGACACACACAAACACACACATACACATTTGACATAAAATATAGTGGTTTTTTATCGCAGTTTTGGCACAGTGTAATATCTGAAATTTATCATTCATTTAGTATTCTAGCCCTTGAAATATTGTAAAATCTATAGATTAGTTTAGTTATTAAAAACACTAAAAATTGTATTCTCGGTCCAATGGAAGAGCAGTCACCCAACACAAGCATTACTACATGCTTCCTGGGCGACTCTGTCCACAAAATAATGCTTGTATACCTAAGTTAAAGAAATAAACAATTTTTATTTATTTTTTTATTTATCGGTTTTCCGTCACATTGGACTATGAGAATAAGGAAAACGAGAGTGCACCTGTACTTGTACACACACTCCTACACTATAAATCTTAAAGTTTTATAGTCATAGGTCACAGGGCTCGACGGACACTAACTACCCGTTAATTTCCGTCGAGATCAATCGCAGAACCGAAATTAGTTCTGAAGGACATAAAAATATATTTCGCACCGACATTCATTTCGAGTTCTCGAAAATTTTGAGTAGCCAAGTATTCTTTTCAGTAGTTACATGAACGTAATACATATTCTAAAGCTAATAAAGATGACTTCCTACTTTAACTGAAATTATTTTCGAGAAAGTGTACTATGTAAGCTAAGCCACACGAAGCGTAGCGATGCGCTACGGCTACGAGAATTTCTGCAAATTTTACTCGAAAACTATGTGACTCAAACATAGAAAATAGTGATTAGGTTTTATTAAACTAGCTTGCGAGGTAGACGTTGTTCCTCCCTTTTCGACGACCCTTTGTCATGTCCTACTAAAAATCCTTAAATTCGCAAAAAAAATTTGAGGGTCACTCATGCGCAAAATAACTATCCTATCTCTCATGTTGGACAACATTGCACACGGTGTGCAAATTTGATTAAAATCGGTTAAGTAGTTTAGGAGTCAATCGCGGATAAACAACGTCACACGTAATTTATATATATTAAGATAAAGGTGTATATTGAATATGGCATATATATTCAATATTCACCTTCACGGGATAATCACTTTTGCAGAACATTTTAATGCAATAATGTATAAATAAAATAAAATTTATTTTAAACTTCAAAAATAAATAAAATAAAATTTAATTTATTTTTGAAGAGTCTAAAGGAACTTTATCCACGACTGGTCGTCGCTGCTGGTGATAAGAGGGCTGGTTCTTTCCTCGCTCAAAGGCTAAGTATAGCTATTCAGCGAGGAAACGCAGCCAGCGTTCTTGGCACTATACCACGGGGAGCAGGTCTTTTTGACGTTTTAAATTTTTAGTTTTAGATTTTCTATTTTATAGTTTCTTCTTTTATATTGTATATAATTAGTTTTAATCGTAAATATTATAATTTTAATTATTATTTTAGTTAAGTTCTTTATTATAATTTTTGTAATATAAATTGAACGTTATTTAAAATATATTTTAAATGTTTGAGCATGAAATATTACTTTTAATATAAAGTAAAAAAGTAAAGTTACAGCCTATATACGTCCCACTGCTGGGCACAGGCCTCCCCTCATTTCTGAGAGTGTTTTAGGGCAAGGAAGCGTCCAAGGCGTGTTTGCGAACTTCACATGTCTTCAAAATATTTTTTCTTATTCCTCAGACATGCAGGTTTCCTCACGATGTTTTCCTTCACCGCCGAGCACGGGGTAAATCAGCACTTAAAATTTCAATTAACAATTTGATTGGGACGGGGATCGAACCGGGTTACTCGAGTTCTGTTGTATTTACAGCGAACGTTAACCATCTGAGCTACCACGGCTCACACTTTCACTATGACTATGACTAATTCGTTGGTCTAGTGATCGTAAATATGATTACCTTTTTTTGCCTTTTTTATTTTTTTGCCTTTGTAAAAAAAAACGTTTCCCCACGCTAGGATTTTCTCCTGTATCGTGGGGGCAGTTTACAAACATAAATCGTACAAGGACAAACATCCAGACCTTGAGTTACTGATAATGAAGTCCCGGGTTCGAACCCCGGGTCGGGCTGAAATTAGGGTTTTTCTGTCAAGAAATTCTCAGTAGCAGCCCGGAGTTAGGGATTTAGCGGTGTTTCATCCCCATACCTCGGAAAGCATGTAAAGCCGTAGGTCCTGCGCCTGATCTCTCTCCGATCGTGTCGAACTACCGTCCCATTCGGACTATGAGAGTGAGGAAGCAGAGAGAGCAACTGTGCTTGCGCATACACTTGCGCACTTTAATCCTATCCTGCGCATATGTCTAATCTTCGTTGAACTGGCCGCCGTGACCGAAATTCGTTCTGAAAAACATTATTATTACTATTGCTTTCAGTATAGATTACGAAAACAGGCTGGTCATCGATAATTAGCTCCTTACATTTCACCACAAGTGAACCTAATAATTATTGCAAAGCTGCGCCATAAGAGCAATTTATAACCTAGACCCGAGGGATACCCACTTCGAGAAAATTTAAAGGAAAAATATAATAACTATGCAATATATTCAAGAGAATTTAATGTATGTACACAAAAACAAAGATAGTTTTATCAAAAATAGTGATGAACATTATTTATACTATGAAAAAGCACAGGTTATGCCAGTTACTCGACCCAAAGAGTCAGTAATTCCTTTATGGGGCTATCTGTACGTTTTCACAACAAAACCTCAGAAAATATGCAGACCTTATCTATCAAAAGTAAGGGTTATGATACTACTAAAGAGTAGATGATTGATAATAACAACAGGGAATTAGTAATAGAAAAAATAGTATTTTTACGTGTTAGAGCCATGCTGTAGCTATATAGTTTGCCGCTCGAATGGGTTGGCTCGATCAGGGTAGGACTACGCTCTCACAGAATACCAGCGTAAAATAGCAGCGTAATGCTGCTGTGTTTCGTATTGTGAGTATAGAGAACCGGAGATCCTTTTTACTGGAAACGAGGCATTCCATCTCAGTCTTCAGAGCTGGCAACGCATCTGCATTTTAATATTTATTTGAAGATAAATGTAGGTGTCTATGGCCCACAGCATCCACTTAACATCAGGTGGACTGTGTGCCCGTTTGTCACCCTTAAATTTCCCCCAAAATTTCTCATTATTGTCATAAACATCGCGATAAGCTATACATAACATATGTTTCCCTTATAGATTGCCTCAAAGGTTAATCCTGCATCTATCGATGCCCTGCATATTTCATTAGGTCGTCGTTTAATCAAGGGTGAGGGATTGTCCGTGTGTATATGACTCTATTCTTCCTAAACGCCTGGATCAATTTTGATGAAATTTATGTATGTTTGTGTGAAAGTTGATTCTAGAATGGTTTATACTCCCAATTGTAACCGGAAGATGGCACTGTTGTCTAGATTCAGACATCACTAGTGCGAAGCCTGGACGGATCGCTATTTATTTATAAAATGTTCATAAATTTTTCCCCTGTATTTAAACGCACGACAGATCTTTTTTGATTCCACAGTGCTTGTAGTCTATTCTTCTCGTCTGTGATGTTGAACGTCCCCCGGAAGCACTGAAAATCTTTTCATTTACCGTCACACTTGGGACTCATTACGATTCTCTCCCGAGATTAAATTTCAAGTATAAATTCTATCTGATTTATATCCATGCGTGTGTTTTAATTTTTGTAAAAATTACAGCATTTGAACACACGTTTATTACTTAACAAATATGTATGTTACATTTATGTATTTTTAATGATATTACACGGTTAGGATAGATTGTCTCATAGTGGGGGGAGATATTTGGTATAGTTTATACCCTTGGCAGGTGAGTGAGCAACTGCAGTCGTTTTTTGTTGTTGTTGTTGTTTATGTTTAATTTGTTGTTGTTTGTTTTTAAATAAAAAGATTAATTTTTTTTTTCACTTTTTGGGAACGGCCTATATGCAGCATTGTATTGGTGAAGGGTTGCAATGATTAAGATGATGATAAGATATAAAAAAATCTTTTCTATGTACTTGCGTAAATGATTTCTTGGAAAGCGAGAAGGTTTTTTATATGGATACATGTAGCCAGAGCCTGGTAATTTAAATATAATTACTTTTCCTTTCATTTCAAATCCAGATAGAAATACACGTAACAGGGAAGAACGTCTAAATATGGAGCGACTAATGCTGTGTTGGCAAGTCGCCTGCAAAGCTTCGAGATTATACAATTCCCTCCACCTAGAGAGGCGCATGCACTGCTAATGAGTTTGTATGATGATATAAAATTTATTTATGTTTTAAGTTCACCGTTTTAGTTATGTGTGAGTTGTGTAATTTACAGTGGACTGCTTCGTAGTTCTAGTGGTTGTATAAATCTTGATCAAGTCCTGGGTTTGGATCCCAGGTCGGGCCAAAAAGTTATTGGTTTTATCTCTCAAAAAATTCTGAGCAGCAGTCCGAAGTAAGGATATTAGCCGTGTTTCACCCCTATTTCTTTATAGGATAGAGTGACAAACGAGCACACAGTCCACCTGATGGTAAGTGATTGCAGCGGTCAATAGACATCCACATCTATCCTCGATTACAAATCAAAATGCAGATGCGTTGTCACCCGTGAGGACTAAGATGGAATGCCTCGTTTCCAGTAAAAAGGGTCTCCGGTTATCTACACTCACCATACGAAACACAGCAGCATTAAGCTGCTATTTCACGGTGGTATTCTGTGAGAGCGTGGTCCTTCCCTGTTCGAACCGACTCATTCGTGCTACAACTGTACTACTAATATAATTGCAGCATGGCTCTACCACGTATAAAATATGCCGCGGAAAGCACGTCAATTCGTAGGTCCAGCACCTAATTTCTCTTCGGTAGTGTCGAATTAGCGTCTCATCGGACTATGAGTATGAGGGAATACAGAGTGCACCTGTGCTTGCGCATATACTCGGGCACTATTATCCATTATTCGTTGAGATTGGCCGCCGTAACTGAAATTCTGTCTGGAGGACTTTATTATTACAATATATTAAAACTTAAAAAGCTTTAATTAATAACTAATTCAAATTCATTTATTCATTGGCGATGTTTGTGTTGAAATAGATCTTAATAATTTCAACAAAAACACAGCCATATTTTTTGGCGTGCAAACTAATTCAATACAAGACATTTTTTAATATTTATAATTGGAAAGTTCTGATAATTCATTTGCATAAACTATTCTTATTTGTACTATCGACGTCACAACAATTTAACACTTAGTATAATAATTTAATTATAATGACATAATTAAATAATATAGTTTAATAAAAAATTTGTAGTTCATTTTATTAAATTTTATAGGTCAAATTTAAAAATGGTTTAGCACATATTTGCCAATATTATGATACGCCATTTTGTTTCAAAATGTTTGACTGATTCTTAAAATGTGAAATGTCTTAGATTATCTGTATGTGAACGTTTTACAAGAAGATTTTCTTACGATATTATCAGAATAATTAGTTACCAGCTATTCCGCGCGACTTTGTCCGCGTCAAATTTATTACAATTAGATTTTTTTTTGTGCGGTGCCATATGTCTTTATCTAAAACAAAAGTAGCCTAAGTAATATGTTCCTATTACACATATACCTTAGTTACTGCTTATGACGTCAATGCAGCTGTGATGCAGCAGCAGCACTTTCATCTTCATCATCATCATTCAAGCCGATCGCAAACATTTTCTATGGAATGCTTTAAAGCATGGTCCTGAGCCTTCTGCGTCCATCAACTTTTCTACGGACTCTTACCAGGTTGACACTGTCTAGTCTGGCGCCGTCCAACACTTCATTTAGGCTGTCACTAGAAAAATTTTCTGTCTCATTATTCTCCAAGCTATATGACCGGCCCATTGCCACTTCAGCTTACTAATCCCTTGGGGTACGTCGGTTATTCTGGAGCAAGTGCGAACGTTACTAAGTCATCACGCAGAGAAACTCCAAATATTATTTATTATTATCCTTTCTTTATTATAGTTGTAGTTACACGTATTTCATATTCGGTTTTTGTGTATATTTCTATTAGTTTTGTTGTATAAAGTATAAAGTGTGTATAAAGGCCGATTAGAAACTTTTTGAGAAACCGTAGTAACTCGGCAGTAAATTACATATTACACAGGCAATATCGTTTCGATTCCCGCTAGCATCAAATTAAATTTTAATTGCGATTTTAAGTGCTGATTTACTACGTACTCGGCGGTGAAGGAAAACATCGTGAGTAAACCTACAAGCCTGAGATGAAGTCCGCCAATATGCAGAGTGGCTGTCTAATTGCTCCAAACTTCTGTCAAAATTGGGAGACCTAGGCCAGGCAGTAACTCTACTTAGCTCTTTAGACATTTTCATGTCATCTTTGCATTTGCGAGCTAATTCCATTTTTTCAATATAAGGGCTGTACACAAACCATGCACCCGTGGAATGCCCATGAATAGTAAACTAATATCCAATCAAAATCGAACATGTCGTGACTGCAGCCGGTAGAACTGTCATCACAAATCATCCACAACTGTAGCGTATTACCGTAAGAGGTAAAATGCGAAAAAAAACCATACCGTATTGTTCCTACTAATAAAAAGTTCTAATAAACATGCAACTAAGCTACGGGCTTCCGGCAAATAAAACATAAAAATATATCCTATTTTCATAGGGCGAGGGTGGTATCTCCACGGGTGGTGGGGCACCCCCCCCCATCTGCGCAAAAACCCAAAAACATCGAAATGAAAATGAGTGTAGCAGGGAGGCAGCGGAGCCTGTGTTGGTAATTCATTTTTAACATTATACTTGTGTGAGTGTTTAAAGTACAGTCGATCGCATTACCTTAATGTATAGTTTGGAGGAATACAACAGTTTTTTTTTAATACATGCTTGTATAGAATTCGGTTAAAGGAACTTTTTGAATACAATCTATAAATGAAATGGCGGGAATTTGAGGTTTGGTAACTGTTAGATCATTTCTGTACTTTTTTTATAATTCTTACGTAATATCGTCATGAGATATTTATTGCAATATATTTTTCTATATTCATATATCTTTCAATATAAAGTGTATCGTATGGTAGCGGGATAAGAGATTCCATTACCCGTTTCGTCCTAATTTATTTTTTTTATTAAGGTCTTTATCGAAGGATTAACTTAGGGAATGTCAGTAAAATATTATGGCTAATATCCTAAATATGAAAACCATAAATGTTTTTTCAGCCACTGGGGTTGTTAACCAATATGACTTAACAAAAACTATAAAAATAAATTGGATTAGCATATCTGACTTATCATATTTCATTCAATTGAAGTATCCAATAATGTGTGGGTTTGTAAAAGCAAAGCACTAAATAAGTCTAAATAGACGTTACGTGAAACTACTTAAATATACTAGTATATAGGTGATAGTATATATGTGGTGGTGGCGGTGGTAAGGCTCCCTTTTTGCCTAAGAATCCATCTGGGTAGGTGGCCACCACTCTCCATAGTTCTGACGCCAAGCTTTCGCACTTCTCCGTTTTGTTTTGAAAGGCAAGACGAAGTAGGCAGCATAAATATAGTCTGTGAGTTATTCTATGTTAGTTCTCATAGGTCTGAGATATGAGGCCTTTCCTCTTTAACAGTTAATAGTAACAACTACACGTAGAACATACTCAGGATATAAAACACAATCTATAATCTCCGTTGTCACATATCAGGTGGATTAAAATAAGTTAAATAAAACGCATTTTCTATAATATGTATTTACATTACATAATATAGATTTAAAAAAATGTGTGCAATATGATGTTGTGACAAGGATTAAGAAAAGAATGCTTCTGTGGTTTGGTCACGTAGGAAGAATGAACGTGGGAAGAGTTACAAAGCAAATTTATATTGCAGGTGTGAACGGCAGAGTCGTTCGGGAAGGAACGCCCTAGAAGAAGGTTCATCGACCAAATTAGCGATATTTTGAAAATGGGCCATATTAGGACTACCCTTAACGGACGAGCGCGTATGCGTAGATATATGGATGTAGAGGAGGCGAGAGAGGTATGTCAGGATCGTGCCAAATGGAAGTCCGTAGTCTCTGCCTACCCCTCTGGATGACATGTGATATAGATATAATATAATATGCTAAAAGAATTAAATTATTTCTCATCGAATATTGCACCTGCCAGCACTTTTTGCTGTTCTACGGTTGACCTGCAAAGAATTTCCCAAGGTATTAAATCCGTCCGTACCTTGCAAGCCTCATTTTAGGTGATGATAATTTCAAATAATTAAATATTACCAAAAAAATTACGTAAATTTTTGCTGTTATAATTTCATAATTATCTCTTCCCCCTAATTGCTTAGCCCGAGTGTACACGGCGCGAATTCGCATTGTGCTCCCTTATAACCCCACACACCTACACGCACTAGCGTGATAATAAAACGCAATTTTGTATTAGATTTAATTTGACTCGCACACACGTGTCGCACGCTTGTGTGCGTACGGAAGTGTGCGCACTTTCTACTCACAAATTGATTACGATCGTCGACGAAAAGAGGAATTTGCATATACGCAGTGAACGTACTTGGCGAAGGACTTGTGTACAGAAACAGTTAGTGGAGTTTAAAAGTTTCCCGAGACGTGTGGGGGTCGCATGCGTGATAGTAAGGCATAGTGCCGGTGCAGGAACGTCTCGAGACATTGCATCAGTTAAGGCGCGGCTTTAGCCCGCCGCGGCGCGCTGGCGAGTGAGCGCCCGATTTAAAAACTATACGAACCAACCTCCGCGCAGAGAACCCCGTAATACCCCCCCCCGCGTAATGATTTTTTGGCGATGAATTTATATTCGCGCGCGAGCGGTGCCACTTTTTCGACCCCCCCACCACCCCCACCCCTCTCATTAACGCAACCCAGATATGCAATTCTGATCTTTGACGAGGAGGCTGTAGTGTCGGCGGGCGCCTCGACGGGAGTGGTGCCCAGTTTTGTTTTTTACCCGCCCGGCTTCATTATTGATGGCATCGGAACGGTAATGCGGAAGCATGTGTGAACGTTTCATTACAAAAGGTGGACGCTGCCCGCGTTAATATTGCAGACCCGCCGGACCCGACCGGACGGGTGGACGCTTCGGATACTGGCGACGGGGATAGAAAAAAAAAAGCATAGCCCAAAAAAATAAAATATTATTCATTTAAATTTCGAATATTAGGCTCAAACTCCTTGCAGCGATCGCGGCCGAACTATTTGCACACGTGTCGGCAAAAGTTTTCAGGCGAACTTCTGTAAAGTTTCTCACGTGCGTGTGTGGACGGACCGATCGCGTGACGGATTGGCCGGACTGTCGCTCTCGCCCCGTACGAACTTTTCACGCAGATTTTTGTTTCTTTTTCGTTTACTATTAGTGCACTCCGCCGACACAAGCCGTTTGTTTATCCGGCCGTGGTATTGCGTTACCGGACATTGACTTGTAGTGAATATGTTGATGTTTTGTTGATTGTTTTTGTTGCGTTTCGACGCTGAACGAAGCGGCTGAGAACGAGGTAAGTGAATGACATATCAATAGAAAAACTTTTTGTTGTACTTGATATGCTTAGGTAACATATACATTTTTTTATTAATTTATAAATAATATATTTTGTTTATTTATTTATTGAACCCCAAAATACGTAACATAAAAACAAAAACTTACATTCCAATTTCAAACTTTAACTGTGTTATCGAAAAATTTGTATTGAAAATAATCCTGCGAAGAAATCTTAAAAAAGTACATTATTATCAAAAAATAATTACGGGTTTAAATACATCTTAAATACGAGACCAGTTACTATTTCAATTTGTTCTGCTAACAATTATAGCAACCCTTTGTAATGTGACCATTATAATGTTAATCGCGAACTGGCCGCAATGGACCGACGCGAGGGTCTAGCAGCGTTGCAGGCATCCACGGAGCTCGGCATTAGACCGTCTTGCATAAATAATTACCCGACAGTAATAGCTAAAGATTTTGCACCTATTCGTGTCGAACCGTTAAAATTCATCGCAGCATTCGTCCGAGTTTTTAAATATACAATTATGAAGATCTTTACAAAATAGAAAAACTTTTTATTCGATATACAAGTAATTCTTATTGAAAGTTATTTTTTAGTTTTCACTCGTTTGGAATAAAACTCTGTCCTGTCAAGAAACATAACAACCAGCGGGACTTTTTTTTCAAAGTAATGTTTTAGTTTTTATTATGGTTAAAAAATTGTATAATATATTATATTTGAATGGTATGTAAATAAATTAATATTGGTCTTTAGTGCAATTGTCTAAATTGTAACTCGTCATAAGGTTCATACCTTAACGATCAGGTTATTTCTTTCAATAAACACATGTGTTCCGTAAAATTTTATAAGTTAAATATTTAGATTTTCCAGAAATGTGCTCAGTTTTTAGATATAGTTAAGTTAATTTAGGAAGCAACTTGATTTTGGTTAAAAATTACATTGAGTTTCTCTAGGAAATAGCTTAAATATGTTTTTATATATATACATGAAGTGACAAACTAATCTACAGTCAACCTGATGGTTAAGTAGCTGCTATTATGGACACATATAACCAACTTTAAGCGAAGTAAGCAGCAAATGCGTTGTCACATTTAAGAATAGGATAAAATTAGGATTAAGAATAGGATAAGATCAGGATTAAGAATAGGAAGAATTTTAAACGTGGTAGAGAAATGCTACAGTTATATTAATAGTATAGTAGTAGTACGAACGGCACGGCTCGACCGGGGAAGGACCACGCTCTCACCAGAATACCAGGGTAAAATAATAGCTTAATGCTGCTGTGGTTCGTATGGTGAGTGTAGAGAACCGGACACCCTTTTTACTGGAAACGAGGCATTCCATCTTAGTCCTCACGGGTGACTACGCATCTTCATTTTGATTTGTAATCGAGGATAGATGTAGACGTCTATGGGCCGCAGCAACCACTTACCATCAGGTGGACTGTGTGCTCGTTTGTAACCCTTATCCTATAAAAAACCTAGTTTATTTATTTACTGTATATATAACCTCCTGATAGTCTAATATACATATAGAGATAATTATAGATATTTACATTTGGAGAACTTATATTATTGTACCTTGTGTTTTGAACATTCAGAAACGTGAGGAGGCCTATGTCCCGTTGCGGGATATATATGCTCTAACTTTATTTTTCGTATGTTTTTAATGAGCGCAACAGTTTACTGTCTTTGGTGTGACGAAGAAATTGGACTACAGCGTTGTTGTGACCAGGAATCGAACACAGATTCTTCGCAGGTTTTAAACATTCAGAATTTAGAGAAAGCTTGTGCCCAGCTGTGGGATATAATATATGGGCTGTAACTTTATTTTTCGTGTTTTAATGAGCGCAACAGTGGACTGCCGTTGGTCTGATTAAAAATGGAGCATCGTAACTGTTGTCACCAGGAATCGAACCCAGATTGCTCGTTTCAGATTTCAGTCACAAGAGACAGTCTCAACGGAGAGTAGCCATTTGCGCAGGACAGGATTATACTGTCCGAGTGTATGCGCAAGCACAGGGCATTTCCTATTCGCTCATTTTCATAGTCCAATGGAACGGAGAGAGTTTATGCACAGGACCAATAGCTTTATGTATTTTCCGAAGCACGGGATGAAACACCGCCATCTTGCTGACTCCGGTCTGCTACTGAAAATTTTTTGACAGAAAAACCCAATAAATGACTTTGACCTGACCCGGGATTCGAACTTGAAACCTCATGATCGGCGTTTACGAGCACTAAACCGACGAGGCAGTCTTTTTAAATATACGAGCTATGACCAAGGTTAAGTGACTACGGTAACCCATGAACAGATACGATGTCACCCTTGAGAACTAAGATGAAATACCTCGTTTTCTTACCTTTAAGCCGAAACGCAGTAGAAGATTCCTTGCTGCTAGACGACAGAAGAAGATAAGTCGATGGTTCCCACTCAGGTGAACTTCTAGGCAGAAAAAATCTCCAAACCTCTGACTAAATACAATAATTTATATTCAAATAATAAGTGGGCGGTGACGTAAATCCCGTCACAATCCCGATCGATGTATCATAACTATAGCTCATTACCCTTTGGGTAATCATGGGGTAGGTCTTTGTTCAACGGTGGACATTGATAGGATTAGGGATATATAGGTGATGATGAAATCCTGTGTAATTATTATTATAGAATGTACTTTTAATATTTTTGTTAATTTTCCTAATAATTTTATTAGCTATGACATGTCTCACCATAAAGTGTAGATAAACGACTAAGGAATTTATGCCTCCAAAGTAACAACTCAATCCATCAACAAAATCCATCATAAATGCTAGCATCAATACGCTAGATGTAAAGTGCTCAAAACATAAACATAAGATGAAGTTACGTCGATTTATATCTAAATTAGAGGCGTGATCGCAGGGGCTAAGTACTTGCAGTAAATATAGATTCCCCCGAGTTCGATTCCTGCTGGCACCAATGAAATTGTTAATTGCGGTTTTAATTCCTAATTATCGCATGCTCTGCGGTGAAGGAAAACATCATGCGGAAAATTACATGTCTGTAAGTTGCCAGTTCCTTCTACGTGGTAGAGTCACGCTGCAGCTAAATTATGGCTGTTGCACATATGAGTCGGCTTAATCGGGGAAAGACCATGCTTTCACAGAATACCAGCGTAAAATAGCAGCTTTTTAAAAGAATAAGGGTGTTCAAACAAGCGCACAGCCCCCCGCCTGATTGTAAGTGGTTGCTGTGGCCCATTAACATTTATCCTCGATTAAGAATCAAAATTGCAGATGCGTTGCTACCCCCTTTTTTTTTTTTTTTTTTTTTTTTTTTTTTTTTTTTGCGGATGGAAAATCATCTAATGACCCCTTTCGCTCTGGGTGGAGCGTAAGGGAGTGTCAGACTTTTACTGACTAAAAACCATCCGTGTTCCTTCAGTGCCCTTACGTTCCGGAGCCGCGGTATCTCTTTCGAATAGCCCGCAGCCCCGGCAGGCGTCGGCCCTTGCGGGCCCCATCACGCTGCTGACAGCTCTTTGAGGCGCGCGTGGAACAAAACGCGCCGTCGACACGGCCTGTCGTCGTTAGACGGACGGACGACGAGCTACCCATTGCTCGCCGTCCACAGGCCCGCGCCTACGGTGGCCGGGGGCCACGACGTAGCCCCCGACGCCCGGGGCGTCTCCCGCGGCGGCCTGGGAGGAAAGCTGCTGCTCTTTCCTTCTCCCGCTCCGCCACCTCCTTCGCTAGCATCACTGCTTCGCAGAAGGTGGTGACGGCATCCCATTCCGTCTCGCTCCGGACCATGGCTTCGACCAGGGCCGGACGCGAGAGGTCGCCGCCGCCTATCGCCGCTACGAGGACACGGCGGTGCTCCGCCCAAGCAGGGCACACCTCCACGGTGTGTTCCACCGTGTCCTCCGGTCCATCCTCGCAGTGGGAGCACCCGGGCGTTTCCTCCCGCCCGATTCGGTGCAGGAACCTCCCGAACACACCGTGTCCGGTGAGGACCTGAGTCAGGCGGAAGGTGAGGATGCCGTGGCGTCTCTCAAGCCACTCCTCAAAGAGGGGTCTTATCGCCGCTATAGTGGCGTGCCCAGCACGGGGTTGCGACAGTCGCTCTCTCCATGTCGCCATGAGATCGTGCCGGAAGACTGTCCGCTGCGCGACAACTTGCCGCGGCAGCGGGGTTTCCCCCGGCATAGTGCCTCCGCGCGCCATTCGTGCAGGCGTGCGAGGACTACCGCCTCCAGATCCCATGGCGGCAATCCGGCAAGGAGGCTCGCCGCCTCGCGGGAGATCGTGCGGTAGCCGCGAACCATTTTAACGGCGACCACCCTTTGGGGCGCGTTCAGGTGGTGGACGGCAAGCCGCGCCAAACCACGCGCCCACACCGGGGCCCCGTAAAGGGCCATGGATCGCACGATCCCCGCGTAGAGCCTCCGGCAGGAGGCGTTTGGCCCCCCAGGTTCGGCAGGAGTCGCCTGAAGGCAGCCCCGGTCCGTTCCAGTTTGGGAGCCAAACGTCGGAAGTGCTCAACGAAGTTCCATCGGCCGTCGAGGACGAGTCCTAGGTACTTCAGCGTCGACTCGACGCCGATGGATACCCCTCCTACCATTACTGAGGATCCCGGTGGTGGCCTGTTCCGAGGACCATGGAAGTGCATGGCCTCGGACTTGTGCAGAGCCACCTCGAGACCCAGTTGCCGAATCCTCTCAACGACTATCGCAACCCCGCGTGTCATAGTTTCCGCCGCCGCCTCGTACGACCCCCCCTTGTGCCAGTACCAGCGTGTCGTCAGCGTAGCAAATTACGCTGACGCCGGTAGGGAGGTCGGCGCGCAGCACCCAGTCATAACCGATGTTCCACAGAGGTGGCCCCAGAACCGAACCCTGTGGGACACCGCACGACATCTCTCGCCGGTTCCACTCACCGTTGCGACCGGGGTAGATGACGGCCCTGTCCGTCAGATAGTCCCCGACTATACGACGGAGATAGGTCGGCACCCGGTGATACCGGAGTGCCTCCCTAATGCAGCTCCAGGGCATGGAGTTGAAGGCGTTGGCGATGTCAAGAGACACCGCCAAGACAACCCTCCCTCTGGCCACTGCATCCCCCGTCGTGAGGGCTCTCACGCGCATGATGGCTTCCACCGTAGAGCGCCTCTTGCGGAAACCAAACTGGTGTTCCGCAAGATCCGGCCCCGTCCCCGCAAGGTGCTCGGCGAGGCGGTTTGCAATGACTCTTTCAAAGAGCTTGCCCACCTCGTCGAGCAGCACCACGGGCCGGTATGCGGACGGAGAGTCCGCAGGGCGCCCCGGCTTCCGAATGAGGACCAGCTTCCCCGTCTTCCAACGAAGCGGGAATTGGCCTCTCTCCAAGCATGCGCTTAGGAGCCCCTCCAGTCGGGGCCCGAGAGCCTCCGAGGCCAGGACCCAGGCTTTGCCAGGCAAGCCATCGGGTCCTGGGGCGGTATTCCTGGCCTTGAGCCTACGTACCGCCACTCTCAGGTCTACCCCGGTCCCTTCCGGGATGTCGTCGTCGTCGTCCTGGTGGTCCGCTTCCGGCACCGCATGTGGCGGAGCCATAGGCGGGGGTGGATGTTCCCGTCGCGCAGGGAACAGAGCGCTCACCACGTCCTCCACGAGCTGGGGCCGGAGACTTTGCGTCAGCGGGGGGGCCCAGGTGCGGAGTTTATCCCGCACCATCTTGTAAGGGCGCCCCCACGGATCTCTGTTGAGAGTCTCCAGCATCTCCTCACGGGCCCGATCCCGGGCCCGCAGGACAGCCTCCCGGAGGGCGTTCTTCGCCGCTCTGTATCCCTCGTACAGCTCCGCCTCAATGGCTGCCGCATTCGGTGGACGAATGCGGAGCCTGCGATGCCTGGTGTACAGGTGCCGCGCGGCGATACACGCCTCGCGCAGAGACGTCAGCTCACGCGACCACCAATACACCTGACGCCGGGCGCTTCCTGGCCGGACGCGGGGCATTGCCACGTCACATATCTCGGACATGGCCTCCTGGAACCACCCTGCCTCATCATTGACGTCGGCAGGCCTGTCCGGTGATGACACCCAGGCCTGCACGATCGAGGCTTCCAGGAGGAGCTCCCGGTCCAGCTGCTTCAGCGCCCAACGCGGACCACTCGGGGCCTGTTGGACTGGCGCGCTCGAGGGCTGGGTGGAGACATCAAACCGGATGTACCGGTGGTCGGAGTAGGTCTCCACCCCCTCCATGACACGCCAGTCAATGGCACGCGGCGACAGAGCGGGGCTAGCGAACGAAATGT
This sequence comes from Parnassius apollo, assembly GCA_907164705.1. Classification (NCBI taxonomy): domain Eukaryota; kingdom Metazoa; phylum Arthropoda; class Insecta; order Lepidoptera; family Papilionidae; genus Parnassius; species Parnassius apollo. The sequence continues at coordinate 9,290,578 of CAJQZP010001427.1, read as the reverse complement.
CCACCACCGACTCGCCCCGCATCCGCACACACGTGGGGACAGAACCCCGATTTAGGACGACCAGGCCTGTCTCCAGAGCCCAGTCTTCCACCATCCTACCCCCGCACATCTGTACGACGAGAACCCCAAGCCAAGTTCTTGGCATTGAAGTCCCCGAGGACAAGTACGGGGAGGGGATAACTTCCGACGACGACTGCTCTCAGCTCTGCAAGAGAGTTGTGGAGCTCGGCGAGAGATCGGTTCGGGGAGAAGTACACCCCCCACAACGACGAACTCCCCGAACCGTGCTGCTACGCACCCCTGACCCCTCCTGACACCTTCAAGGGTCGGGGTACCGGCGGCGGCCGAAGAGATGATGGCCACTGAGCCGTTAAGGTCCGCCACCCAGTCCTCCCTAGGCCAAACAAAATACGGCTCAGCGACCACAGCTATGTTAATCGACCACTGCGCCATGCTCTGGATCAACAGATCCTGAGCGCGCTACCCCCTGAGGACTAAGGTGAAATGCCTTTTTTCCAGTAAAACGGGTCTCCGGTTCTCTACACTCACAATACGAAACACAGCAGCATAAACCTAACGTGTCTATACTTGATTCTTATTCGAGGATAAATGTAGATGTCTATGGGCCACAGCATCAGAACCAGTAAAAACATTCTCCGGTCCTTTACACTATAAGGCTGGTATTTTACGCTAGTAAAATACGCTAGTAATAGTAATAGTATTTTACGCTAGTGAGAGTGTGGCTCTGCTTATTCGTGCTGTAGCATTATTATAGCTGCTATGTGGCTCTACCGTATAAATAATAGAGATAGCTTGTTACTTTACATTTAATTTAATAAATTGACTAGCATTTAAGTTCCTGCTATCGTTATAATCGACCAGAAGAACTTCATCGTGAATTTAACCGTATTATTTTAAAACTTATTAGTGTAGCTATATGTGGCGGATACTTAACGGTCTTCTCTCCGTCCAGTTGTTCAAATAAAGTTAACTAATAGTTCGTAATGTTAATTTTGCATATAAAATAATATACGGTTTCAAGGGCATCTGACACAATTCTTTAAGTGGTGTTTAAGTAAATGTGAGTTTTAGCTATTTCTAATTCTATCAATTTTAAAAGTTTGATTAAGTTTTCAAAACCTTGCACTCGTTTAGACTTACCGAGCCAAGAATTAAATACAATAGAAGAATTTTTACTCAATATAGATTACTAGAGTCCTTATTTAAAGTCATTTAAACGTTACCATTGCACTGGTTTGGGAGAAATACTGTCTTGGGAAGAACAACCGAGATACCCAATAGAGACTCTTTTTTATATAGGGTAGGGTAATAAACGAGCACACAGTCGATCTAATAGTAAGTGAGACATCTAAATCTATCCTCGATTACGAATCATAATGCAGATGTGTTGTCACCCGTGAGGACTAAGATGGAATGCTTCGTTTCAAGTAAAAATGGTCTCTGGATCTCTACACTCACCATACGAAACACAGCAGCATTAAGCTACTATTTTACGCTGGTATGTGAGAGCGTGGTCCTTCCTCGGTTTTGTATTTCCTTGCCTACATTAACACTTGCCTGTTGCAAGGGGAGTAAAGTTAAGAAAACAGCAAATTAATTATTTTAAATCTATAAATAAATTTTGAAACATTTCACTCTAATACCTATCTTATAAGTAAAATGGTTCTTACAAAATAATTACAATTTTCAAATAATGAGAAAGTAAAGTTACAGCCTATATACGTCCCACTGCTGAGTACAGGCCTCCCCTCATTTCTGAGAGGGTTTTTAGGGCAAGGAAGTGTCCGCCACGCTGCCCCAATGCGTGTTGGCGAACTTCACATGTCTTCGAAATATTTTTTTATTCCTCAGACATGCAGGTTTCCTCACGATGTTTTCCTTCACCGCCGAGCACGTGGTAAGTCAGCACTTAAAATTGCAATTAACAATTTCATTGGTGCCGGCGGGGATCGAACCCGGGTTACGCGTTCGCGTTCTGTTAATATTTACAGCGAGTGTTAACCATCTGAGCTACCACGGCTCTAATAATGAGACAGGAAATAAATATTTTTTTTTATATTAATTTAAATCACCCATGTGGCTAACAGAATGCATTCCAAAACGCCAACACACAATCCTAAAATACAGTTATATTCCTTAAATGTCATGCACAATAAAATAATTAATTATGTACATAAATTTAGAAATTAGGTAGTATTTAGTTAGTTGTAAAATTGGTTTATAATTACATGCTATTTAATTGGAAAGACAATTTATTTATTTGTAAACACAAGAAGATGAAATTTAAAGCCAAAATAATACTAATAATACACCAAAACTACATAAACTTAGATTAAGATAGAAGTAAAAATTGAGAAGTCTTCGATTAGATTTTACAACTATATTCACGACTCTATCACTTAAGTGTTATACTGTATTATATCTCAACATTTTTATACTTATTATCCTAAAACAGAGAGTTTAACAATTGCCCCACCTTATCTAAACAAAAACCTAACAACAGTAGCCTTACACAATGATAAAAAAATACTCAAAATATTATTATAAAGTGGATTCCGAACCATTATAAAAATTAAAAAATTAAGATACCTTAGACACATTTTTCAGTTGTATTCCATTTCATATTAACGTATTAAAACTTCCTCTCATTCATTAATACAATAAAATAACCAATATCATAGCCAGCGTATATTTACAATTTCACACCAATTGATTAACATTCGCACATTTGTAAACGCATTCAAAGCGCGCCAAAAAGCACGCACTCTGCAGCTCGTAGCTAAAAGCGCGCGAAGCACGGAGCTCTGCAAGACCCCTGTCTACGAAGACGGATTGGTTTTGCTTTTGTACTTTTGTATCTCAGCATTACATTTCGTTAATCGAGTTTTTTTACGTATTAGGTCCAACTAGTAACGAGAACATCCGACGTGTCTAAAAAGAATGATTTCGACGTTCATTTGCTGTTTGAAATAAATAATATTGTGGCGCAAAATGTGCAAAATAAATGAAAATTATTTGCAATTCTGTTTTGTTTGTTATTCGAATACAATGCATCAATTTTGTCGGTTTTGTTATAGTACTTTATAAGTCATTAAATCATTGAAAGGTAGTAGCGAAAGAATCAAAACAGAAAAAAAAACATTAGGCGGTAATCACATTGGGAGTCCAGACGATCATCGATTCCGCGTCTATCTAGAAGGGGAGCAATCGCACATAGAACAGCAGACTAGGAAAAAGTAAAAAACGGTGACAGACTCATTCCGTTCGCCGTCTCCGTTCTAATCGCGTCCCCCACGCACGCGCGGCTTTTTAATTGCATCCCCTGCTCCCACCCCGGAAAAAAGGGCGAGTATACGATGGATTAGCATAGGGCTGTTACGCGAGTACTTGTTTAGGAGGCGCAATGAAAGCGCTATCGCGAAGGAGGTCGCGTTGCCAGAGCACATAATAAATATTAAGATTTTGTTTTAATAATGTGAATTGAGTTAAAAAACTTAACTTAAAATATCTAGTGCTATTTATCAATTCTTATAAGAAATATCTGCACGGAATAACATTACTACATGCTCTATCTGTGTGCTGGCTTCAAATTAAGATAAATATGAAAGTCATAAATTAAAGGACTATCTATCTCTTAACTTCATAAAATACAGGAAGCATTAAAGCGCATATAAACAAATGTGACAAGTGCATAATCAAGAAAGTTTTTAGCGAAAAATCCGCCTCTGAGGACGCGAAAACTTATCCGTTACAACCCTAATTAGCATACAGCCTCGCGCGAGAAAAAGCACCCCTTCAGATTTTACACGTTTCCCTCCCGCCATATTTTTACGGCGCATTTTTGGCGGGGCGCGGGGTACATGCGTGCGTGCGCGCCGCCAGTCGGCGACTGCCGGCGACCGCGCGATGTGCAGCACGACGCTCGCAACACTACGCCAACAGACGTTGCACTTACGCGGCTGATATGACCGAACTGTTTTAAATTCGAATTTTGAATTTTTTTTTCTCCATTTTTATTTTTTTATTGTGAAGTGTTGTGTTGACAGGATTGCGCGGATTCGGGTAAGTTTTGTGTTTCTTTTTTAACTTTTTCTCAGTTATCAAATATGACGTTAGAACTAGCAAAATTCGGTGATAACTGGGAGCAAGGTCGTGCCAAATGATAATATTATTTGCACAAAAATTGTGTTAGACTGCCACGGATAACCTCGTTTTAGGACAACGTGCGTCGTTATTCTGTGTTTTTCTACGGCCACTCTTATTAGTTTTTGATGAATGGGAATTATTGTAGTTGTTACATTCTTGTTCTTAGAAAAGATAAAAATTTTATAGACAAAGGGACATAGAATTTTCGTTCAACAAATGATTGCCAAACGTTACGTTTCTATACTTAAATGACAAAATTTGGCGCTAAAATCAAACTTTAATTATGAAAGCTACACGCAACCGTAGCTAAATCCCGTGAATTTATTAATTTATTTGAGAAAACTACTATCAACTTCAGTTTTAAGATAAGATTTTATATAATATATTCTATTGTCACTGAAGTTAATATTTCAGTTCCTACTCATACATTTTCCTTAACTTGCACTCTTGTTTTTACCGACTTCAAAAAGGAGAAGGTATTCAATTCGACTGTATGTTTTTTTTTAAATGCGTGTTACCTCATAACTTTTCTCTGGGTGAACCGATTTTGATGATTATTTTAATATGAAAGCTGGTACTTCTCGTGTGGTTCCATATAAATTTAATCAAGATCTGAACAGTAGTTTTAGCGTTTAGAGTTATATTTAATAATGCCTATTTAATTGACTTCAAATACATTGATTCGGTCGTATTGAAGTCGGTTGTACAAAATTTTTAATTTTACCACTTGTATGCCGTTTATTTGCTACTTTTAACTGCGCTTAACTTAAACAAAGATTAAAATATTTTTTTAAACCACACATTATATTCAAATGCGTTTGAATTAGTTTATTAAAGTATGTACAACTAAACACATTCAATAGTTTTTACTGTTTTTTCTTAAATTTCAGACTATAACTGAAATATATACTCGTAGTTCATTGACTGAAGAGATATTATTTGATAATCTGAGAAATCCATTATAATTTATAAAAATTGTTGATTTTCAATCTTTTATTAATTTATCTCGCACCCATAGACACTCCAATCAATTACTATTTCTCCTAAAGTCTACTAAAAGCGTAAATAATCTCAAGTTACATGCCTATTCTCTAAATATTACGAATCCCGGCTTCTGTTACGGATTAAACTAACTTACTCATATTACTCAAATATTATCGAACTAAAAGGAATATATTCAAAACTTAGATTTATAACTGAGTTTTGTAACATATTTTTTAATTCAATTAGATAAACTTTTCGGTACTATATTTCCTCTCTTATTGTCATAGGACATATTTATTGCGATAATTATAACTTAACGGTTAACCATCACAGTTTATTTTTTCTAGTTGAGCCTCGTTTAAAGTCGAAATGCGTATCTATAGTTGTTTTTATTTATTTTTATTTTTCTCCTATTGAAGAGTTTAGTGTTGTATCGGGAGTAATATTTTTGGGATTAAAATTGGTACCTTTACGGTCACGATCACTGTTACTATCATTACAACCCATCACAATTCCACTGCTGAACATAGACTACCCCTATAGATTGCCACAAAGTACGATCCACAGACTACCTGCGCGTTTCATCAGGTCGTCACTCCAATTAATTACCCAACACTGCTCTTGCCAGTACGAGGCTGCCATTCGAGAACCTTTCTTCCCCATCGGTTGACGGTTCTTAGAGCTGTATGGCCGGCCAACTGCCTTTTCAGCGTACTGATCCGCTGAGTTATGTCAGTTACTCTTATTCTTGTGCCGATATCCTCGTTAAAGATGTTATCTTAAAGAGAAATTTGGAGCATAGCCCATAAAAGTAATAGCGCAGTGAAATAAATTATGGAGGGAGGTGCTTTTTAAACTTAGTTATAGACATATACTTTTTTATTTTTACACAAGGGTCTTATCAATAAAAATCTCATTTTTAAATCTACGTATTTACTTTATATAAATGTGCATGGAGTATTGCTGCCGTATACGGCTTTTATTGAGTCCAAAGCTGCTTAGAGGCGTGCTTAGAGGCTTATTGGTGACCCGAATCTAGTTAAAACCAATTTTACTACCCTTGAACACAGGCGCAAAGTGGCCAACCTAGCGGTATTATACAGGATGCATTTCGGAGTGTACGCAGGAATTGCATAATTTAATTCCTCCCCCTCCCTTCCACCATCGTAAAACCAGACGTTCGGCCTGTCTCCACCCTTTCGTTGTTGACTTACCATGCATTCGAACCAAACGGTTTGCTACGTCGTTCGTCATGCGTACAGCAAAGGAGTGGAATAAGTTGACAGCATCTGTCTTTCCATCCGATTACAGTGTAGGTGTCTTCAAGACAAGAGTGGATAGGTTTTATTAAGTCAGTGCGATTCACCATCTTAGGCTACAACACTACTTACCATCAGGTGGGATTGTAGCTTAGCACTGGGTTAAAACAATTAAAAAAGGTTTAGATAATTTATAAAGTAATTGTAATGTCGTACATGACAACTTTTATTTTATTTATTTGTTTCATAGGCTAAGGATGACAAACGAGCACACAGTCCACCTGATGGTAAGTGGATGTTATGGCCCGTAGGCACCTACATTTATCTTTAATTAAAAATCAAAATGCTTAATGACACCATGAGGGGTAAAATGAAATGCCTCACATCCAGTAATAGAAAGTAGAGTACACCTCACCCATAACTCTACTTAACCCGTAGACTACCATTAAGCATGTGGTAAATGAGCATTTAAAATTGCAACTAACAATTTAATTGATGTTCGCACAGATCGAAACAGGTTGCTCGCGTATTGTGTAAATTTACGATTTACGCTAAATTTAATAGTTTTTTTCTTGTCATTGATATTAGGAACTAATAAATAAATTACAAAATAATATTTATTTTGAACTTATATCCTGTTAATATCCCCTTAGCTAAAATAGTTATCTAATATTATAAAAGAGAAGTATGATAGAGACTGCCACATAAATTTAGTGCAGATTGCCGGATTTCCCATATATTCCGCTCGTTTTCTTCGATATATATCTGATTTCCTGGATACACAGGACGTTCGTTTTTATTTTGATCGGTAAGCGTATAGTACATCTTAACTTAAAATTTCGATTAATAAGTCTAATGTTGTCGCTTGTACCATCTAAGGCTTTAACACGGTTCTGAAAAATCGGCTAATGTATTTGTACATAGATTTATTAGATTGACTTATATGATATATGTTAGATTGATTATATGTTAGCTACGCTTAGCCGGCGGGTTGGCAACTGTAGTTTTTTATTATCATTTTGCTGTTATCAGGAAGATGATGCTACTCATTTTCATCTTCAGTTTTTTTTTGTCGTCTCTTACGAAACCCACAGTACGATAAGGGGTAGTCGGGTAGTTAATTCCCGTATGCATAAACACTCACACCTGTCACCCAGAGGTGTAGGCAGAGAGTACAGACTTCCATTTGGCACGATCCTGACACACCTCTCTCGCCTCCTTCACATCCATACACCTACGCATACATGCTCGTCGGTTAATGGTACTCCTAATTTGGCCCGTTTTCAATAAATCGCCAATTTGGTCGATAAATTTTCGCCTAGGACGTCCCTTTCCGACTCTGCCATTCACTTCTGCAACATAAATTTTCTTTGTCACTCTTTCCTCATTCATTCCTTCCACATGACCAAACCACCGAAGCATTCCTTTCTTAATCCTGGTCACAACATCATCTTGCAAACCACACTCTTCTCTTATTACACAATTTCTTACCCTGTCGTTCAGATTCACCCCTAACATACTCCTTAAATAATTTTTTATTATAATATTTTTTTATTGAGTAAGGGTGACAAACGAGCGCATAGTCCACCTGATGTTAAGTGAATGCTGTGAGCTGTACCAATAGACATCTACATTTATCCTCGATTAAGAATAAAAACGCACATGCATTGTCACCCCTGAGGACTACGATGGAATGCCTCGTTTCCAGTATAAAAGGGTCTCCGGATCTCTATACTTACATATCCTATATCATACACTCACCATATGAAACAGCAGTATTAAGCTGCTATATTGCGCTGGTATTCTGTAAAAGACCGTAGTCCTTCCCGGTCCATAATATAGCTGCAGCGTGGCCCTACCACGTATGATGGTTGTTTAAGATATCTACGCTACTGCTACAAATGGTTGTAGAACGACCACGCTCTTCATTCCAGTGTAAAATAGCAGCTTAATTCTGCTGTGTTTCGTATGGAGACTGTATTGAACAGAAGAATAAAGTTGCTATATAGGGTATAATAAGTTATTGGAACAAGGCATTTCATCTTAGTACTCAGTGGTGACAACGCATCTGCATTTTGATTCTTAATCGAGCATAGATGTCAGCTGGACTGTTTGCTCGTTTGTCACCCTCATTCTATAAAAATATTGCGGAGTGATATGGGATCATGACAGCTTGCTGATTCCCTTGCGCCTTTACCACACAGCAATATGTTACGTTCTAATTTTCCTATAATTGCTGTTTAAAATTCATAATCCTAATGAATAGAGTAAAAGTCAAAAGATAACCATATTAATAAACAGTATAATTTTCCCGCCAGAAATAGAATTGAGTAAGCTCATAAACATCTAGATTTGTCCTTGCCGTTGCAAAGTTCAATACCTAGGACTTCTGCGTGTCTACGCTCGTCCCGCGGCGCTTCCTGCGATAAGAGCGTAAATATTTAACATAACATTCACTTTTTCATTTATGTTACTATTTTATATAAGGACAATTGAGATACTTGGCACATGTTTGCGATGTTAACGGTTTGTTTGAAATAATGATTATATTATATAACCGACAATAAGCTTTTGTTTTAAAGATTGGTACGACAACCTTATTTTTATAGATAATCGACAATTAATTCATTACCCCGTTTTTATATATTCTGGGTGAAGTTTGGAAAAAAATAGGGTGTAAAAGGTGAACGGAATAGAAGCCTATGGCGCTGATATTTTACAATGTTTTTGCTTTTACGTTACCCTATTATGAAATTTATCTAGTAATAAATATTACTATTGGGCACGTGTTATTTTAATTTCGATAGTTTTTAATTGATTTATTTGTTTAGATCAAAAAAATTGGCGTCATTTTTTAGTACTTATGTTTATTTCAAATTAGTAGTATTTATTGATTGATAACTTTCATCATTCACATCAACATTTCACATCAGTGCCATAGGTTTCTATTCTGCTCACCTGTTGCACCCTATTTCATCCAGACCGTAAAAATATCACCCAGTGCATATACATATATATATATATATATATATATATATATATATATATATATATATATATATATATATATATATATATATATATATATATTGATGGGATGTTGGTGACTGGTGTATTATACTTATATCTTATATTATGTATTTTAGTAGAATGATTTATTATGAATTTGCACCTACCAACATCTTTATTTATTCCATCTTTCCCAAGGGGGACTGGTAGAGAGTACCATAGAGCATTAAGTCCGCCCTTAGTAACCCTTAGTTCAAGGCGAGTTGCAATAAAAGATTAATAAAAAAATAGTGACAAAGTGAGAATATTCACTATCCCACATCATCCCGAGGGAGTCATCTGAGACCACAAAGGAGATAGGCAGCAGCATCTTCCTAATAACAGCGGAGAAAAAGCTGTGGTTGCCAACCGGTTTGCGAAGCGTAGCAACCGTGGCAAATTTCTCATATGGTCTCCCGTATGTTTAGCAGTGAACATTTCACGGACTGTTATATTAATGAATAAATTTATATACCGACATAGTCCAATAGATAGTTAAACACTATATTTTTTACGTGGTAGAGCCACGCTGCAGCTTTCATATTGCTGTAGCACGAATTGGTCACCTCGACCGAAGAAGGATCAGGCTCTCGCAGAATATCAGCGTAAAAGAAAAAAAACAGCTCAATGCTGCTACGTTTGGTATGGTGAATGTGGAGAACCGCAGTATTTAATGAAAATGAGGCATTTCATTTTAGCCCTCATGGGTGACAACGCATCTAAGTTTTGATTCTTAATCGACGATAGATGACGATGTCTACAGGTCACAGCATCCACTTACTAACAGGTAGACTGTGTGCTCGTCTGTCTCCCTTATTTTAAAAAAATAGAAAAATATCGTATCGCGTATCCCAAGAAGAAACCATAAAATCGTCTTCAAAATAATTTCTACGCTAGATTGCATAATTAGGGTTTTATAAAACATTTCTTTTAGTAAGACTTTCACATCTACTTATTGTCTACCTTATACTAAACAGATGTTGTGGCCTATAGCCATCTATAACTGTCCTCTTTTAAGAATCAAAACGCGCATGCGTTTCACCCCTTGAAATTATACTGCTCTCTATTTCTGTAATTTTAAGAGGTGAAAATCTACTCTTTAGTCCAGAACAAAGCAATGCACGTACTGCTTGGCTGCAGATGTAGGATAGAGGATCATCCTACAATACAATCAATCATCCAATATATGAAAGAGGAACATATACAAACAAATTCCCCGACAGAAAAACATTTCTACCATCGAATAAAAAGCTTCTTACAAACCTTTTTAATTTTAGCCCACTAGAAGTTATACAAATGACTTAGAGCAATTTTAAGCTATTTACAGTGCCGAAAAGATATATCACAAAGGATAGAATTAAATGAAAGCTTGTAGGTGTCATGAGAACTATCGCCACCTAAAAATAGAGCTGCCGTGATAGTGTGAATCAAGGCTAAAATCGTAAATGCGTATAACTTAACAAAGGCGTTTATAAATTTGTTTACGTTGTAGGAACTAGATGCGTGTATAAGGACTGAGTCCTAGCGACATTAAATATCGGTATTATTCTGTTATGTCCATGTGTCATCCACATAGATAACGTATAAAAGTAAAGTAAAATAATATTGTCTGTATTCATCCGACTGCTGGGCACAGACCTCTAATGAGCGTATATTAATCTGACGCTCTCTAGATGTCGCTAGTTTTTTTTTAATAGATTGTGAGTTGACAAACGAGCACACAGTCCACCTGATGGTAAGTGGATGCTGTGGCCTATAGACATCTACAACTAATCTCGATTAAGAATGAAAATAAAGATGCGTTATTGCCCTTGAGGACTAAGATGGAATACCTCGTTTCCAGTGAAAAAGTGTCTCCGGTTCTCTACACTCACCATACGAAACACATCAGTATTAAGCTGATATTCTGTGAGAGCGTGGTTCTTTCCCGGTCGAACCGATCCATTGATACTACAACTATACTACTAATATAACTGCAGCATGGCTCTACCACGTATAAAATGATTGGTAAAATGAAAGTATTGATTTATTTTATAGTAATGTATTTTTCTTGTAATCATTGCGTCGTAGGTACATAATCAACATCTGTATTTTAAAAATTAAAACTTAAAGCTATCAGATAAATAATGTCTTTGCACTTGAATTATATTAATTGAAGTGGAAGATTATGGTGCAGAAAGACTAATTTTTATATATTTTCAGAGAGTAGTTTACTCCTTTTATTCTCGTAGACAATCCCAGCTTCAAGAATCGACGCTCTGAAAAACCACTACTATCCCGAGCGAATACTTTCGCCTAATATTCGGTTATTCGAACAGGAAACCCGCAGAATATACTATTCGTTGCATGTCTATATATTTCTATTCGAAAGGTACTGTACACATAAATACCAACAAACAAAAAAATGGGTGTATCGCATTTGACGATGTGTTTGAGCATTTTGATTACCATTATAACCAACGATACTACTATAAAATTTTTATATAAAGCGCAAAAAGCAAAAATTTATAATAATGTAAATAACAGTAGGTGAACTATATAAAGAGTTATCCTTGAGTTGACGTGTCGGAGATTTATTTCTATTCTCTGGGCGGTGTGTTTTTTGTGTTTGTGTTCAGAATTGCTTGCGCTTTACTTAATTAACTTATACTTTGTTTATTTAAGTTATATTTTCTATATAATAAGGTGTCCCGGCAAATTTTCATACGTGTGGACATTTGAGCGCGAAATGTTGTAAATCTATCTGTAACATGGATAGAGCTGCCTTATATTGAGCTGAAGGGGTTATTTGCATACCAGTAAGTCATGAATAACCTTATTTAAAATGTTTGTCTGTCTTTCTTTCTGCCCTGGCTTATTTTCGGCATAGTTGAATCGATTGTAAGTATTGAATCTCATAAGCACCTGTCACCCAGAGGGGTAGACAAAGACTACAGACTTCCATTTAGCACGATCCTGACATACCTCTCTTGCCGCTCCCACATCCAAATACCTACACACACATGCTCATCGGTTAAGGGTACTCTTAATTTGGCCCATTTTTAATATATCGCCAATTTGGTCGGCAAATTTTCGCCTAGAACGTCCCTTTCCGACTCTTCCATTCACATCTGCAACATAATATATATGCTTTGTCAGTCTTCCCTCATTCATTCTTTCCACATGACCAAACCACCGAAGCATTCCTTTCTTAATCCTGGTCACCGCATCATCCAGCAAACCATACTCTTCTTTTATCACACAGTTTCTCACCCTGTCACTCACACTCAGCCCTAACATACTCTTTAGCGACCGCATTTCTATTCCATTTATTCTACTTGCTTCTTCTGCCACACTCAACTTTACTACCATACGTTAAAGTAGGGACTAATACAGCATTGTGAATTGCCATACGTGCCTTTTTTGACACATTCTGACTTTTCACAATAGTAAGTTAAGTAATTTAAGTATTGAAATTCCACGAATAGATAGGAAACAATGTCAGGAGTGATCTATAGTAACATTGAAATAAAAAAATTATCAAATAATTGGTTTGATCGCTAGTCTAAAAATAAGTAATCACACAAAAAATATGAATGTGAAATGGGACAGAGTTCGGTCTACACGATTTTCGAAGTTCTCGGTTTCACCGAAAAAGAGTTGAGAACTTTGGTATATTATATATAATGTATATAATTATGAAATTTGGAATTTTAGATATTCAAGAAGTTCTTTTTTAGGTGTGCAAAATTACAATTGTGTATATCTAATAATTTTACGTTTTGGGTGTTTCGAAAATGGCTCTACATTGTTCCTATAATATCGAATTGCCTTTGCGTCGTTCTTTTTATTGATCTTAGAAATTAGTAACATGATGACTTGAAAGCATTCGCGTTTACAATATTAAAGGAAACACTTTTTGGGAGGTTTTTCTCCAAATTTATATGGGACCACCCCGAAGACAATTTATTAACAAATAATTATTCCATTTTAAAAATAATCAATAAAATCAGTTCACAATTAAATACATACATAACTGGAACCTCCGCCTTTGGATAAGTCGGTTAACAATCCGTAAAATTAGTTTAAATTCCATAGATTTGTTTTGTCACATTCGCATTGTCGGTTTTCATTCGCTGACTATCCTGTTGGGTGACGTTTCGTCTAGTCTGGCAGCGATAGGAATAGTACAGTCGAGCGCGAAACTGTCTACTTGATTTTATTTTTTAAAATTTTATATATCTATACACTTATATCTGTAGTGATCGCGTAGGGCGGTGTAAGAATTTAATTTCGTCCCGTGGGTGTCGTAAGAGGCGATAGGAGAAACAAGAGATGTGCATCAGCATCTTCCTGATAACAGCTTAAAATAATGTAATTGCCAACCCGCCTGCCAATCGTGGCAACTACGGTAAAATCAACCCTATGAGTCAATCTATGGGGAATGCCAAAGTTTAGTAGTGGACTTTTATGGGCTGTAATTCAATGGATGGATTTATATATATATATATATATATATATATATATATATATATATATATATATATATATATATAAATCAATTGCCATCGGCATAAACACGAAACTGGCTCAATCGATTTTGACGAAATTTTTGTGTATGTATGTATGGTATTTGAGTGGGTACCTGAATGGTTTAGATTCACAATTAGACCCGGTATATGGCGCAAGCAAAAATTGAGTTGAATTAAGCAAACCGTAAAGATTCGTGTGGAATTTTTTTGTTCTAACACTTAAGAAAATTTCATTTGTCGGTCTTCGCAACGTGTCCCGAAATGTTTATACTTTCTCAGATATTCTGATCACTTCGTTATATTTTTCTTCACCGCCGAATATGTTATAATACGATTAAAATTGCGATTGAGAATACCAGATGTATCGATTAAGATCGAACTCGGGCTGATCGCGTACTAGACTATTTAACGCGAGCCCCACTTAACTAATACGTCTCCAAGCTCCTTCTGGATAAGAAATGACATGTTCTCATGAGATTTGGAAGTCATTTCAATGTAGTAAACATTTCTGACATGTATATTTAAAAAAATGAATACAAAACGATTTCTTATTGTTTTTTGAACATTTCTGTTATCGAATATACCTTTTATTTGAATGCAAGTAATATTTTGAGGAAAATTGAGTAAGGCAACACACAAATACTGATAGATAGTAATAACACTAAATTACCTATTCTGGTATTAATTAGTATTCTATTGTCTGTTGTTCATTAATTTTACCGAAAACAAGAGATATCTTCAAATCATGTATCCATTCGCTTCAAATCTTCCAACTTAAAGTAGATAAGGACTTAATAAGTAATTAATTCTATATATGCATATATTAAGCACATTCATTAAAACTTATTTTTGCATATTAAATTAAAATATAGATTAAGAAAATATAAATTTCGCATTCGTTTCAAACCTTCGAACGTAAAATAGACATGAATAAAGACTTAATAAGTAATTAATTGTATATATATAGATTTATTACGCATTATATACGTGATAGAGCCATTCTGCAGTTATATTAGTAGTATAGTTGTAGCACCAATGGGTCGGCTCGACCGGGGAGGGACCACGCTCTCACAGAATACCAGCGTCAAATAGTAGCTTAATGCTGCTGTGTTTCGTATGGTGAGTGTAGAGAACCGGAGACCGCCTTTACTGGAAACGAGTAGTAGTATTGGAAACTTTACGAAACCATTCCATCTAAGTCCTCACGGGTGACAACGCATCTGTCAAGCTTATAGAGAACCCTTAGGGTGCAGTAGAGTACATACAACGAAAACAGATTACCTTACAGCATATCGTGTTGTTCCATCATACAACTATACGATTAACACTGCAGTAAAAGTCACAAATAATTTAACACCACGAATGTACCATTTATCGCTTTTGAAATATTAGCGTATTCAGCTTCTTGCGATAGCGTACGGAATAAATTTACTAAGTATGCAGAATGCCATGATCAATTTAAATGATTACAAAAAGCTTAGAATATAATTTACTAACAAAAGTTTATTATTTTGCTGATTAAAGATGTGCTTGCATAAGTTTGGAGGAGTTAGGAGCTTCGCGAGTCACGATAAAATTAACCAACCAAATTTGAAATATATATATACACGTATATGAATTGTATGTATTTTGATTAATTATTTCTTAAATTTACACGAACAAACAACATTGAATAAAACTAAATTCACGGAAAATAATATTTAAAATAAATTTAATTTAACATATTTTTAATTCCTGATGCGACATGACGTGATCACGGGAGACTGAGGTGTTTAACACCCTAATGACATAGTTAGCCCGGATTGATTGCATATTTTAATTACATTACTTTAATTTTAAACACATTACATACACTCAACGTCCTTTTTAGATTGGGATTTAAAAATTAAGTTCGCACTTCACATACAACGCTTGCTTCATGTTTATATAATTTTCGAATTGCAATAAAGTCAAAAGAGGGAGATCCATAGCAAAGGGTAACCTAGTTTTTATTCCTGTTTTCTACAACAACTAAAAGGCATTAAGTCTGCACATGGTGACGATTAGAAATGTCCTACAATAAAATAAAAAAATTTTCGATTTTTGAAAGTGATTATACATATCAATCTCGTACAAAAGCGATAAATTGCAATTTCTGTTTTGTCACGTGCTTTTCTCTGAAAAAGTATATCGTGAGGAAAACTGTCGACCACAAAATATAGGTTCCAGAAACGTGAACCCTGCTAACATCGGTGTTGCGCAGTGTACTCCATCGTCCCAATATTGCTCTCTCACTAAACAATGCTCTAGCAACATAAAAATATTTATTTTATATAATATTTCACCAACGTACATCGTAATGTGGACATCATCTGGATGCTTTTCGACGTGGTAGAGCCATGCTGGAGCTATATTAGTAGTATAGTTGTAGCACGAAGGAGTCGGCTCGACTGGTGAAGGACCACGCTGTCACTGAATACCAGAGTAAAATAGCAGCCCAACGCTGCTGTGTTTCGTATGATGAGTATAGAGAACCGGAGACCCGTTTTACTGGAAAAGGGGCATTCCATCTTGGTCCTCTGGGGTGTCAACGTATTTGCATTTTGATTCGCAATGGTGTATAGATGTAGATGTCTATGGGCCACAGCAACCATCCCTTACCACCTGGTAGACTGTGTGCTCGTTTGTCACCCTTATCCTATAAAAAATTCTTGGCGGTAGACTAGTACGACTTAGGGACCTACAAAAGCTTACTCCTTTTAAAAGGCCGGCAACTCACCTGCAATTCCCCTGGTATTGGAATTGTTCATGGGCGGCGGTCGACACTTACGTGCATGCTTGTTTGCCCCATCTTCTATAAAAAAATGCCTTCTCATCGTCAATCGCAAAATAAAATAATGCTTACTTCATGAAGAGATGTTATCAATAATTATTTCGCATTTCTGTGGTTTAGTTGTAGGAAGATTCATCAACTCCTTTAAAAAAAAGTACGAATTGGCTATTATAAAACCAAGATTATGTAGAAATTTAATAGATTTTTTAATAGTTGATATATCTTTTTAATAACAAGTAGATAGGTACTAAAACCTCACAAATATCGACTAGCGCGGCATTTTGCTCAAACACGCACCTTAATGTATTATTTAGAAATGGCAGTGTAATAATTATTGGAATGAACGCCATTACATTAGTTTCCTTTAATAATATGCATTTTATTGCGAAATGCAATATGATGCCGTCGGAAATGTGGATGGAACTTTCGCAAAACTGACCACCCGCGTCACGGTTCTAAGTTCCGTTTGTGTTTCTCACACAGTTTACAGTAACTTAACAACGTCAGCATCAAATAATGTAATGTTGACGTAGTACCATCAGAAAGTACTGGGTTCGGATAAAAATAGTAACAAGCCATATTATATTTATAAGTGGTAGAGTCACGCTGCAAATATATTATAGTTTAAGCACTAATGGGTCGGCTCAACCGGGGAAGGACAGTAGAATACCTTTTATCATTTAGAGCTACCAGTTACCACCAGTACCAGTGAGTGTAGAGAACCAGTGACTCTTATTACAGGAAACGAGGCATTCCCTTTAAGTCCTCGGGGGTGACAACGCATCTACATTTTGATTCCTAATTGAGAATAGTTGTAGATGTCCATAGCCCACAGCTTTTTTTTTTTTTTATCCATTTACCATCAAGTGAACCCTGACTGACTGACTCATCGCGATATATCTAAAACTAAACACCCGATTGACTTGAAATCTACTATAATTAATTACCCATTACGCATTGTAGACGCTCACTAAGAATCCTTTAAAAAATTTAATATTTTATATCTACGTTATTATCTTCTATCATCGTACTCTCACGAAGCGAGCGGGAATCAGCTAAGATAGTATCTAGTGATTTAAACCTTTCGAACCAAAGCTAACTCATTTATTTTTATACATGGTAGAGCCACGCTGCAGCTACGAGTATATTATGGTTCTAGCACGAATGGGTCGACTCGACCGGGATAGGACCACGCTCTCAAAGAATACCAGCGTGAAATAGCAGTTTAACGCTGCTACGTTTCGTTTGGTGAGTGTAGAGATACGGAGACGCTTTTTACTGGAAACGGGGTATTCCATCTTAGTCTTCAGGGGTGACAACGCATCTGCGTTTTGATTCTTAATCGGGGATAAATGTATTTATCTATGGGCCACATCATCTACTTACCATCAGGTTGACTGTGTGCTCGTTGATCACCCTTATTCTATAAAAAAAATTAAATTTACACATTAATTTTTTATTTTTATTTTACACATTAACTCCTGTGATCGTGGGTTCCATATTCTAAACACGCAGGAGAATATCTAGGCTGAAAAGTAGCCGTAGTTAACCATATTCATTGTTACACTATATATTATTTTAAAACGTTGATCATTGAAAATTGTTAAAAAAAAATTAACCAGTTCATGGCGGAGTCGGTCGTCAATTTCCTCGTATAGTTAAAATTAACTAATAAAATAACCAGAATGTTGCGTTTGCACAATCCGTTACATTTGACGTACAGTCAGCGGCATGTCTGCAAAGCTTGAGAAACATACAATGGAGTATCACCTTTATTACTAACAATGAGGTGCTATAAGCGCGTAAAGGTTATTTCCTATATGCCACTAACTTGTGTAGTCTGCCTACAATCGAACAATTCAATATGCAATGGTTTTTGGAAGTGAAACAATATGGTTGCTTACTCGTGATTTTTTGTCTGTTACAATGCATGGACGTGTCACAAAGAACAAACGACAATATCTTATCAATGAAATGTGCAATGGATCATTCCAGTAGTTACGAAAAAGTTTGCGATTGTATATTATTCATAATACGACCGTCCTTGCCTTTTTATAACAATTAAATGACAAACTAGCTAATTATACGGAGACCCTTTTTACTGGAAACCAGGCATTCCATCTTAGTCCTCATGGGTAACAACGTATCTGCATTTTGATTCGTTGTCGAGGATAGATATAGATATCTATGGGTCGCAGCAACCACTTAACATCAGGTGGACTGTGTGCTCGTTTGCCTCCCTAATACTATAAAAAAATTACCCGACTAATAGTAATAAAGGAGTGTTCGCTTACCCGCTTTATAAAATGAAGATCATACTCAACTATCGACACGGGTATGAGTTTCAAATCCCAACCGTATTGTTAATGCTAAATTTATAGCCTTTTAGGTTTCTAAAGCTCTCACACTAAATGATAGTTCTTTTTTATCGATTTGTAAAATCCCAAAGGTGGACCCTCTCCTAATGTAGAAAGAGAGGATTTAGACTAGTGGCAGTATAGTGCAGCAAACACTGCAATAGAGTTGTCACCTCTGAGGACTAAGGTCGAATACTTACCAGTAATTACCAAGTTTATACGCGGTAGAGTCACTCTGCAGCTATACTATAGTTGTAGCACAAATGGATCAGCTCTATCGAGGAAGGACCACGATTTCACAGAGTATCAGCGTAAAAGAGCAGCTTAATACTGCTGTGTTTTTTATGGTGAGTGTAGAGATCCGGAGATCCTTTTTTACCGGAAACGAGGCATTCCATCTTAGCCCTCAGGGGTAACAATGCATCTGCATTTTGATTTGCAATCGAGTATCACAGCAACCACTTACCACCTGGTAGACTGTGTGCTCGTTTGTAACCCTTATCCTTAATCTGATGACCTCACATACAATAGCCTTATTATAGCATCACTTTGTTGTCAGTACGTCTGTCTGTCAACCCTTAGCGTGAAGTACAGTACATATAACGATAACAGATTACCTTACAGCATATCGTGTTGTCTCTACATACAGCTATACGATTAAAACTGCGCTAAAAGTCACAAATAATTATATACGCATCTGCGTTTTGATTCTTAATCGAGGATAAAAATGTAGATTTAAAAATGAGTATATGCCACAGCATCCACTTACCATCAGATGGACTGTGTGCTCATTTGTCGCCCTTATTCTATAGTCGCTGCTGCTCATCTCCTGATTTGTTTCCCTCCGTCGCCTCTTACGACACCCACGGGATGATATGGGATAGTGGATATTCTTACACCGACACAACACGGTAAAGAGTCTTTTACTTAACAGCATGTATTATAAACATAGAACGGAATCGCTCTAAGGGAAACCTTTAATTAGTTGTCAAACTTCTCGTAGTTTCCTGTAATCGTTTGATGAGTCCCTAATATATTAAATAGCGCAGTTACTTTTTGCACTCGATATGTAGGTATGTGTGCGGTTGTTTACTGTCTAGACCGGACGGCTCTTTGCTTATAGCTGTCCTTAGTCAAACAAATTTATGTATACATTATAAAAATATGCTAAACACGCACTAGACGTTTCTCTTGACGCGACGTCTAGTACTTACGATTAAATATTTTATTTAAAAATAGCGTTACCTTCACACTAGGATTTTCTCTTGTATCTTGGGGGCAGTTAACAAACATAAATTTTACAAGGACACACATCCAGACCCGTAACAATTATTTGTAGATCCTACAAATACTTTTTCCGTGTGGGATTTGAACCCGCGACCATTAGCGTTGTAACTCATTGTGACTTCTCGAAGTCAGAGTCAGAGTCTTCAGAAGATATTCTCACGTGTAGTGGCGGTGTAAGAATATCCACAACACTAAACCGTCCCGTAAAAGGCGATAAAGAGAAATTCAAACAGATGATGGACAGCGCCATCTTCCTGGTAACAGATCAAAATAATTTAAAAAAACTGCGGTTGCCATCCCGTCTCCCAAGAGTGGCAACTATGACAAAATTCCCCCTATGATGCAATCTATGGGGGAGGCCTTATTTGAAATACAGTCTAAAATATAACAATAAAAACGTAAGGTACATAAATATCGAGACCGTCCATTATATTTAGTAATATAGAATATTTTATAAATACAGAATACAAAGCAATTAACAGTAATTGTGTTTGCACATTGTGATGTTCTAGTCCTAGATCCAAAGATAAATAACAAACTAGTTTATCGTGTAAAATTTAATCTAGCATAATTCGGCACGCCTTATCAGCCGCTGATATTTTCATATTCGCAATCTCCTGCAACATTGATAACTAGCCCTGCCCTAGGTTAGTGATGTAACCCGGATTAGATACATCGGTTATCGATAAGGGGGAAAAGGCCTTGACATTATATTGCGGACTTATCGGCTTACGTGAGCCAAATCATAGTGACAATTTTTGTTTTTGTAAAATATATAACTTTGCGACTCTTATCTTTTTTATCACAATGCGTATGTTATTTTAGTAACACGTGTGGTATAATCTATTATTATTTTTATAGTATATCGATGAAAAGCTCAATAGGCTCATCACTATTCCGAATGCACCGTCCTTATCGCATTTTTACTACTCCACATAAACATTTGCTTGGCAAACATAGACTAGTATGTCTGTCTTCTTTCGCATTCATTCCGTTTGCCTAATCGCTTATCTAGCTAAAAATGTGTAGATAATTGCCGTATTTTTATTGCCTAGTAATTTCAGAATATCAATCGAGCTGAAATTCCCATCAAATTGGATGCAGGAGTCCAACTTCAAACAAAACAGGTCACTTGTTTGTCAGTAACATTCAAAAAAATTTAATTTTTAATTTAGGAACTAAAAAGGATAAAATAATTTCACATTTACAATTTCACAAAATTCGTATTCAGTATTCCAATAAATTCAAAATGTAACGGATCAGCATACTCTGACAAAGATTTTAAAACATTTATATTATAAAGGATAATTTCTTATTGCTTGACACTGGCAAAAATATAACAGTACGTGTCCATAGCTAAAGAAAAAAAAGAAAACAAAGTAGTGCACAGACTATTCAAACCAAACAAGCGGTGGCAATGTACGGGTCAAAACCCTGAGTACAAGGAAGAGCATAGTTTTTTTTATCTATTACTTTACATTACGCACTGTTCTGAGAAATAAATTACATCAATAAATTGTTATTTATGATTTTGTGCAGTCAGTTAATAAAAAATACAGTTTAAAAACTATCACATCACGAATTGATCATAAATTGTGATTATGCAATTTATGATTAAAAGAAAAAGATTATTCTGACGTCCGGAAATAGGTGAAAACTGAGACGAAAGTTCGACTACATTCTTACATATTCATACATAAATGATCATACATATAAGTAGATACATACATGCATCATCATCATCATCATCATCATTACAGCCCTTTACAAGTCCACTGCTGAACATAGGCCTCCCCAAGGTATGCCACAAAGCACGGTCCTGAGCCACCTGCATCCATCGACTTCCTGCATGTCTTACCAGGTCGTCACTCCATCTAGTGGGGGGTCGCCCTACACTTCGTCTGCCGGTACGAGGTTGCCACTCGAGAACCTTTTTTTCCCAACGGTTGTCGGTTCTTCGAGCTATATGGCCGGCCCATTGTCACTTCAGCTTACTAATCCGTTGGGCTATGTCGGTCACTCTAGTTCTACTGCGGATATCCTCATTTCTAAGTTTATCACGC
This sequence comes from Parnassius apollo, assembly GCA_907164705.1. Taxonomy (NCBI): domain Eukaryota; kingdom Metazoa; phylum Arthropoda; class Insecta; order Lepidoptera; family Papilionidae; genus Parnassius; species Parnassius apollo. The sequence continues at coordinate 9,268,090 of CAJQZP010001427.1, read as the reverse complement.
AGAGAAACTCCGAGCATAGCCCTCTCCGTAGCTCACTAAGCGACTTTGAGCGTCCTCATACGGCCAGCAGTGAAGGGCCACGTCTCGATTCCGTAGGTCATCACTGGCAACACGCACTGGTTGTACAACTTAGTTTTCAGGTTTTGAGGTATACATGCATACAGATATATATTACAGATATAGATATGTAGAATAAGGGTGTCAAACGAGCGCACAGTCCACCTGACAGAAAGTGGATGCTGTGATACATTTATCCACAATTAAGAAATAAAATGCAGATGCGTTGTCACCCTTGAGGACTGATATGGCATGTCTTATTTCCAGTCCAGTTCAAAGGTTTCCAGTTCTCCACACTCACCATTTTAAAAGTACACAGCAGCATTAAGCTGCTATTTTACGCTGGTATTCTGTGGTTCTACAACGGTCGCCTTTGCGGGTGGTACCTTGTGTAAATGCTTATAGTGTGTATGCATTCATACAGATCAAGCTTATTAAAGAGTGTCAAATGTATATGAAATAGTATTTTATTAAACTGTATATATTTGTTAAAACTGGTTCCGTACTGAAAATTTGTATATTTGATACGCCCTAATATGCTTAATACTTAAAACTAATATTATGGTATAGCTCTATTGCCACTATACTGTAATTCTTAACCTCTGACGACTTAACCTGAAAGATAGAGGAAGCGGATTATCCATAATCAGGTTCAAAAGTTGATAGTAACAGTAACCAAAATGACTATTTTCAGATTATTCTGTACATATGTTTATACATCAAGTAATTTATCAGTTAAGAAACTTTAATAAATAGCTGAAGGAAAAATTCTTTCGACATGGCAGATAAGACTTCATAGATATAGTAATTATTTGCTTACTAGATCATTACACAGCAGCGTAGAACGTCGCGGAGCAACGCACTTTGAAGTAAAGATCGTCGGCCCTACACTATTTAACGTTAAATAAATGTGCATGGAAAAAATACATTTGTGAAATGAATAATACTTAATACATTAATGTTGACCATGAGATATATGCAGTAGTACTGTTAAAGGACGTGCTGAACACTAACAATACTCGTACAAATTGTTTAAAATAATCTTGCTGGTTCTTCCCGGGACAGAGATTATTTCCGAACCAGTGGTAATTCTTAAATGACTTTGATGACAAGTTTTTTTTTCTATTGAAAATTTAGTACCACCAGCTTGGTCGACTCGCTTCTGAATCCAATAGATCCGTGAAGTGACGGCGTAGGAACATTTTAATACCCCATATCATCCCATGAGTGTCGTAAAAGACGACCGAGGAAAACTGAAGCAGGAGATGTGTGCACAGCATCTCTTTGCTATTAACAAATTCATAATAGAAAAGCTACGAGTGCCAATCGTCTACCAAGCGTAGAAATTGTGAAAAATACTAAGGTAATGTCCTTTTAGGTAATCTATGGGGGGATCCTATGTTCCACAGTGACCCTTTTATAGGCTGTGATAATGGTGATGATGATGATATTTACGGTTATTTTAGAGTCAGGAGAAGTAAGTGCTTCCAATAGACGCAAAAAAATTAGCATTTAGACATATGAAAATCACCTGCGTATTCGCCGATAGACCTGACCTAATTATCTCAGAATGTTCCTGCATGCGGCAAGTAACATTCACGGAAGCTAATAACACCCCTCGGTTCAGAAAGCAAGTTGCGTAGCTCCTCTACGAACCGCTTCACATGCTGTTAATGTGTTTATTTCTCTCTAATCCTCAGGTATATTTTTATTTGTTCATATAATTTGATAGTAAAATGAGAGTCTGAAGTATTTAGTATTTAAAATTACATTTACACCTTCATAGTAAGGTACGTGCGTGTAATATGGTCACATTTAGCTTTGCCGCGCTATAAAACCAAAACTAGGAGAAGGGCAGAGACAAAAACACAAATCGTATAATATAACTAATATATTTTAAAAAAACAGCAAACAAGCTTTGGCAATAGTTAGGAAGACTTCGAAAAATCTACTTAAAAAAAACTAACTGCACTACACCATACTAAAATAGACCAAAATATTTAGAATAATGTTAACTATCAAAACGGCGTCGGTAAAGCATCGCCCTTTTGACCCTTTATTAATTGATTGACCGAAGAAGAGCTATCGTATCACAAAGCCACCTATGCAAATAAGGCTGCAGTTTTTGAGTTGCAAGAAAGTGACCATATTAGCTAAATGACTATATTACCCTCACTTACTATACTTTAATATATAAAGGAAATACGAACAAAATATAGTAACGTATCATCGTAACATATAATCTAAAATATGTCTGTGTTATGTTACAATGCTAATAACTCAATTTCTTACAAACGTAATAGCATTCATAAATAGATAACCCCATTTTTAAGCGATAGATCATTTTCGAGCACGGCTTGACACGAAAAAAAGCACAAAAAAGTTAATTTTTAATCTACTATATATGTTACAATGAAAGCGATACCCTATTTAGAAATCGAAATAGGTTTTAACTGTGTTAGGAAAACTTAAAAATCAACTAGTATATCAATTTTATGCGTCATACGTCTGTACGTAAACTTTGAAGCTATATTATAATAGCTTCAAAGTTTTTAAAGGTGACAAAACGGGCCCTTTGAACTCCAAAATTAATCACGGCTCGCCACACCGTGGCAACTAAACTGTTAACTAATAGGGTTGCCCGCTACGCGAAAATTAACGGACCCCATTAATTAACTCGCTAAGCGATGTTTTAACTATTTTGTAGTTTGTAACGATAAATTACAATAGACGCGTGGTTCAGCGATCAGCGTACTTGATTGCTGAGGTGTGGGTTATGAGTTCAAAACGTATCCGGTTTTTATATATTACGATTATAACATTATACGTGTCTCGTACTCACGTGTTTTCTGTTTTGCTACTAATATATCGGTTGGCTAGTAGGATGTGCATTAAGTCCAGTCCAGTGTTTGTACTTTTAGCACAAAAGTGTATATAAAACAATATAATAAAATCGATAAAGTACGTGTCGAGCCTCTCTCTATTAGAGTTCCGTACATATTATGAACTTTAAACTGTTTTTTAAAACTGGGTATTTATTTAGGTAATGCTTTTTTTTGCAAAAAAAGTTTATGTATTTTGGTCGACGCTTACAAACAAAATTACGAATGTTACAAAGAATAGATTTTTTTCAATATTCGTTGCTTCATTGCAGTATATTGTAGATAATATACAGACATTTCAAGTTCCTATCTAGTTTAGTTTTTGAGACCTCATAACAAAAAGGGACAACTTTGATGGCCTCTCATTTCTTTAGTTTTTATCAGGAAGGTACTGCTGCTCACTTCCTGTTACAGTTTTTAGAGTAGTGGATACTCTTACACCGCCACTATAGGGTCAACAAGACTGTTCGCAATGTCAGAAATAAAAGTTCGTTGTCGAGGTACTCCATGAAGAATAGCGGATTTCACATATCCTCGAAAGCATTTTTTTAATGATTTCTTAAATTTACGCGAACACTACACATTGAATAAAACTAAATTTACGGATTTTATCGCGTTTATTTCACTACTTTTACTTATTTTCAATTCCCGACGTTTCGGGTGCTTTACAGCACCCATGGTCACGGGGGAGGGGGGACTGAGATGTTTGACGTCCCAATGTCATAGTTAGTCCGGTTACCTTCAGTTTTTTAATATTAATTTTTGTTCCGATTTACGCAAAACGAGCTTATAGTATTGTGAAGTCTTGCAGTGGTAAAACCAAACCCAAACCTAAGCATACCACTGCAAGACTTCATGATACTATAAGCCCGTTTTGAGTAAATCGGACCAAAAAGTAATATTCAAAAACTGAAGGTAGTCAGACTAACTATGACATTGGGACGTCAAACATCTCAGTCCCCCCCGTGAACATGGGTGCTGTAAAACACCCGAAACGTCGGGAATTAAAAATAAGTAAAAGTAGTGAAATAAACGCGATATAAAATCCGTAAATTTAGTTTTATACAGTATTTTTTTTTTACTTATTTATTAAGCCTGCCAACTAGCAATATTTTTACACAGCTCGGAACACGTGATAAGCTTAATTAAAACAAATCTTAAGATAATTATTTTTTATAGAATAGAAGTGACAAGCGAGCACACAGCCGACTTGATGGTAAGTGTATGCTGTGGGCAATAGACATATACGTTGTCACCCCTGAGGACTAAGATGGAATGCCGCATATCCAGTAAAAAGGTCTCTGGTTCCCTACACTCATCATATAACACTGAGCTGCCATTTTACACTGGTATTCTGTAAAAGCGTGGTACTTCCCCAGTCGAGTCGACCCATTCATGCTAAAACTATAATATAGCTGCAGCGTGGCCCTACCACTTAAATATTTATATATCATTTATTCCATCTAAAACATCTAACAATGTATGTACAATATAAACTATAACTCTACGCACAAAGAGCTCTACAGATCAGTAGCGTGCAAACTGAAACTTCAAGTTATATAATCCCAACAAAAGCCTCCGTAGCTTCATTCACAACCCACAACGCACACATATAAAGTGTATTTACATACGTCCACACACGACACCACTACGTTGAAACGCCTACATCCATTTGACGACTTTCATTTTCGTATAGAGCCTACATAGTTCGCATACCGAGGAAACGCTAGCTATTGGCCACTAAAAGGTTGACCTTTGCCGCGATTGGATCGCCCCGGTCTATGTATCCGATATTTACGGATATAATGTACCCGCTCGTATATTTCCGGGCGGATCGTAACCCACTTTCGGATTATTTCCTTTAGGTATTCTCACACTATATTCTACGTGTCGCGTTTACGTTATGTGATGATTGAACGTTTAGATGTATTCCATTGAAGTTTACTACTTATATAAACGGTTTCAATAGATGGATATTATATACTACTTTATCAAAAGAGGGATTGTACATTATTGTAAAAGAGTAGTTTGTATCTAAGTTAATTCATAGGAGATGATTTGTAGAAAGTAATATCTAAAACTAATTATTCGATTCCGAGAATTCTTTCCTTGCTAGAAAGTTACACTCTTTTCAACCTGTGGAACCTATATTTTATTGTTATCAGAACTAGTTCACGGTATACTATAGTCAATGTGCTATACCATCTATACCATCTTCGGCTTCACCACCCTCAGGTGAATAGTAGTCAAGAGCTGGCTTAGAGTAAGTTACGTAAGTGTAATATGGTCATCTTAAGCTTTGCTGCCCTATAAAACCAAAACTAAGAGAAGGACAGAGGCGAAAAGACCGTCTTAAACTATAACTAAAATATTAATAAACAATGCAAGCAATCCTTGGCAATAATTAGGAATACTTAGAAAAATCTACTAAAAATTAACTACACCACACCATACTAAAATCGACTTACATATTTGTGTAATTTCAACTGTCAAAATAGCGTCGATAAAGCATCGCCCTTTTGACCTCTTATTAGTTGATTGACTGATGAAGGGTCATCGTATCACAGAACCATCCATGCAAATAAGGCTGTAGTTTTTAAGTTATAAAAAAGTGACCAAATTAACCGGATGACCATACTACCCTCACGTACTATAGTAAAAATAAATATAAAATCATATAACGCGATTTTATGCTGATTTATGAACTAACAATAGTTAAACAAAAACAATATTTTCTTTGTAGGATAGGGTGACAAACGAGCACACAGTCCACCTGATGGTAAGTGGTTGCTGTGGCCCATAGACATCTAAATCTATCCTCGATTACGAATCAAAATGCAGATGCGTTGTCACCCGTGAGGACTAAGATGCAATGCTTCGTATCCCGTAAAAAAGGGTCTTCGGTTCTCTACACTCACCATACGAAACACAGCAGCATTAAGCTAGTATTTCACGCTGGTATTCTGTGAGAGCTTGTTGCTCCTTCGGCCGAGCCGACCCATTCGTGCTACAACTATACTACTAATATGCAGAATGACTACCACGTATATAGTTATTATTATATATAAACAATATAACATTATTATGCGGCTTCGTGACCCAGTAGCTTGGCGATGAGTTACGGCACTGGATGCTGTGGGTTCAAATCCCGTTTGGAACAATTTTTTATGGCCTCTAAATAATAGTTTTGTGCCTGGATTCTCCTGGTCACTCTGTTTGCCTTGTGAAATTTATGTATGTAAACTACCTTCACAATAAAGAAGGAAACGTAACGTTTTAAAAAATATCTGTATTTAATCATCATTTGATATTGTCTTTTCCAATATTATTTTCTATTTAGTAATTTTATTGATTTTACATTAAAAATGATAATCGTCAATGTTATCTTAAATAACTCATATTGACAACAGCTGCTGTAACTACAAAAGATAACTCATCAGTATTAATTATCTCCATACTTATCTCTTTCTATTGTCACGTCAAGTCATATTATGGGACCGGAGAGAGATCAGGCGCGGAACCAACTGCTACTGAGAGCTTTTTGACAGAAAAACCCATTACCTGATTTTGGCCCGACCCGAGATTCGAAACGGGGACCGGTAAATAGCAGCCACCTTTACTACTGCTAGACCAACCAGTATTTACGATACAAGTTTCATTCCTCGCCTATTAAAATAGATACTAAAGTACGCGGTATTTAATGTGTTAACTAATTCAAAGTCATTATTTTTACAGATTTAAATCAAAAGAAATCGGTTAAGAAGATCTTGTTAAGAGCTACGGTGAGTAAAAATTATTTATATTTAAGGTTTTTTTTTTATAGAAGAGGGGGCAAACGAGCATGCGGCTCACCTGATGTTAAGTGACTACCGCCGCCCATGATCAACCGCAACACCAGGGGAATTGCAGGTGCGTTTTTTTATAGAATATGGGTGACAAACGAGCACACAGTCCACCTGATGGTAAATGGATGCTGTGGCCCATAGACATGCACATTTATCCTCGAATAAGAATCAAAACGGATATGCGTTGTCATCCATGAAGACTAAGACGGAATGCATCGTTTCCAGTAAAAAAGGTCTCCGGATCTCTACACTCACCATACGAAACACAGCAGTATAAAGCTACTATTTTGCGCTGGTATTCAGTGAGAGCGTGGTCCTTCCCCGGTCAAGCCGAACCATTCGTGCTATAACCACAATACAGCTGTAGCGTGGTCCTACCACGTATAAAGTTGCCGGCCTTTTAGCAAGGAATGAGCTCTTTTCTTGAAGTTCCCTAAATCGTATCGGTTTCACACGGGAATCGAACTTTGAAGACTTGTTATTTATGGAAACAATAACATCAAACATAATTCCCGCTCACATACGTTACAGCTTAAAATCCTTTGCTGAAATGCTTGGCAAGCGGGTTAGCGACTGCAGTTTTTCATTTTCATTCGTTATTAGGAAGACTCTGCTGCCCATATTCTCATTTGGTTCCATCTGTCACCTCTTACGACACCCACGGGATAATATAGGGTAGTGGATATTCATACATCGCCACTACCCGTCTACTACGTAAACGTACCATCGCAAACATCATCATGAATGAAAAAATCTTCTATTCTATTCTATATCAATGATCCGCTTTTCGCTATGGCTTTAGCGTATTTTTGATATAGATAATAAGTATGACAAAAGAGCACACTCCTCCTGATGTTCAGTGAACACTGTGGCCCATAGATATCTACATTTAAGAATCAAAATGCAGATGCGTTGTCACCCCATTAGATGGAATGCCTCGTTTTCGGTGAAAAGGGTCCCCGTTTCTCTACACTCAATACAAAACACAGCAGAATTAAGCTGCAGTTTTATGATTATTAAATATATTCGGGCGTTACTTTACGGAAATTGATAATATTATAGCTCCTCTACACGATGGGCCAGCGCTGGCCCAGCGAGATGGCCATGCGATGGTTGAAACGCAACTACACGATGGCGATATTCAGTTATGATCGAAACGTTTTTCGAGATGGACGTGGATGAATTAACCGCTGCGGCAATATATCTATACAACACGTACCGTTTTTTCTTAATGTGCACAAGAAGACAGTTATCGAAAAGAAATAGCGTAGAAGAAGATGGTAGATGTTATCCATCCATCGCAACA